>JAVJIF010004602.1:0-290031 GCA_038442645.1 Agave tequilana
ACGTATTCGGGGAGCTGGGTGTTACAATTATGTACATAAAAAAGAGGTCAATAAATGTGGGTTCTGTGAACCACCATATTATCTTGATTGGATAGTAACGTTTGACCCAATCCGACCACCACTAGAGCCACCACCTTAAGATAATATTTTCCTTCCCTTTCTTCTTTTTCATTCATCTATGCATTCATTCATACATTGAGGACAATGCATGAGATAGGTGTGGGGGAGGGTTCTAACATAACATAGATTTTCTTTTTATTTAAAATAAAAATTAACATTTTCCTATCTTAAAAAAACTTTTAAAAAGAGAGCAATATTTTGACATATTTTTTGTAAGAAATTAAGTCAATTTTAAGGAATAGGAGAATTATAATTAAGATTTCTTATACTTGATCAAAATAAAATTATTTCTTTAATTTCTAGAGTTAGGAAGAAAATTTGGAAAAGTAATTTAGTCTTGATTTTTACCTTGATGAAATATGTACGCTTTATACACTTACACACTTAGGGTTCAAAAAGAGAGATTCTTATGCCTTATATAATATGTGTGTGTGTATGTTATATAAAAAAATACTCTGATTAAGCTGGGTATTTGTGCCTCATAAAGCATAAATGTTCACTCTTAAAAGTGATTCATATAATAAAATTCTTAGTTTTGTGTCCTTATTTACTCGAGTCCTTGTTTTCTCACCAGGTGCTCTAAGACCGTTTGATTTAGGAGTCATCGATTAAAGGCTCATTACATGGGTAGATTAGAAAGCCTAGTAAAACAAAGAAATAATATCACCAAAAATTAAAAAAATAATAAGGCATAAGAGTTAGAGTTAAAGAACCCCGAGTCAAAATTTCATGATCACAAAGGTGCATATAACTTAGGGTAAAATAATATACTAGATGAGAAATACAGTTTGACTCCTTACCTTGATTGATGACATGTTTCTGAATTTAGACTAAGCTTAAGAATGAAAAGTTCAGTTTTCTTATAACTTATAGATTACTTAATTCTTACAATAATACATCAAATATTTTCTCTTTCAAAATGTGTTTTCAAAATACTAACACTTTATTTCTCTTTCTTTATGGATTTTGTGGGTGTAATCTACTGAAAACCCTCAAGAGACAAAACTCGTCCTCTAAGAGAAACCTAGAGGTTTAACGGCTTGTTGAACATGCTCTGTGCAATCGCATGACCTGCGAAAGTGGTCTAATAATTTTTGGTTTAATTTTGCTATTTTGTTCGAGGATGAGAAAAAGATAGGTGTGGGGGTGTGATCTACACATATTTTGTATTCTTTTATTACACTCCTACATTTATCGTGTAATAAATCTGCTAATTCTTTATCTTAAATGTCTATTTTGCAGAAGATAATCATGGAGAGAAGAGAATTAAACCAAATAAATACCAGTTAAAATTAGATTTAGCTAGATCTATTTGGTTAGCTTAGGATGATCCTAGATCCAGTCAGTTAAAATCAAATGTTAGCAAATCAATTTGGTTAACTTAAAGATCTATTAGGATATCACCACATCCAGAACAAATCAAGAATTGGGGCAAATGTTCAGCGGAAGATCAGAGCAAATAAGAAAGATAACACCAAATGAAAACTGATAAAATTCAGATTTCTATAAATTCATTCTGTTTAGCTAAAGATCAACCGAGAATAACGTCAAATACAAAGTCCAAACAGAAAATCTAAGGAGATAATCCAAGATAAACAGATGCCAAGCTCCCTAGATGTTGCCAATTGGCCACATTCAGGCCGGCCATCTGGTAAGTTTGGGGGAGCATTAGCTCCCCTATCTTCACACGCTCTCTCCCGTTCCATATTTGCTATAAATACCTGCAAATTCTTAGTGTACAGGGAACGATTAAGCAGAGATAGATTCTTAGGCCAGATTTTCATTCTTTTAGTATAGATTTTTATTTTCATTTTTTGTAATTTTCTTGTTTGTAAGCATAGGTTAGACTAAGATTCGTGTAAGTAAGAGAGATTTATATTGAGAGTGACACCAAGTAACCTCCTCCTTTCTTCCATCATTCTGCAAGCAATAAAAAGGTAACTTTTTATGTTCTCCTTTATTTTCTTTTTCTTCTTCTTCTTTCTACTCTTCCTCATTCGATGTTGATGATAGTTCAAGTGAGTCAAATAGCATTGGTATTACCTTGCCTTAGCGAGTGTCATCGATAGCTCATGACGATGAATTCTTCCCTATGTTTGTATCATTTCAAACTTACTCGAAGAAGCCTTGATGATGTAATGTGAATTGGAACTGAGTTAATCTTATGAGTTATGCGCTGATTGCCTTCAGATGAAGGTAAATGATTGAGAAAAATAGTAAAGAAAGAGTTAAAGCTAGAATGTAACCATGTAGAAAGGGCTAGACGGGTCGATCCACAGGAAAGGATGCGATGGAAGCTTTTCGAAACGATTTTCTCTAAAGTTGGCTTCGAAAAAACAAAAATATTGATTGTAAGAAATAGATTTAATCAAGCAAAAAGAATTATAGTCCACTAATCATCTACCACAACCAAAGTATTAGTTTAAAAGAATAAACATCATATTGAATGAAGAATTATCTACCCAAGGGTTTTGATTGAAATCAAGAAAGATAAATAAAGATGTTGTAAACCCTAATTAGTTTGTACTAATAAAAATTAAACTATAGTTCATCCTAATTTTAAAGTATAGCATAAGAAAAGTTTACTTAAAATTATGCTATCAAAGTATTTAAATATGAACTATGAATAACCATTTAAAAAGTGCAGCCCAAATTAGTTAAACTTAATTATTGATTCATCTTCAAGAACACCAATTTAATCGTAGGGTTTCTAACAAGCATAGGTGTCAATCAGTTCATCTTTTAAACTAAACTAGGGTTGATCGAGAAATTAGCAAACTATAAATTTAATTAGTTACTCATTATTTTATTTTTATTTTCAATTTTTATGAATAAGAAAAGTTGCATCAAAGTAAAAGAAGAACAGCGAATAAGTTAAAGCAAAACTAAATTGAACTTAAAAGCAAGAAGAGTAAAAGAATGAAGAACCTTTTTATTAGATATCACTGACCAATTACAAAGCTCCTCTGCTTCTTCAACAATCTTCTTCTCCAAATAAAACGAAATAATACAAGAAATTCAGAAAGAAAAGATGATCTAAAGAAAACCATAAGCTTCAGCTCTGATATCTCTGGAAGTATTCTGAGATCTCTGAAGTATTCTGAGATGTCTCTGCTCATGCGTCTGCTGGGGTATTTATAGGAGGAAGCCTGGGATAATGACTCATCAAAATGCTGACTCATCAAAATGTATATTCTCAAAATTTTAAAGTTAAACTGTGAATATGCTGAGAATATCCTTTTCTTCTCTTGATTAAAAATTTAATTGAGTTGGACTGCAGCTAGTGTAAAACTGATGGCTTAATATGACTTAACAAATGATTGAAATAGAAATAGTAGTCAACAGTAAAGTTGTAGCCCTTTCAGTCTTCTTTCTGAAGCATCTTTAATCATCAGATTTACATTTTTATAACGAAAGTTATGATCAAATTACTAAATGATGCTCAGACTGAATCCGAATTTTGATTGTAGACTTTTAGAGTTTCCTTCTATGACTCTATCTTGCCATATAATCAAAGGGTATATTCTCAGAATTTGGATTTAAACTCTAAATATGCTGAGAATATTCTTTCTTCTACTTGGAGAATAATTGATTTTTCAATCACAAATTTAATTGGATTTTCCTTTCAATCTCCAAATATGATTGCCTCAAATCTCTGAATTTATTGTGCTTTTTGGGCTTGTTAGATTTTTGGGCTTTTGGTCTTCAATTGTCTTCATTTATTTATTATTTAATTACTCAAGGCCTGCATAATGTTAAACGATAAAACATTGCGTAGCAGTGCTTTATAAACGAATAAGTAGGGAAATATGATGATAATAAATATGCACTTTTGACTACCTATCACACCCCTACACTTATCTTTTTGCTCGTCCTCGAGTAAAAGTAAAAGGAAAATGAAAAGAAAATAAAAACTAACCTATTCTAACTTACTTTCGTAGGATTGCGCTTAGTACGTGCAACAAGCCGTTAAACCTCTAGGTTATCCCTAGAGGACGAGTGTTTTCTCGTGAGGTTTTCAGTAGATTACACCCACAAAATCCATAAAAGAAAAAAGAAAAATGTTAGTGATTAAATTTAAAAACTTTTTATTTTGAAAAAAGAGAGAAATATTTGAAATATGTTTGAAGAAACTAAGCAATCTATAAGTTTTAGTATTATTATTTTTATTCATTCTTAAACTTAGTCTTTATAAAATAATTCGTTATCAATTTTACGTAAGGATTAAAAATGAATTTTATATAGTCTCTTTTATTACCCTAAGTCATATGCATCCTTGTGAATGTGAATCTTTACAAGGGATTCTTTAACTTGAACTCACATGCCTCTTTATTATTATTATATATATATATATATATTTTAATATGTATAACTCATCTAATTTTCTTTTGTATAAGTATCAAGGCTTCTTGAGGCCCTCATACCTAATTAATTGACTATTAGATGTGTTAGTACATATATAGATAGTATTTCTTAATTTTCTTAGGCTTTCTAATTCACCCATGTAGTGAGCCTAAGGTCGGTGCCTCCCAAACCGGTCAGTTTTAGGGCACCGGGTGAAAAAACACCCCACAGACTTAAGGACTCGAGTAAACTAGGCTACAAAACTAAGGACTTTATTTATAAAATCACATTTAGGCGTAAATACTTATGCTTTTGAGGCACATGTATCCAGCTTAATTAGTGAACTCTAATTTTTTTATATTATTATATTTTTTATAAGGCACAAGAGTCTTTGTCTTAGAATCCTAGATGTGTAAATGTATCAGGTATGCACATTTCATTAAGGTAAAATCAAGACTAATTAATTATTCAATTTTTCCTCCTATACCTGAAGAAATCCAACAATTTATTTTATTTTGACCAAGTTTTTAGAAATCCTAATCACGATTTTCCTAATTCTTAAGATTAACTTGGATTTCTTTCAAAAGATAAGTCAAAATAATATTTCCTTTTTCAAATATATTATATTTTTTATTTTATTTTTTTATTTTTTATTATTTTTTTAAATAACCTAAGGTTAGTGAGTTATGTTAACAGCAACCTACAGTTAGTTAATAATCTATGTTAAAATAAATATTTTTTTATTTTTTATTTTTTTAAATTAAGCGTTAGTACCCTCCCCCACACTTGTCTCATGCATTGTCCCCAATGTATGCATGTATGTATAAATGCATGAAATGAACTGGCCGAGAAGCAGAGTTACCGATACATTGGGTCAAAAAGACCCATGGCTATGTCTGTTTCTGGTACTGATTCCAAAAAAGGTTTCAGACGTTGACCATTTACCCTGAATTCATTACCATTCTTATGGTCGTATATCTCTATGGCTCCATGTAGGAACACAGTCTTAACAACGAAAGGTCCTGTCCATCTTGATTTCAACTTTCCTGGAAAAAGGTGAAGTCTAGAATTATAGAGTAAGACTTTTTGTCCTTGGACAGAATTTTTCTCATGATGAACTTATCATGAAAAACCTTAACCCTATCTTTCATAATCTTCGCATTTTCATACACCTCGTTCCTTAACTCTTCAAGTTCAGAAATTTACAATTTTTGAAGCGCACCAGCCTTAGCTAGATCAAAATTAAGCTGCTTAATCGCCCGTAAGGCTCTGTGCTCTAACTCAATAGGAAGGTGCAAGCCTTTCCAAAGACTAATCTATACGGAGACATTCCTAGAATCGTTTTAAAGACGGTCCTATATGCCTATAAGGCATCCACTACTTTGGTGTACCAATCCTTCCTGTTATGATTTACAGTTTTC
Source organism: Agave tequilana (assembly GCA_038442645.1). Taxonomy (NCBI): domain Eukaryota; kingdom Viridiplantae; phylum Streptophyta; class Magnoliopsida; order Asparagales; family Asparagaceae; genus Agave; species Agave tequilana. The sequence continues at coordinate 5,886 of JAVJIF010004602.1, forward strand.
TCCAAGATAAGCTTAACTTGCCTATTTGAGACTTCTACCTACCCACTGATTTGAGGATAGTAAGGTGTAGATAACTTGTGTGTTATGGCATATTTTCGCATAAGAGTTACAAAAGTTTTATTGCAAAAATGTGTACTATTATCACTAATTATGGCACGAGGGGTTCCAAAGCGTGAAAGATGTTTTCTTTCAAGAACTTGATAACAACTTTGTTGTCATTTTCTTGCAAGGGATGGCTTCAACCCATTTGGATATGTAATCTACAGCCAACAAGATGTATTGGTACCCAAATGAATTAGGGAAGGGACCCATAAAATCAATACCCCAAACATCAAAGAGTTCTACTTCTAGAATTGGGTATAGGAGCATCATATTACGTTTAGAAATCCTTCCTATCATTTGGCATCTTGTGCAAGTTTTGCAAAAGTCAAATGCGTCTTTAAACAAAGTGGGCCAATAGAAGCCACTCTGTAGTACCTTTTCGGCTGTTTTGCGGGGACCAAAGTGTCCACCGCAAGCAAATTCGTGACAAAAGGCTAGATTACCTCTAGTTTCCTCTTCGGGAACACATCTCCTAATTATTTGATCACTATAATATTTGAAGAGGTAAGAGTCCTCTCATATGAAATACCGGACTTGAGACAAGAACCAGTATCTATCCTGTTTTAACTAACTAGATGGGGTTTGGTTTGTGACTAAGTAATTAACTATGTCGGCAAACCATGGTTCCGTAGAGATGGCTAAAAGTTATTCGTCGGGGAAGTTATCATTGATGGGCAGTTCGTCAGAAGGTGTGTTTGGCACACAAGAGAGATGGTCGGTGATGACATTTTCGACGCCCTTTTTATCTCGAATTTCGAGATCAAACTCTTGAAGGAGGAGGATCCAACAAATGAGTCGGGCCTTCGCATCCTTCTTGAGCATAAGGTATCGAATCGTTGAATGGTCGGTGAAGATAGTGTTCTTGGTCCCGAGTAGGCATGGGCGAAATTTCTCTAAAGCAAACGCTACAGCTAAGAATTCCTTCTCAGTAATAGTATTGTTTACTTGGGTTTCATTTAGTGTCCTACTTGAATAATAGATTACGTGCTGCTTGTTATCTTTGCGTTGTCCTAAGACAACGCCTATAGCAAAATCGGAAGCATCACACATGATCTTAAAAGGTTTGGACCAGTCCGGAGGTGAGATGATAGGTGCAGAGTTAAGTTCCAATTTTAGCTTCTCCCATGCGCTACTACACTTGTCATCAAAGATGAAGGGCACGTCTTTGGCTAAAAGGTTTGTAAGGGGTCTAGCAATTTTGCTAAAATCCCTAATGAACCTACGATAAAACCCAGCGTGTCTTAAAAAAGAACGAATGTTTTTCATGCATCGTGAAATTGGGAGTTTGGCTATGATCTCCACCTTAGCCTTATCCACTTTGATCCATTTCCTAGATATCTCATGACCTAGGACAATCCCATGCTGCACCATAAAGTGGCACTTTTCTCAATTTAGGGTCAAGTTCTTTTCGGTGCACCTTTTTAGCACTAGCTCTAAGTTATGTAGACATTGGTTAAACGAATTTCCATAGACAGAGAAGCCATCCATGAAGATCTCCAAGAAGCGCTCGATCATGTCGGAGAAAAGGCTTAACATGCAATGTTGGAATGTTGCGGGGGCATTACATAGGCCGAAAGGCATTCAGCTATAGGCAAACGTCCCAAATGAAAATGTGAACGTTGTCTTTTCTTGATCCTCCGGGGCTATTGGGATTTGGTTATACCCTAAGTAATCGTCTAAGAAACAGTAATACTCATGGCCCGCTAATCGTTCCAGCATTTGGTCGATAAATGGGAGGGAAAATGGTCTTTTCTAGTAGCGGCGTTCAACTTGCGATAGTCTATGCATACTCGAATCTTGGTAGGTAGTCGTGTTTGCACTAACACTTGCTTGTCATTTTTCACTAGAGTAAAACTGGACTTTTTAGGGACCACGTGCACTGGGCTGACTCATTGGCTATCGGAAATGGGATAAATTATCCCATTATCCAACCGTTTCATTATTTCTCCTTGTATAGCCTCTTGCATGAGCGAGTTTAGCTTGCGCTGTGGGTCCCTCTTCGGTTTAACCCCTTCATTTAGATGGATTCTATGCTGGACTATTTTAGGGCTTAGTTCCTTGATATCGGCCATAATCCAACATGTGGCTTCCCTATGTCTCCTAAGGGTTGCCAATAGGTCTTCCTCTTGCCTATTAGTCAATGACTAGTAGCGTCTCTTGTTCATCAACGTAGGCGTACTTAAGATGTTTAGGCAAGGTCTTTAACCTCCAAGGAAGGAGGTGGCTCGATGGGTGGAGGTGTTAAGCTTAAATTCTCTATCTCTATAAAACTTGGACTTGCTGCCCACTCAATCTCATTAAGGTTAAGATCACTAGATTCTAACTCTTCATCATCCTTTGATTCTAGTGTGATCTCCTCTTTGTGCTCACTAGTCATATTTTTAATGAAGTTGACCTAGAAGGGTTGGTCGTTTATGTCGTAGGGATGTTTATCTAAGTTGAAAACATTAACTTTCTTGGTCATGTCTCCAAAAGTCAATCTCATGGATCCATTTCTACAATTTATGATTGTGTTAGTAGTTGCTAGAAACGGACGTCCTAAGATGAAGGCAGTCTTGAGCCTAGGATTAGACACAGGTTGTGTCTCTAAAACAATGAAATTTACTCGGTAAATGAATTCTCCTACACGTATAAGGACAACATTAATCTCTCCCTGTGGAACTTTAATTGATCGATCAGCTAATGGGATCATAACTTGAGTTGGGCTGAGTTCGCCTAATCTAAGTTGTTGATATACGGAGAAGGGAAGCAAATTAATACTTGCTCCTAAATCGAGGAGTGCTCGACTAATTTCAGCTTGACCTATTGTGCAAGAAATGATGGGGCAACCAGGGTCTTTGTGTTGGCCCAAAAGGTTACACTCTCCATTTGTTTAGAGTTTTGATGATAACAAAACAAATAAGAGCTAGTTGGTACTAATAAGTTTGTTCAAGATAAGTTTCAGGTTTTGTACCATGTTTGGAAGCCATTGCTTAGCTATTGCAAGATCTTCTAGGATTCATGGAGTAAAGAAGTCTTATGGCACATCAAGGAAGGATCATAGAAGAGAAGGCTCTAACAAGACTTTTTCATGGCTCAAGACTTCAAAATTGCTCAAGATAATTCATTAGTTTTGTTAAAGAATAGTGATTAGGATTGAAGCTCTATATTCCAACACACACGTTTTTGCGCACATGCATTTCCTAGAAATATTCCCTATAAAGATATACAAAATATTTTAATACAAAGACTTTTGTTTATAAACTCAATTTTAGGCATTATACATGTTTCATATCAAAAATATTTTATTACATATCAAAATCTCCTTAAAATTGTGTTTGAGTTTCAGCTTTTGGCCTGAGCCGGTCGACCGACCGGTCGACCGTCACTATGTCAGGTCAAACCGGTCGACCGACCCAGTCGACTGGTATTCTGTCTGTTTTGATGTATCAGTGTGCATGTTTATCGGTCGACCGGACTGTCGACCGGAGCCCTTCGGTCGACCGGGCGGCTGGCCGACTGAAGTGGTGCTACTCTCTGTTTGTTTCGGCCGACCGGGCGGTCGACCGATAGCCTGCAACGGCTCTTTTTATTTGAATCACGGTCGACCGGCCGGCCGACCGAGGTAGCCGTTTCAGCCATAACAGCTAGTTTTTTAAACACATTTTAAATTCGTGTTTTTCGTTTTTAAACGTATTTAGGGGATATTTTATGGGTCAAAATCTTCCTCATTGATATTATATGTGTTTACCTTTTGATCCCTAATCCTATCCTATAAATAGTGGTAATTAGGGCCATGTTTTCAACAACAAGAAAAACAATCAAGCTACAAAAGTTTCAAAGTCTTCAAAAGTTTTCAAGAGAGTTTGGTCCTTGGTTTTTGTGCTGAAGATTCTCTCATCGCTAAAGTTTCATTTTCTAAACTCTCTCTAATTCATTTCCTTTTTCACTTACACTATTTTGAGCTTCAATTCTAACCATTACTCTACAGAGCTCTTGTAAGGGAAAGAGACGTTTGCAAAAGATAGTTTGTGGTCTTTTGATCACTAAGAGAGAATTTGTACTTGAGATTGTGGAGTTGGGTACTCCGGTGTATTTGTAACCTCTTTGTGAAGTTATAGTTGTTAGAAATCCTTCTGGGTGAAGGCGGGGACGTAAAGCTGGGTGCTCGAACCTCGGAAAAATTCTTCGTGTTTGCGTTTGGTTTACTTGTTCTTACTTGCTCTTAATTCTTGCTAACTTTATTTTCATTGCTTTATCTACTTGCTTCACATTTTCTTTGCAACATTGTACTTACTCTTCATTTTCATAGTTATATTCACTTGTTGCATCATATTTTTTTTAAAGTGTGCATTGATTAGCATAATCACCTATTCACCCCCCTCTAGGTGATTTTCATTTTGTACTTGACTGGGATCTGGTTGGACAATAGCTCATTAATGTTAGTGGCTAGAAAAATCTTCTTGGGCACATTTGTCTTTCTTTTCTTGGTACACATGTCCTTAAGGAATTTAGCATAACTAGGGACCTGTTGGATTGCATCAAGAAGTAGTATATTAAGCCTAACTTGATTAAATACCTCAAGCAGTTTCTCCATATGTGCATTATTATTACTCCTAAGCCTAGTTGGAAATGGGGCTATAGGTTGGTGCACTTGTTTTGCTGACTTATCAACTTCAGTTTCTTTGGATTTTTGTGGAGATGGAGTGGAACTAGATGGAGTAGACAATTGAGTTGGGTCCGGTGGCGTGGATACTTGATTATCAACTTATTTCCCTGACCTCAACGTATGAACCATGTTATACTAGTTTGGGCCTTGACCCTCATTAGCTTGCCTAGGATTCCTAGGGTTTAGCAATGGTTGATTTGGTAGAGTTCCCTTTTGTCTTTCTTGTTGATTCAGTTCCATCTCTATCCTAGTCAAGACTTGAGCTAGTGTGTATAGAATGCCTACTTTTCTTTTCATATTGGAGAGTCTTGTTTCCATATGTGAATTTTGGAAAGAGGGTGGACTTTGATTGGGAAAATTTTGTTGATAAAGAGATTGTTGAAAATTGTTGGAGAATTTTGGCCTTGTTTGATCATTGTTGTTTGAGCCCCATGAGGAATTTGGGTGATTTCTCCAACTGGGATTATAGGTGGATGAATATGGATTGTTAGCAGGCCTTATGAAGGCTGCATTCATATGCTCAGGTAACGTTTGATGAGCTATAAAGACGGGACATTCCTCGAACACATGGTTCATGGCTTGACAATAAGTACAGCCCGCCGAAGGTGTTGGACTGACTTAGTTCACTGAGACTGGTTTTTTAGTTTCAAGAGCTTCTAGTTTTCGTATCACAGCAGCTAGTTTAGCTTCGGTAGCTATGTTTGCCTCAATGGAATGGACACCTCCTTTAGAAGAGTTAGAGTCATTAGTCCTAAATTTTTTCATAGTTGGTTCCCATTGGATGGTCTTATCAGCCAAATCTTCATATAATAACCATCCTTCGTCTTTATTCTTTTTCAAAAATACTCTTTGGCACATGGATTCTAGTAGGTTTTTGTTTGATATTTTAATCCATCATAAAGAGCTTGGCAAAGTCGCCATTTCTCTATCCATGATGAGGGCATTGGGCAAGGAGGTCCTTAAAACGTTCAAAGTACTTCAAAAAAGGTTCATTGGCTGTTTGCTTAAACTGCAAGATGCTTTTCTTATTTGTGCAGTCTTGTGAACGGGATAGAACTTCTTTAAGAAGACTTTGACGAAATTATCCCATGATGATATGGAATCAGCTTCTAAACTGTAGAGTTATTTCTTTGCTAAGTCTTTCAAAAAGAATGGGACAAACCGTAATGTAATGGCATCTACTCCTAGGTTGGATATTTTCATCATTAGACATACTTCTTCAAATTCCCTTATAAAAAAGTATACATCCTCGGATTCAAATCTATGAAATTTGGGAAGAGTGTTGATGTATTGTGATTTTAACTCAAATTGGTCAACACCTTCATCGGGTAAGTGAATGCAAGATAGATGAGAGGTCCTAATAGGATAGAACCTATCTTGCAGTGATGGTGGTTGTGCCATGTGTGAATCGGGTTTTTGTTCGGGTGGTGAACTGTTTCTAGTTAGTCTAGATGTGACTGGTCTCTCGACCAAGCTGACATGCACGGTTAACAAACAAGTTTACCCAATCAATCAAGAAAGAGAAAAAATAATCAAAAATCAAAATCCTAATCTAGGGTAAGCCTGGACCTAGATGACTCCTGACTTTAGACTGTCTTTAGGAGGTATATTGCCGACCTTAACCACAAGTTAATCGGCCATATAGGTGGCAAGATCGGTGGGAGGTTATCCATCAAAGACGTTCCTTAATTAAGTAACCACCAACCTTTGGCCTTTCGGCCCTTAATCCCCTTCCTAGGCACCGATTTGGTGAAAGTTAATTTCGAACAACTTCCTTCTTTAGCCAATCTCCTAATGAGTCTGAGTTAACCTAAGGCCAACGTCTAGTTAATTTTTATTTTAGGATTAGGGTTGTGAGTGCAACGGAGATGATTTGTGTGTCAAGAAAGGGTAATAACGTTCCCACTTATCTTGTTTATGGGTTTTGCCCTTAAAGTAATTTAGTGCATGTGTAAAGCAACAGACAAGTATTCACTCAAAAGCAAAATCAGCCAAAGGTGCTTCCTAGTCTATATGCAATGCGAACATACCTTATCGCCAGCACTCTTTAACAGAAATTAAGAAATTTAAATAGACACGTGCTTAAGATGCAAGAGTCTAAATTTTTTTTAATTAGTCAACTAATAGGTTACTGTTAGTTAATTAGCAGTATACATGGTGATCACAGAGACAAATTATCAACTGCAGAAAATAATACTTGCAATGTGCAGCAGCCCTGCAAAATTGGAAGCACAAATAAGCTATTAAAGCTGCGGTACCAATGCAATAGCCGCGGAAACACGATTTTTTAGTATTACCTCTGGCTCTGCTTTCTAGGACAGAGGCACAGATTTTCCAATTTTCTTGCGCTGTAATAAATTTTCCTGTTAGCAGATCCTGCAAAGAGAAACAAAATAATTAGTTTTAGAGAATATCGTACCGTTTCCTTCCCAGCAACGGCTCCAAAATTTGACTGAGACGGGAAAATAATAAAGAAAGAGTTAAAGTTAGAAGATCTTAGTCTTGTCTCAATGTAACCATGTAGTAAGGGCTAGACGGGTCGATCCACAGGAAAAGATGCGATGGAAGCTTTTCGGAACGATTTTCTCTAAAATTGGCTTGGAAAAAACAAAGATATTGATTATAAGAAATAGATTTAATCAAGTAAAAAGAATTATAGTCTACTAATCATCTACCACAACCAAAGTATTAGTCTAAAAGAATGAACATCATATTGAATGAAGAATTATCTACCCAAGGGTTTTGATTGAGAAGCAAGAAAGATAAATAAAGATGTTGTAAACCCTAATTAGTTTTTCACTAATAAAAATTAAACTATAGTTCATCCTAATTTCAAAGTATAGCATAAGAAAAGTTACTTAAAATTATGCTATCAAAGTATTTAAATATGAACTATGAATAACCATTTAAAAAGTATAATCCAAATTAGTTAAACTTAATTATTGATTCATCTTCAAGAACACCAATTTAATCTTAGGGTTTCTAACAAGCATAGGTGTCAATCAGTTCATCTTTTAAACTAAATTAGGGTTGATGAGAGATTAGCAAACTATAAGTTTAATTATTTACTCATATTTTATTTTTATTTTCAATTTTTATGAATAAGAAAAGTTGCATTAAACTAAATGAAGAACAGTGAATAAGTAAAAGCAAAACTAAATTAAACTTAAAAGCAAGAAGAGTAAAAAGAATGAAGAACCTTTTTAGTGGATGTCACTGACCAATTACGAAGCTCCTCTGCTTCTTCAACAATCTTCTTCTCCAAATAAAACGAAATAATATAAGAAATTTGGAAAGAGAGATGATCTAAAAAAACCCTAAGCTTCAGCTTTGAGATCTCTGGAAGTATTCTGAGATCTCTAAAAGTATTCTGAGATGTCTATGCTCATGCCTCTGCTGGGATATTTATAGGAGGAAGCCTGGGATAGTGACTAATCAAAATGCTTACTCATCAAAAGGTATATTCTCAGAATTTTGAAGTTGAACTGTGAATATGCTGAGAATATCCTTTTCTTCTCTTGATTGGAAATTTAATTGAGTTGGGCTGCAGCTAGCTATCAAATTGATAGCTCAATATGACTTATCAAACGATTGAAATGGAAATAGTAGTCAACAGCAAAGTTGTAACCCTTTCAGTCTTCTTTCTGAAGCATCTTTAATCATCAGATTTGCATTTTTATAACGAAAGTTATATTCAAATTACTAAATGATGCTCAGGCTAAATCCAAATTTTGATTGTAGACTTTTGGAGTTTCCTTCTATGACTCTATCTTGTCATATAATGAAAGGGTATATTCTCAGAATTTGGATTTAAACCCTAAATATGCTGAGAATATTCTTTCTTCTACTTGGAGAATAATATATTTTTCAATCACAAATTTAATTGGATTTTCCTTTCAATCTCCAAATATGATTGTCTCAAATCTCTGAATTTATTGTGTTTTTTTGGGCTTGTTGGATTTTTGGGCTTTTGGACTTCATTCGTACTTCATTTATTTATTCTTTAATTACTCAAGGCCTACACAACGTTAAACAATAAAACGTTACGTAGCAGTGCTTTATAAAAGAATAAGTAGGGAAATATGATGATCAATATGATGATAAATATGCACTTTTGACTACCTATCAGTAAACATGTAAGGATTCTAGGTAAGTCATCATCCGAAAAAAGGTAAGTATTTCTTTTAGGTTTTCTTTTTTTTTTTTAATTTTTAGTTTAGATCACCTCCATCACCAAATCTCTATTATTTTTCACTTTCTTTGTATAAAATCACCATCTCCTTCTATCTACCACTTTCACAATTTAACATAACTTATATTCTTTTTCCTTTCAAGAACTAAAAGAAGAACTTTAACCCATTTTTGTAACTTAGAAGAGAACTTGCAAAAAACTTCCATCGCTACTCCCTCCTCGAGGATCACGACCTGCATAGCTACTTGTTATAGAGGTAGTATTGAGTACTTGCACTTCTGTTCTATATTCTTGAAATTCTGTATTTTCTATGTGCAGGTATTAACTCAATCAAATTTTGGATTAGAAAGCCTAATAGAACTAAGAAATAATAGCACCAAAAATATAAATAAATAAATAAATAAAATAAGGCATAAGAGTTAGAGCAAAAGAACTCTTAGTCAAAATTTTATGATCATGTAGGCGCATATGACTTAGGGTAAAATAATAGACTAGATGAGAAATACAATTTGACTCCTTACCTTGATTGATAACAAGTTTTTTAATAGAGGCTAAGTTTAGGAATGAAAATTTTGATTTTCCTATAACTTATAGATTACTTGAACTCTTACAATAATATTTCAAATATTTTCTCTTTTTCAAAATGCTTTTCAAAAATACTAACACTTTTTTCTTTTTCTTTTATGGATTTTGTGGATGCAATCCACTGAAAACCCTCACAAGACAAAACTCGTCCTCTAGGTGTAACCTAGAGGAACGGCTTGTTGCACATGCTCAGTGCAATCACATAACCTGTGAAAGTAGTCTAATAAATTTTTAAGTTTAGTTTTGATGTTTTGCTCGAAAACGAGCAAAAGATAAGTGTGGGGGTGTGATCACACACGTGTGTTGCATGTTTTCATATCATATGTCACATTTCTGCATTTTTATTTAAATGAAACTCTGTTATTATTGTATTTTCATTTTTTATGACGTGTAGGGTAATTAAGGAAGAAAAAAGAGAGACAGATTAATCTAATTAAATCTAAACGTTTAAAAGAAAGGAGATCGATTCAAATACAGAGATTTTAAATGTCATCTTATCTGAAGACCGGGTATATCAGATGAGATAATATCATTCAAATTTAAAGAAAAAGTGGATTAGAAGAAGATCTTATCAATTTCATTGAGGATAAAGAGATAGATCATCAAATTTAAAGCTGAAATTCAAAATTCAAAGTGATGAATGAATAGAGAGAAGATCAATGGATGAGATGAAGTAATTTAGACTCAGATTCAGACTGGATACATTTTGGTATTTGAATCATAACTTTCTCTACCAAAACTCAAATCTAATGATTCAAGATGAACCAGAAAGAAGACTTAAAGGGTTACATCTTACTTTGTTCACTATTTCTAATTCTATCATTTGATAAGTTATATTCAATAATCAACGCGCCAATAAGCTGCAGATCAAAATTTAATATCCACATCAAAACAAGTTTGTAGATAAGGGGAGGACTCAAATTCAAAAATAGCCAGCTCTCTTATCTTTCAACTTGTTTTCTTAATCATTTCTATCCTATAAATATCCCATACATCAGAGGCAAAGAGATGATGAAGCAGAGAGTAGAATAGATTTTGTATAGGTTTAACCTAGGTTCTTCTTTTTTTCTTTTACTTAATTTTTTATTTTATTTATGTAACTGAGAGGAGAGGAGAGTTTCATGTAGAAATGAGAGCAAGTTTGTACTGAAGGTGACACCGGTTTAAGTAAGTCTTTTCTTTCATTATTATTTGAATCAAATCAAGATTTTTTTTCTTCTTTACTTTGTTTTTATTTGCTTTCCTCTGATGTGTTTACAATCCAAGTGAATCCGATAGCCTCGAGACTGCTTCGCCATTGCAAGTGTCCTTGATGGTCTATGGTGATGAACAACCATTCCTTTGCTAGTTTAACTTATTCTTTTATTCGTAGTGTAGATCGAGAATGGCGAAGATCCCACATGCCATGCTTGATCGCCTTTAGAAATTAGGTAAGTCGTAACAACGGATCAAGGTATATGAGCACGAAAGAGGTAAATAAGAATTTTTGTTTTCTTTTAATTCTTAGTTTAGAATTCTACTCCAAAACCAACATTCTCCTCTTTATTTAATTTTTCCTTTTCTTTTCTAAATAAAACAACAACAACATCTTTTTCTTTTACTATCTTCTTCACATCTTCTAACTTAATCTTTTTGTTTTCTTTTTCTAAAACTGAGAAGAAATTCTTAACATATTTTTGTAAACTCAAAAAAAATGAACTTACTTAAAAGCTTCCATCGCTAATCCCTTCTTGTGGACCATGATCCGCATAGCCACTTGCTATCGTGGTAGTATTGAGAACTTATACTTCTATTCTATATTATTGAAATTCTGTATTTTCTATGCAGATTGAAACTCAATCAGTGATGCAAAGCGGTTTACCTGCCACCACACGCGTGCGTTAGTTGTGCCGTGATTGGTAACCACGTCGAGCGTGATGGCATTTAGTGTTATACACTAGCTTTGCTCCAACTTGCTTAGCTCCTCTTGATTGTGCGCTATATTGTCTAATCATTAATATTGCTATATGCCATGATACACTCTCGCTTTGACCCACTCCACATAGTTGTTTAATAGCTTAATATATATTTATTTATATTATGATTGTGAAGAGTTTGAAATGTTTGATTATATGTTTTTCTATATCATGTTATCCAATCTGCCAATTATCTATATCATATTGCTCGACCTACTATTATCTGACACTCAGACATCCGACATTTGACTTCGTATCGTTGTATTCTATAGTATTTCATATGTGTTACTCGTATTCATACTTTACATTGATCAGACACTAACTGGTTATCCACTTTCCTTTCTGCTCCTGTTATAGTATAGAGACTATGATCTTATATTCTTGTATCACCAGATACTTCGAACCCCTGTACTCTAGGAACCTTGTCTTTCTGGTACCATGTTCTTTCTACTTGTGATTGTATAATATTATAAACAACTTGCATCGGGTTGGGGGAAACTGATGGGTCTTGATTAGTTCCATGTTTATGATGGCCTTATCGTGTCACGCATGACCACTTTCTTTTGGATCATCTAGTGGCCAATAGAGATTTCGTTGGGGTGTACTAGAAACCCTACTACCTTTTCATGTTCTTCTTCCTGGCAGGATATGCACAAGGTCTAGGCCTATTCCTATGGGGTCTTTGATACTATCCTTCTCTCTCACCTGCTCAGGCGATCAGTAAGTCCTAGTTCCTAGCAGAATATTTCTGGTTCAGTTCCGGATACCCTTGTGGTCGTTTTCCCGGGCAAGTACGAGACCATTATAAACATGATTCCTCAAACTCCATCAGTTTCCAAATAACTGGCTCTATAAGTTATAAGCGAGAGTATGTAGAATGGGACACATATTAAAGTATATAACTTAGACGGCCCCAATAATAATAGCAATATACTAATTCGCGGTGTTTTATTAGATTTCATGTCACTTTGTAAAACGGATGGTATGCATTCGAGTTACGATGACATGGGACAAAGGTATATACATGAGGATTTTCTTATTTGGATTATTCCTTCGACATACTAGTCTCATGAAGTCGTAACCTGGGTTGTACCATTGGTTCTGCCATATTCGCTTTTATCAGGTTTTAAATTGGATTTCATGTTTTATTAATTATTATTATTATTATACTATATATATATCTATATCTATCTTGATTTACCACTTGTATACTGCTCCATTGGTGTACTGTTGTTTCATTCTATGCACTGCCTGACTTCAGTTATATGTTATACCTGAGCTAATGCATGGATCCCCTAGATTGCTTACTTCCCGATCTAGTATTGATTCTATAATTACCAATTCTGTATGCATCTTTGCATTAATATATTTGGTCACGGGACTTGTTTGCTCCTGGTTTTACTTTGCTTCTCCATTTACTATTTACATTATTGTTTAACACCTGCATGCTTGACCTAAGTAAATGATATACCATTCAGTACATGTCACGTTGTTCTCTTATACCATATTTGGATGCAACTCAGGTTATATGAACTTAGGATACAGTGACGTGAGATATAGGGTATATATATGAAGGTTTTCTTATTTGGATTATCCCTTCTTCTATAACTAATTTTGCCCACAATGCTTTACTTTATACCTCTTTGCATGCTTATGATTAGTCGCCTATGTTGCATATTTATCGTCATATTCTCTTATTATTTGTTTAATAAACTCTGATATTTAACTGTCTTTTTGTCTAATTATTTGCATGGCCTTTACCAAGGATGAAGGAAGAGAAAACAAGCCCAAAGCCCATCAAAATTCTGATTTAATTCAGAATTAATTCAAATTAAGGATCAGGACAAATCAGGGAAAATCAAAGAAGATAAAACCAATTGAAAATCAGTTAAATTAGATCCTTACAAATTAAGTTGGTTAAAGCTGAAAATCAATGAAAGTTATGTCAAATCTAGCGCTCAAAGTAGAAATATTATTGGATAAAGGAAAAAAGGAGGCCAACAGGGAGCTGCACCCCACAGGTGTGACCACTTGGCCGCACCCAGGCCACGTTTTCACGACAATATTATTAGATACGGGGAGCGTTTGTTCTCCCTATCTTCAGACGCTCTCCCCCTTCTGCATTTTGCTATAAATACATGTAAATTCTCAATACAAAGGGAAAGATTCAGCAGAGAGCATAGGTTACGCTATTCTATAGTTTGTAACTTAGGATTTTTTTTAGTTTTCTCTTTAATGTGATTTTTTATTTTATTTATGTAACTGAGATCATAGAAAAGTTTCATGTTTGAAAGAGAAGAAGGTTGTATCGAGAAGTGACGTTGGTGTAAGTTTCATCCTTTTTTCCATTGTTACTCTATTTCAAATCAAAGTTACACTTTTATATTCTTCTTCTCTTACTCTTCTTCTATCAGTTTTTGATGACAATCCAAGTGAAACCTATAGCATCGAAACTGCTTTGCTATTCAAGTGCCCTTGATGGCTTATGATGATGGATAGCCATTTCCATTTATTTTCTACTTGCTTCAAATTCATAGTTTAAGTTTGAGAACGGGAAGATCTTATTTACCATGCTTTGCCTGCCTTCAAGATGGGGTAAGTCTTTGCTAAGGATACAAGATAAGTTATCAATTGGAAAAGGTAAGTAAGTACATTTAAATTTTCTTTCTTTTTTTAATCTTTAGTTTAAATCACCTCTGTCACCAAATCTCTAATATTTTTCACTTTTTTTGTATAAAATTATTTTCTATTTTTTTCACCTTATCAATCTACCATTTTTATAATTTAACATAACTTATTTCCCTTTTCTTTCTAAAGAACAAAGAAGACTTTTAACTATTTCAAGTAACTTAAAAGAGAACTTACAACACACTTCCATCGCAAGTCCATCCTTGTGGATCACGACTCGCATAGCTACTTGCTATAGTGGTAGTATTGAGTACCTTGCACTTTTATACTTAAGTTTTGAAATTTTGTATTTTTCTGTGCAGGTTAAAACCTCAATCAAAATTTTGGTGTTGTTGCCGGGGAAGGATGATAAATAATTCTTTTTTTATTTACTTTATTGATTAACTTTATTCTTTGTTCTTGGTGTGTAGTAAATGATATCAAGAAAATAAGAGTTACAATGGACAAAAAGTGTCTCTGGACTCTACTCTAGAAAGTAGAGCCCAGAAGACCTCAGTATTGCCATGCAAATGCGACAATCTGAGAGGACTACTCACCTAGCTTTTTTTTATAGTGTGATTGAACTTCAATAATTTAGCTTATGCATGATTTAGTTTCTCATTTAATATACTCTGCACATATTGTCTAACTCAACAGTAAAAGGTTAATTCTAAATGCTAAAAACGGTTTAGACTTTGCATTTAGGCATGTGTCTATTTCGTTAAATTTTCTATTTACTATTAAAGAGTGTTGGAGCCAAGGCATGTGTGCATAGCATTTAGTATAGGGTTCATTCTTGTAAAAAAATATTGCTTGAGTGTTACTTTTTGTTATATACTTGTACACTGCACTAAACTGAATTAAGGGCACATCCTTAAAAAAGATAAGGTGAGAAAGTCATTACCTTTTCTTAGCCCACAAACAATCTCCTCACTCATTAACCCAAACCTAACTTAAAACTGAGTAGACGTTAGTCCTAGGGACATCTTGGACTCAATAGGAGACTGACCTAAGGGGAAAGTTGATTAGAATTTGACTCTTGCTAAATCGGTGTCTGAGGTTAGGGTTGAGAGGGGAAACCTTGAAAAGTAGTGGTTTGACATAATTAAGCATGTTGCTTAAATACTGATACCTCCCACTAGTCTTGCACCTACCTAGCCTATTAACTTGTGGTCAGATTCTGTAATATACCCCTCATAGATAGTTTAACCAATTAGGAGTCGTCTAAATAGAAGATCTATCCTAACTTAGGCTAGATTTTTTTCTTTTTCTTTTCTTTATTTGTTTATTTATTTGCTAGTTTTTATTTTTATTTTTGGCATCTTGGTGGTATAGATTATAATTATAATTATTCTAATACATATGGTGATCCATACTTCACACCGACCTCTTTTGACTCGAATATTACTAACCTGGCATATCATAACTTTAACCAACCAAGTATGACAGATTGGTCTTATCTAAATTAATGTATGCCCCAGTCCCAATATTATAAACAAGACTGGAACAATCATCACTACTCTTCACAAAATCAATGAGGATACAACTCCTCCGAGTCATATTGTCAACCACTATTCCAACATCCAACTTCTAATTTTCCTAGTCATCATCAAGACAAAGAAGAAAAATCTGAGGTGATTAAGAGTATAGAAGTCACGATTGAGTCCTAAGAACAAAAGCTAAAAATGATGGACTCACAATTCTAACAAAACTTCTAAATCCCAGATTCTTACTCTATTTTTCAAGTCCCACAAGAAGAAGAAGAACTTACTAACTTAGAAAAGTGTATGGAATCCAAGATTTAATCCCGAAAGGATTATATTCAATCTCAAAATTATTCCTTCAATAGGTTAGAGCTCAAATGAGTCACTTAATCAACAGAGTAAATGAAAGGAATGAGGAAACTCTACCTATCACATTTTTGACCATTCCTAATTGCCCTAGTCATATTGAAAGAAAACAAGAGAACGTGGCATCTTGGAGACTTCAACCAAGATTCAAATTCATCACATCACTTTGAACTTGACCAATATCAAATCATTAATAAATTGGCAAGTTTTCATTTCAATGAAATTGAACTTGAACATGAATGTGACCCCAACCCACAACTTTGTGATTCTATTCCAATTTTTGTATCTATGTTGACTTTGTATCCTTACCCGAATTAGACCCATTTTCTGAGCCAACATTGATTCCTGTATCCATAGATTTTAAAATTGAATCATCTTTTTTGAATAATCACATTTCTTTGACGGGAAAAAAATGTGAAATTAAATATTTTGATTTGGACTCAACTCTTGAATCAAAATTGATTCTCAAACCCAAAGTTGATTTTTTCGAGTTAGTATTGGTTCCCAAGCCTATCACTCTTGAGCCCAAGTCAACCATTTCATCAAGCCATATTCTTTTGTTGGACATAGGTATACACCATGATGACTCCGTGATAATTTTTAAGACTAGTCACGTAAAGGGAAAAACTTCATGACAGGATATTTCATGATTTTATTCATATTGGGGATTGTAAATATGTAAATAAAAAAGAGGTCAATAAATGTGGGATTCATAAACCACCACATTAACTTAAGTGGGCAGTAATGCTTGACCCAATCCGACCACCACCCCACCTTAAGGTAACATTTTCCTTCCATTTCTTCCTTTTCATGCATTTATGCATTCATTCATACATTTATGACAATGCATGAGATAGGTGTGGGGGGGATTCTAACATAACATAGGTTTTTTATTTAAAGAAAAATTATTAATAATTTCTTTACTTTTAAAAACTTTTTGAAAAGAGAAACAATATTTTGACCTATTTTTTTGTAAGAAATTAAGTTAATTTTAAGGATTAGGAGAATCATAATTAGGATTTCATATACAAGGTCAAAATAAGATTATTTGTTTAATTTTTAGGGTTAGAAAGAAAATTTGAAAAAGTAATTTAGTCTTGATTTTTACCTTGATGAAATATGCATGCTTTATACACTTATACACTTAGATCTCAAAAACAAAGTTTCTTATGTCTTATAAAAAAAGAAAAAAGAAATATATATATATATATATATATATATATCTGATTAAGTTGGGTATTTGTGCCTTATAAAACAAAAGTATTAACTCTTAAAAGTGGTCCATATAATAAATAAAATCTTTAGTTTTGTGGCCTTATTTGCTCGAGTCCTTAAGTCCTCAGAGTGTTTTCTCACCCGGTACCCTAAGACCATCTGGTTTGGGTGTCACTGACTAAAAACTCGTTACATGGATAGATTAGAAAGCCTAATAGAACTAAAAAAATAATACTATCAAAAATATAAAAAATACTAATAATAAGGCATAAAAGTTAGAGTTAAAAAACTCCTAGTCAAAATTTCATGGTCACAAAAGTGCATATGACTTAGGGTAAAATAATAGGTTAGATGAGAAATAAATTTACTTCTTACCTTGATTGATAACAAATTTTTGAATAGAGACTAAGTTTAAGAATGAAAAATTCAGTTTTTCTATAGATTACTTGAACTCTTAAAATAATACTTCAAATATTTTCTCTCTTTTCAAAATGCTTTTCAAAAATACTAACACTTTGTTTCTCTTTCTTTATGGATTTTGTGGGCATAATTTACTAAAAACCCTCACGAGATAAAACTCGTCCTCTAAGGATAACCTAGAAGTTTAACGGCTTGTTGCACATGTTAAGTGCAACCGTGATTCCTACGAAAGTGAGTTAGATTATGTTAGCTTTATTTTACTTTTTATTTGCTTTGCTCGAGGATGAGTAAAAGATAGGTGTGCGTGTGATCGGTCACCTATATTGCATATCCATCGTCACATTCTCATATTATTTGTTTAATAAACTCTGCTATTTAATTGTCTTTTTGTCTAATTATTTGCAAGGCCTTTACCAAGGAAGAGCGAAGAGAAAACAACCCCAAAGCCCATCTAAATTTTAATTTAATTCAAAATTTATTCAAATCAAGGATCAAGACAAATCAGAGCTTTTCGCGACAATACTGTTGAGATACGGGGAGCATTTGCTCCCCCTATCTTCAGACGCTCTCCCTTCTACATTTTGCTATAAATACCTATAAATTCTCAGTACAGAGGAATGATTCAGCAGAGAGCATAGGCTAGGCTATTTTATAGTTTGTAACTTAAAATTTTTTTAGTTTTCTCTTTAATGTAATTTTTTATTTTATTTATGTAACTGAGACCAAAGAGAAGTTTCATGTTTGAAAGAGAAGAAGGTTGTATCGAGAAGTGACGCTAGTGTAAATTTCATTCTTTATTCCATTGTTACTCTATTTCAAATTAAAGTTATATTTTTATGTTTTCCTTTTTCTCTTACCCTTGTTCCATCAGTTTTTTATGATAATCCAAATGAAACCTATAGCATCAAAACTGTCTTGCCATTACAAGTGCCCTTGATGGCTTATGGTGATGGATAATCGTTTTCATTTATTTTATGCTTGCTTTAAAATCATAGTTTAATTCTAGGAACGGAGAAGATCCTATTTGCCATGCTTTTCTCGCCTTCAAGACGAGAAAAGTCTTTGCCATGGATTCAAGGTAAGTCATCAATCGAAAGAGGTAAGTAAGTGCTTTTAGATTTTCTTTTTTTTTTTAATCTTTAGTTTAGAACACCTCCATCACTAAATCTCATCTCTACTATTTTTCAATTTCTTTATAAAAAATTATTTTCTATTTTTCTCCACCTTCTCAGTCTATTATTTTCACAATTTAACATAACTTATTTCTCTTTTCTTTCTAAAGAACATAGAAGACTTTTAACCATTTCAAGTAACTTAAAATGAGAACTTACAATACGCTTTCATAATAAATCTCTCCTTGTGGATCACGACCCGCATAGCTACTTACTATAGCGGTAGTATTGAGTACCTTACACTTTTATTCTAAGTTCTGAAATTCTGTAATTTTCTGTGCAGGTCAAAACCTCAATCAACATACGTGTGCCTATTCTCATGAAATAGTTTTCTATTCATGCCTATTTAATTTGGATTTATCGATACACGTGTGTTGATCTATGCACGCTACTAGGCACTGATCTTCCCACTTGTTGGGAAGTTCCGATTCCCCTAGACTTGCATATTCAGATCTTGGAGCTTCGAGCTTGTAGATTCTCCCTGTTGCTGATCTGAGTGGCGCAGCTGTAGTGGGGATCATCTGTAGACCATTCGGATCTCCTTCTTCCAATCCTCTCCTACGCGGTCTTTGAGATTCTCTTTAACTGCTCATGAGCATTTACTGATTCTTGTACATTTTATATCCCTTGTAAATCATCTCTAGTGATGTAATATTCATGTAATATTGGATCACGCTATGTGATAACAGTGTATTTATATAGTTTTATTGGAATATATATTACCACTGTACTTTCGTACTCTGATTCTTACTTGTACTGATCCTTAGAGTATATACATGAGGGTATTTTTGATTTGTGTATATACATCGCTGTTGCATTTCTGTATCCGTGGGATCAGGGCATTACAGGATGGTATAAGAGCCTAGGCTCTCACATCTTCAATATAACCAGTTGGCAAATTAATGTGATATTAAATTGCAACTGGAATGCATGGGTCTTGGCTATAGATTCCCCTCGCAAGTATAAGTTATCTATTCCTTCCCGATATTCTTTCCTTAAGTCTTGAAGCTTTTCCATCTGTTTGTTTTTCAGTTTCCTGCTATTCTTAGACCAACTCAAACATGGAAAGACGTGAAAATTGTGACGGTTTGGGCTCTTCTCAGGGTATACCTAGTTGGAGGAATGATATCAGATGAGACTCCTGCAAGATATGATGAAGGACCAATAGAAACAGACAGAGATCTTAACCAGGATCTGTTGACGACATCACGTGAACAGAGACAAGAAAATATATCTGACTTCAGAAGGCTGCAACCAATTGTGTTTTTTGGAAGCTAAAGACCATTAGATGCAGAGCAATGGTTAGTCAACATAACTGATCTCCTAAAGGCAGCTCAAATCCCAGGCGAGAACTAGGTAGAAGTGGTTAAGAACAACTAAAAGATGTGGCAAGAACCTGGTGGCTGGCAGAAGAAGCAAGATTGGAGAAACCCATTACTTGGGACCAGTTCTTGGAGAGTTTCTACGAGAGATTCTTCCCAAAGACAGTCAAAGGAGATGGAAGAACAATATCAGATTGTAGTAGAGGGATCAGATGTTAAATAAGTATACTGCAGAATTCCTAAGACTAAACCGGTTTGCGCAGTACATGGTGGCCGATGAGGAGAACCGAGCAAGTAGATTCCAGCAAGACTTGAGGATGATGATCTAGATATTTCTTATACCCCAGCAGCTCAAGACCTATTCTCAGATTCTCACCATCGCTCGTGACGTAAAACAGGTTTGGAGAAGAATCATCAAGAGAATGAAGAAGAAGACGACAAAGAGACCCTTTTAGACAATGGACAGTGGAGATGCAGTCAAACCCCTAAATACACCATTACCACAGTGAACACTCCGACCTCACCCTCAGTAGATGATATGTGGGTACTGCTTGAAACCCGGACACTTGCAGTGTAACTGTCAAAAGGCCAATGGACTGTGTCTGGCATGTAGGTCTGGTAATCACTCTATAAGAGATTGTCCATCCAAGAGAAAATAAGATGCCTCCCCAGCACTTGAAGCATCATCAGTGTGAAGAACAGATAAAGGAAGCAGTCTAGTGTATATAAGTTCACCACAAAAGAAGCCAGGAAAATGGATGGAGTGGAAATAGAAAGTGGAGCCCGATAGTTGGATTAGTAACCCAGAAGGTGTCAACTGCGACCATTTTCCCCTTTTTGTCGTGTTTTGAGTTAGGAATCTCCATACTTGTTTCCTCTTTATCGTGCTATGATTGAGGCTCACCTGCACACAAAAATACAGAATTTTAGAACTTTAAAATAGAGATGTGCAAGTGCTTAATTCTATCACTATAGCAAGTGGCTATGCGGGTCGTGATCCACAAGGAGGGACTAGCGATGGAAGCTTTTTAAGCAAGTTCTCTTTTATGCTACCATTAATGGTTAAAAATTCTTTTTTTAGTTCTCAAAATGAAAAGAGAAAAATGAAGTTAAAGTCAACTTAGAAAGAAAGTGATAGATAAAGAAGGTGGAGAAAATAGAAGTGATATGTACAAAGAAATTGAAAAGAATGAAAGAGATTTGGGTGATTATGGTGTTGGTGATCTACGCTAAAAGTTATAAGAAAAGAAAGAAAAACTAAAACCTAAAAAATATACTTACCTCTTCGGTGCCTGCTTACCTTTTACCCGTATCGACGATGTACCTTTCTTTGAAGGCGAGCAAAGCATAGCAGATGAGATCTTTCCCATTCCTGATTTACACTATAAAATGAAGGGGCGAGCTATACTACCATAGAAATGAATATCTATCACCATAAGTCATTAATGGCACTTGCAAGGATAAGGCAACTTCGAGACTATCGGTTTCATTTGGATCCACAAACACAAAAGAGGGAAGCGAACAAAAACAAGAAAAGGAAACCTCGATTCGGTTCAAATAACAATGGAAGAAAAGATCACTTACACCGGTGTCACCTTCAGTACAAGCTTGCTCTCATTCCTCCATGAAAGTCTCATCTCCTCTCAGTTACATAAATAAAACAAAAATTACATGAAAGAAAACTAAAAACTTAAGTTACAAATAATAAATTAGCCTAAGTTCTACTCTCTGCTTGGTCGTCCCTTTTTTGCCTCTGAGATTGCAGGTATTTATAGAAGAAATTCAGAGGTTAGAGGAGTATGAAGATAGGAACAGCTAGATATTTCTGAATTTGAATCTTTTCCTTATCTCCAAACGTGATTTTATGTGGATATTCAGTTCTAATCTGCAACTTATTGACGTGTTGATTACTAAATATCACTTATCAAATGACCGAATTAGAAATAATGATCACTTAAGATTTGTAGTCCTTTAAATCTTCTTTCTGGATTATCTTGAATCATTAGATTTGAGATTTGGTAGCGAAAGTTATGATTCAAATACTAAAATGTATCCAGACAGAATCCAAGTCAACTTGCTTCATCTCATCCGTTGATCTCTCTCTATCCATTTATCCCTCTGTATTTGATATTATCCTCGGTTGATCTTTAACTAAACAAAATGAATTTATAGAAATTTAAGTTTCATCGGTTTTCATTTGGTGTTATCTTTCTGATTTGCTCTGATCTTTAGCTGAACATTTGTCCCAATCCTTGATTTGTTCTAACTAGATCTGGGATTATCCTCAGTTAACCAAATAGATCCAGCTAAATCTGATTTTAACTGATATTTATTTGATTTAATCCTCTTTTTCTTCATTATTATCTTCTACAAAATAGACATTTAAGACAAAGAAATTAGTAGATTTATTACACGATAAATGTAGGAGTGTAATGAAAAGAATGCAAAATATGTGTATGATCACACCCCTACATTTATCTTTTGCTCGTCCTCGAGCAAACAACAAAACTAAACCAAAAATTATTAGACCACTTTTGCAGGTCACGCGATTGCACTGAGCTTGTTCAACAAGCCGTTAAATCTCTAGGTTACCCCTAGAGGACGAGTTTTGTCTCGTGAGGGTTTTCAGTGGATTGCACCTACAAAATCCATAAAGAAAGAGAAAAATGTTAGTATTTTGAAAACTCATTTTGAAAGAGAAAAATATTTGAAATATTATTGTAAGATTTAAGTAATCTTTAAGTTATAGGAAAACCGAATTTTTCATTCCTAAACTTAGTCTCTATTCAAAAAATTGTTATCAATCAAAGTAAGGAGTCAAATTGTATTTCTCATCTAGTCTATTACTTTACTCTAAGTCATATGCACCTTTGTGACCGTAAAATTTTGACTAAGGGTTCTTTAACTCTAACACTTATGCCTTATTTATTTATTATTTTTTTATTTTTTGTGGTATTATTTCTTAGTTCTATTAGGCTTTCTAATCTGCCCATGTAACGAGCCTCTAATCGGTAACTCCCAAACCAAACGGTCTCAGGGCACCGGGTGAGAAAATACCCTAAGGACTTGAGGACTCGAGCAAACAAGGCCTCAAAACTAAGGATTTTATTATATGAATCGCTTTTAGGCGTGAATACATATGCTTTATTAGGCACAAATACCCAGGTTAATCAGAGAATTTTTATATTTTTTTTTCTCAAACTTATCTAATCATCTTTCGCATAAATACTAAGGCTTGCTTGGGCCAAAGCACCTAGCTAATCAATTTATATTTGTTTAACTTTCATAGATATATTTTTTCTCTTTTTTTTAAAATATTTTTTTTAAGGCATAAGAATCTTTGTTTTAGAACCCTAAGTGTGTAAGTGAATGAAGTGTGCATATTTTATGAAGGTAAAGATCAAGACTAAATTACTTTGACAAATTATCTTCCTAATCCTAAAAATCAAACAAATAATCTTATTTTGACCAAGTTTAAGAAATCCTAATTTTGATTTTCCTATTCCTTTTGACTTAATTTCTTACAAAAATATGTTAAAATAATGTTTCTATTTTCAAAAAGATTTTAAGAGTAAAGAAAATGTTAAAAAAAATTTATAAAAAGAAACCTAAGTTATCTTAGAACCCTCCCCCACACTATCTCATGCATTGTCCTCAATGTATGAATTAATGCATAGATGCATGAAAAAGAAGAAAGGGAAGGAAAATACTACCTTAAGGTGGTGGTTCCGGTGGTGGTCTGATTGGTCCACGAAATGTGGCCCAATCGACTTTGCATAGAGTTTGGAGGAACTCACCAGAAATCTCTCTAATATAACCCACTAAAATGTACACATGAAGGATTTTTATTAAATATTTTACCCCATCTAATTTTCAAATTTCATAATTAATTTCAGAGTCAATTTTGTCAACCGCCTTGTCCTAAAATGGAGTGTAAAAAGATTGAATGATTGACTTGGATTTAGAAAGTACGGGAACTAATATTGGCTCAGGAAAGTGACTTGAGTCAAGTAAAGGTTCAGGAGTCGAGATTGGTTCAGGAAGTGGGTCCAAATCAAGAAGTTGAAACTCAAGTCCACATTCAATTCCCCACAATGGAATGTGACTTAATATTGGTGATTTAAGTTTAAGAATGATCACATTGGTGATTTAAGTTTAAGAATGACAAGTGTGGGAATCAAAACTGACTCTAAAATATTACTCAAGTCGGGTAAAAAATAGGAATCAATATTGATTCGGGAATTTAAACTGAATCACAAATTTGAGAATCTAGGTCACATTTCTCATTGAATTCAATTTCATAAAAATGAGAACTTGCCAATTTATCAATAGGACTTTCAAAAGTATAAAATTAATCAAGTTCAATATGATGATCATCAAAAATGATCGATTCAATTTCATGATGAATTGGCACAGGATCTAATGTTGACTCGGGAAAAAGATTGAAATCAGGTGAAGATACCGGAGTCATTATTGAATCAGGAAGTAGAATAGAATCACTAAGTTGAGCTTCAGGATCATATTCATTTTCAAGTTCAATTTCAGGAAAGGGATAACTTGTCAAACTGTCAATGTCATTTTTAAAATTTGGAGTTTAGGCAAGTTCAGGTGATTGTGCTGAAATGGAACCTTGTTTTTCAAAACAACATGACTCTTCGGCTCTAACAGATTGGTTAGCGACATCAGAAATGGTCAAACAGTGAGAACGTAGAGTTTGGACCATCATATATATGTCATGATTACGAGCATTTTGAGCCTGAGTCATGGCTTCAAGCATCTTTTCATAGTTGATTGGTTCATCGTTTAATTGCGATTGGACTTGAAAAGATGAAGTGTTGTTTTGAAATTTTTGGTGAAATTGTGAGCATCAGATTTTATGATTGTTGTTTGGACTCATGCATACTCATTTCCAAAATTGATGATTTTCTATTTTGGACTGGTGGAACTGAGTATGAATCTTGGAAATATTGTGGACAAGGTGGATAAGGAGGACAAGTTGGTTGAAAATTTGACTCGGGAGAGGTGAACCCCTATTGACTCTGTGAAGAATTGAAATTATTCTAGAAATTATGGTCATAAGATTGGGGGTATAGGTTATATTGATTCAGATAAGACCAATCCGACACACTATGTTGGTTAAAGTTATGATATAGCGGGTTGATAATATCCGAAAAAGAGGTTGGTGTGTAATATGGATTACCATTAAAATTGAAAAAAATATTGTTATAAGCCATATCACACAGTAAAACACAAACAAAGAAAAAAACAAACAAATAAGCAAACAAATAAAAAGAAAAAAATTTAAGCTAAGTTAGGGTAAACCTTAAACCTAGATGACTCCTAACCAGTTAGACTGTCCATAGGAGGTATAATGCGACTTTGACCACAAGCTAATCAGCCAGGTCAGGGCAAGATTGATGGGAGGTATCCGCGCAAAAGCGACGGGCCTAATTAAGCCAAATCACCAGCCTTCGGGTTTCGCCCCTCAATCCCTTTCCTTAGACACTGATTTGGTAGAAGTCAAATTCTAACACATTCTCCCTTAGGATAATCTCCTAATTGAGTCCGAGATGTCCCTAGGACCAACGTCTACTCATTTTTAGTTAGGCTTGGGTTAGTGAGTGAGGAGATTGCTTGTGGGCTAAGGGAGGGTAATAACTTTCTCATCTTATCTTGTTTATAGGACAAGCCCTTAAGATTGATCCTGCAAAGTGTGCAGGATAAAGAAAAGTAACATTCAACAAGCAAATAATCACTCAAGAACATTTTCTAAACTATATGCCATACAAACGTACCTTTTACTCCAGCACTCTTCAACAATAATGTAAAATGTAAACGAATTAGACACGTATCTAAATGCAAAGTCTAAACCATTTTTAGCATTTATCAAATATCATTTTACTGTTGAGGTTAGAAAGGAAGTACAGTGAGACATACAAGAAAATTAATAGCTATAGATATTAAACTTTGCAATTCAGCTAACCTGCAGAAAATACAGGTTAGTAATTCACTCAGATTGTCACAGGAATGTAGCAAATCTGAGGGCTTCTTAGCTCTGCTTTCTTGAGCAGAGTCCATGGCTACTTATATGTCGACTGTAGCAAAAGTTCCTTGTTGTTAAATCTGTACACTAAAAACCAAGAAGAAGGTTAACCAAAAATGTAAACTTTAATGAGAATTACTTACTGTCCCTCCCCGGCAACGGCGCTAACATTTGATTGAGGCTCACCTGCACACAAAAATACAGAATTTTAGAACTTTAAAATAGAGATGTGCAAGTGCTCAATTCTACTGCTATAGCAAGTGGCTATGCGGGTCGTGATCCACAAGGAGGGACTAGCGATGGAAGCTTTTTAAGCAAGTTCTCTTTTATGCTACCATTAATGGTTAAAATTCTTCTTTTAGTTCTTAAAAGAAAAGAGAAAAATGGAGTTAAAGTCAACTTAGAAAGAAAGTGGTAGATAAAGAAGGTAGAGAAAATAGAAGTGATATGTACAAAGAAATTGAAAAACAGTGAAAGAGATTTGGGTGATTATGGTGTTGGTGATCTATACTAAAAGTTACAAGAAAAGAAAGAAAAACTAAAACCTAAAAATATACTTACCTCTTCGGTGCCTGTTTACCTTTTACCCGTATTGACGATGTACCTTTCTTTGAAGGCGAGCGAAGCATGGCAGATGAGATCTTTCTCATTCCCGATTTACACTATAAAATGAAGGGGCGAGCTATACTACCACAGAAATGGATATCCATCACCATAAGCCATCAACGGCACTTGCAAGGATAAGGCAACTTCGAGGCTATCGGTTTCATTTGGATCCACAAACACAAAAGAGGGAAGCGAACAAAAACTAGAATAGAAAAGAAAAGGAAACCTCGATTCGATTCAAATAACAATGAAAGAAAAGATCACTTACACCAGTGTTACCTTCAGTACAAGCTTGCTCTCATTCCTCCATGAAAGTCTCCTCTCCTCTCAGTTACATAAATAAAACAAAATTACATGAAAGAAAACTAAAAACTTAAGTTACAAACTATAAATTAGCCTAAGTTCTACTCTCTGCTTGGTCGTCCCTTTTTTGCCTTTAAGATTGCTGATATTTATAAGAGAAATTGCAGAGGTTAGAGGAGTATGAAGATAGGAACAGCTGGATATTTCTGAATTTGAATCTTTCCCTTATCTCCAAACTTGATTTGATGTAGATATTCAGTTCTGATTAGCAACTTGTTGACGTGTTAATTACTGAATATCACTTATCAAATGACAGAAATAGAAAAGTGATCAACGTAAGAGTTGTAGACCTTTAAATCTTCTTTCTGATCATCTTGAATCATTAGATTTGAGATTTAGTAGCGAAAGTTATGATTCAAATACTAAAATGTATTCAGACAGAATCCGAGTCAAACTTGCTTCATCTCATCCGTTGATCTCTCTCTATCCATTTATCCCTCTGTATTTGATATTATCCTCGATTGATCTTTATCTAACCAAAATGGATTTATAGAAATCTGAATTTTATCGGTTTCCATTTAGTGTTATCTTTCTGATTTGCTCTGATATTCAGCTGAACATTTGCCTCAATCCTTGATTTGTTCTAACTAGATCTGGGATCATCCTCAGCTAACCAAATAGATCCAGTTAAATCTGATTTTAACTGTATTTATTTGATTTAATCCTCTTTCTCTTCATTATTATCTTCTACAAAATAGACATTTAAGACAAAGAAATTAGCAGATTTATTACACGATAAATGTAGGAGTGTAATGAAAAGAATGCAAAATATGTGTACGATCATGCTATAATCATCAATCTTAGTTTTTTGTGTTCTTCTTTCTTTTGTCATGTTATCTCTGTCTCTTCTGTGTTCATCTCTTCCCCTTATCAAAAATTTTGAGGACGAAATTTGTGTAAATTGGATGTTATGTAACACCTCGCTCTCAAAATACGTACCCAGATATGTGTCCTAATTTTTTGATCATTTTTTCTATCATTCCATATTTAATTTTCTTATGTTATTATTTTAATTATTGATATTTGATATCGAGCCCGTGTTCGTGGGCCCAGTGCTAGCCTGAGTCTGAACTAGGACCCGATTTTTTTTTTTATGATTTTGCTTGATTTGACCTTCCTAATAGCTGGGTTTGGCCTTTTTCAGTTTTAAATATTATCTTTCAATATTTTGGATTTTTCTAAATTTTCTGAAATTTTTCTAATTTAGTTTGCAAATTTCCTAAAATCGGTGGCGACTGGTACCGTTGATTGATTCTCGGATTTCTAATTTGTAAATAGAAATGATTTTTTGAAAACTCCTTTAACATTATTTTTTAGAATCTTATTTTCTACCGTAACTCATTTTTGTGGATTATCTGAATTTATCGAATTTCGGCTGAGCTGGTGACGACCGGTGTCGCCGATTGATTCCAAGATTTTTAGTTTTTTAGTTTGTAAATCAGATTGAATTTCCTTATTCTGATTCCATATTGTTCCTCAGTATTATATTTCTAGTATTGAGAATTTTTTGAAAGTTTTTCTAAATTAGTCATATTTGCCTGAATATAATATTATATTATTTTTTTCCTATTTTTCCTCCTCCTTTTTCCTTTTCCTTTTCTTTTCTTCCTCTTTTCTTTCCTTTTTATTTTCCTCCGCGCCACGCCCGTGCCCAAGCCATGCCCGTGCCCCCTCCCCTCTAAAATATCCCCTCTTCTCTTCTCTTTCTCCCTTTCATTCTCCCACTCACACTCTCTCTTCTCACTCCCTCGCTCTCCTCTCTCTATCTCAAACCCCCTCTCCTCCTTCCCCGGCCAAATCCAGCATAGTGCCACCGTGGCTAGCTCCGGCGACTCCCCCAGTGTCGGCGACGAAGCCCCAGCTCTAATCTCCTCTCTTCTTTTTTCTCTTTCTTCTCTCTTTCTCCCCTCTCTCTTCCTTTCTCTCTCTTTCTTCTTTCCCCTCTCTTTCTTCTCTTTTTCTTCCTCCCTAGGCCAGATTTGTCACTTAGGCCGTCGTGCCACCTTTCTCCGGCTGACTGTGCGGCCTCCCCTCTCTCCTTCCCTCTTTTCTTCTCCTTCTCCTCCTTCTTCTTCTTCTTCCTCTTCTCTTTCCCTTCTTCTCCTCCCCTCTGGGGACTGCTGCCGGCTGTGCCACCCCTCACGGCTGAGTGGACGTGGCCCTAGGTACCATCCCTCTCTCCTCTAGATCCCTCTCTTCCTTTTTTCTCTACATCTCTCTTCTTCACCCTCTCTGTCTCCCTTCTTCTCTCTCTGTCTCACTTCTCTCTGTTTCCCTTCTATCTTTATCTCTCTCTCCTCTCTAGGTCTCTCTCTTCTTCTCTCTTTCAGTCTCTCCTCTCTCCTCTCTCTGACTCCCCCTTCTCCCTTTCTCTGAGTCTATGTCTTCTTTCTGAGTCTTTTTTCTCTCTCTTCATTGCATCTCTCTCTCCCTCTTCTCTCTGCGTCTCCTCTTCTTCTTTTCCCTCTTTACTATCTATCTCTCTCCCACTTTTCTTTGTGTTTCCCTCTCTCTCCCCTCTCTCTGTTTCACCCTCTGTCTCTCTCTCTCTTCCCATCTTTTTTTCTCCTTTGTCTCTTTCTCTGCGTGTGTGTGGGATTTGAGTTGTGCCCCTGCACATACCCGGTGGTAGATAGGCGAGTACCCTCCTCTTTACATGAGATGTTGTAGTAATCACTGTGTGATATTATGTATTGGCCATGTGGTTATTCCAGTTGGGTGGTTGTACATGTGTTGGTAGTGGAGTTATGGAGTATTTGAGAGTTGGTACATGTATCGTGTACTGAGCACTGCATATTGGATTATATTCCTATATTGTATGTGGCAGAGTGCCTAAGACTGTATGTATAGTATACCTGTGACGAATACTTGTACTAGTGTAGTTTACTTCCTGTACTTATATCTTGCCCGTGACATTGCTTTATTATTGCTTTAAACCATGTGTGGCCGACCCTTCGTGGTCGTTTAGCCTTCGGGCTCTCTACTCGGCTTTCGGGCTCTACACTTAGCCTCCGAGCTCTACACTCAGCCTCCGGGCTTTACCACAGTACTGATAGCCTAGTTATTGCCACATTTTTATGTATGTTCGTGTGGTACTAACATCTTCTGCAGGTACCTCCATGGCCTCCGGGCTTCCATTAGCCTTGTTGGGCTCTTTGCCACTTCTTAGACTACCCAATGGGTACCATTCTATGCACCTTCTGGGTTTTGCGGTAGTTTCAAGGAGCGCGCTTAGACCTTATGGTCTCTCTTATGGCCACTCTCTGAAAGGAAGTGCGCTTAAACCCTCTGGGTCTCTCAGCTTCGCCTGGTAGGCGTGACTAGCACCCAGCTCTTTGCTGCTAACTCCGTCCGAGCGTTGTTAAGCTATGAGTGCAGCTTCGTCACGGGTGATGCGGAGCAGTTCACCCGCCACCACACCCGTGCATTAGCTGTGCTGCGAGCGGTAACCACGCCGAGCATAATAGCATTTAGTGTTGTACGCTAGCTTCACTTCAGCTTGCTTAGCTCCGTTTGATTTTGCGCTGTATTTTCTAATCATTAATATTGTTATATGCCATGATACACTCTCGCTTTGCCCTGCTACGCATAGCTATTTAATAGCTTTATATATTTATTTATATTATGGCTGTGAAAAGTTTAAAATGTTTGAATATATGTTTTCCTATATCATGTTACCTGATTTGCCAATTATCTATATCATACTGCTCGACCTACTATTATTTGACACTTTGACATCTGACATTTGATTTCGTATCGTTATATTCTGTAGTATTTCATATGTTTGACACGTATCTCATACTTTACATTGATAAGACACTAACTGGTTATCCACCTTCTTTCCTGCTTCTATTATAGTACAGAGGCTATGATCCTACATTCTTGTATCATCAAATACTCCTGAACCCTGTACTCTTGGACCCTTGTCTCTCTAATACCGTGCTCTTCCTTCTTGTGATTGTATAATATTATAATAGACAACTTGCATTGGATTGGGGGAAACGATGGGTCATGATTAGTTTCATGTTTATGATGGTCTTATCGTGTCACATGTGGCCACTTTCTTTTGGATCATCTGGCGGCCACCAGAGATTCCGTTGGGGTATACTGGCACCCCTACTCTCTTTTCATGTTCTTCTTCCTGCCAGGGTATGCACAAGCTCTAGGCCTATTCCTATGGGGTCTGCGATACTCTCCTTCTCTCTCTCCTGCTCAGGCAATCAGTAAGTCTCAGTTCCTAGCGGAATGTTTTCAGCTCAGTAGTGGATACCCTGTGGTCATTGTCCCAAGCAAGTACGGGATCCATTATAAACATGATTCGTCAAACTATATCAGTTTTCAAATAACTGACTCTAAAGTTATAAGCGAAAGTATGTGGAGTGGGACGCATATTAAAGTCTATAACTTAGTTGGCCCCAATAATAATAACAATATACTAATTCGCGGTGTTTTATCGGATTTCGTGTCGGTTTGCAAAATGAGTGGTATACATTCGGGTTATGATGACATGGGACAAAAGTATATAGATAAGGGTTTTCTTATTTGGATTATTCCTTGACGTACTAGTCTCATGAAGCCGTAACCTAAGTTGTACCGCTGGTTATACCATATTTGCTTTTATCGGATTTTAAATTAGATTTCATGTTTTATTAATTATTATGATTATATTATATATATCTATATCTTGATTTATCACTTGTGTACTACTCTACTGGTCTACTACTGTTTCATTTTATGCACTGCCTAACTCCTGTTATATGTTATACATGAGCTAATGTCTGGATCCCCTGGATTGCTTACTTTCCGATCTAGTATTGATTCTATATTACCAATTCTGTATGCATCTTTGTATTAATATATTTGGTCACCGACTTGCTTGCTCCCGATTTTACTTTGCTTCTTCATTTACTATTTACATTATTGTCTATCGCCCGCCTGCTTGACTTAAGTAAATAATATAACATTCGGAACATGTTATGTTGTTCTCTTATACCATATTGGGATGCAACTTAGGTTATATAAACTTAGGATAGGATGACGTGAGATATGGGGGGTGTATGAGGTTTCCTTGTTTAGATTATTACATCGATGTACTAACCTCACGGATATGTAATTTGGGCTTATATAACTGGTTTTGTCCATACTGCTTTACTTTATGCCTCTTTACATGCTTACGTACGCCTATTCTCACGACACGATTTTCTATTCATGCCTTCTTGATTCAGATTTATCGATACACGTGTGCTGATCTATGCACGCCATTTGGCATCATCTTGCCACTCATTGGGGAGTTCTGACTCTCTTGGATCTGCATGTTCAGATCTTAGAGCTTGGAGCTCGTGGATTCTCCCTGTTGCTGATCTGAGTGGTGCAGCTGTAGCGTGAAACATCTGTAGGCCATCCGGATTCCCCTTCTTCTAGCCCTCTCCTGCTCGGTCTTCGAGTTCTCTTTGACTGCTCGTAAGCATTTACTTATTCTTGTACATTGTATATCCCTTGTAAATCATACATTTGTGCTTTGGTGATGTAATATATTCATGTAATAATGGATCACGCTCCGTGGTAATAATGTATTTGTACTGTTTTATTGGAATGTATATTACCATCGTACTTTCGTACTCTGATTCTTACTTGCACTGATGCTTAATGTATATACGTGAGGGTATTTCTAACCTGCATATATACGTCACAGTAGCGTTTCCGTATCTGTGGGATCGGGGTGCTATAGATCCATTTTGAATGGGTCCATGGAGAACAGTCAAAACTCAAAAATCTCAACAGAATTTTAAATAAAATTTCAATAGATAAATTAAAACAAAAGTATAGCAGGTCTAAGAAACCCCTGAACCGAGCTGCATTCATGTCCGTAGGTCATGGGCGCGCGCCACCCGAACCCGACCAGGTTTGACGTGTATTGCCGCATGTGGAAGGTGTGGCATGACCCAACTATTCATAACAAAAGACAGGAGGAGTTAGTGTTGGCCCAGAGGCCTTTCACTCTAGTTTTGATGATGATTAACTCATATAGTTATGTTTACTAATAATCTTGTGATGTTTAATTCAGATCTTTAATCAAGATATTAGTTGGTGATTAGCTTTAACAAAAGAGTTTTGAAACCTCTCACATGGTGATTCAAGAGCCCGAGCATAAAGATCATATATAGCACTCGGTGGAGTCAAGCTCGGTGAATCACCGTTTGGATCGAGTCAACTTCAAGATGGAGTTCGTCAAGAAGACTTCGGTACATAGTTTAGTTTTATATTTAGATCCATTTGTAAAGACTAGATAGTGTGATATGCTCAAGTCCACAACACACACACGTTTTATGTTTTGGATATTGATTTTCGATTTTTGGTTTAACCGTTATTAGTCTTCATGAATAGATATTATATCAAAACAAGTTTACTCGATTTTATGTATATTAGAATTGTTCTATATACATGTAACGCCCCGATCCTAAAGATACGGAGACGTTATGGCGACGCATATACGCGAGGAAAAATACCCCTCGTATACGCGCTAAGCCTAAATGTAACCTGAACAAGCTATAAATCAGAAGCATAATAATCAATGATCACTGCAATAATACATATAAGGCTATCTCAATGGAATAAGGAATAGAATGGAAGCCAAGTGTGATATACATGAATCAAAAATAATAGCAGGAAAAGAAAATGCAAGAGTACCAGAATCAAAGGAAGGGACCCAAGCTCCTCGCAAAGCGTACCGTCTCATCGAACACCTGCACAATAAGACAATCGTCCAATAGCTGGACGTGCAAATCCAGGGTCGTCAGAACGCGACCATAATGAGTGTGTGTGTAAAGGGGAAACAGCTCGTGCAGAAGAAACCATGTGCATATATAATAATAAAGACAACTGCAGATAGAAAGACTAAATAACACAATAAATAACTGAACAGTAACCCATAAAATGAAAACATGAATACAGATAGCAGTCAAATGGCACAACTGTAAATATGAAATCAATGTCAATATAAGTATTCATCACATGTCACTAAACTGGTATCCAAGTCTGGTCATGGTTACAATCATATGTCTATCCTGTATACATATACACAGTCAAGTGATTATAGTCAGTCATAATACTTTATAACAGTTCATTATCATTTATTATGTCAGTGAACACCAATTGCCACCTGTAATAGGCGCATCCCATACTAGGCCTACTACACGTGTCATCAGTGTCCTATGTTATTGAAATTAATAGAAGAGACATTGTCCATGCTTTAGGTGGGTCCCGTACATACCCGGGACCACGGCCTCAGTTTCCTGGCGCTGAACCAGGCCGTACCGCTAGGTACTCAGTAACAGTAACAGTAATCTCACTGTGAAATAGTGGAACAGTAACAGTACAGATGGGATGTCAGTCATCCCCCAGGAACCCTGCAGTGGAACCCTCAGTCGGCTGCGCAACCTGTATCCTAGGTCCACCCAAAATACAGACGCTGTCTCCTCCATCAATTTCCCCAATCCCGGTGTAAGTTGTCCATTAACAGTATTATTTATTTCAGTTAAGTCAGTCAATATCAATGTCACCTAGAATACTGAGACATGCGGTGACCGTAACAGTAACAGTACAGTAACAGTAATTGTATACACGATGAACAGTAATAGGAACAGTGAACAGTGACAGTAATCGTGTATACAATGAATAGAGCTGTACCGAGTGTTACGGTTTAATGATACTTTCCCAGTAACTTTCAGTAACTTGAACAGTATATTTATCAGGTAGGTATTACGTATAATCTGTCACGTTACTTAAATGAATTATTCAGAATTGGCAATATAATCTTTTGGGGTTTATTCTTTATGCATATAATATGTGATTATGAATAATAATTTACATGCATGAATAGTAATTAAACATGAAGACATTTTAAACATAATAACATTTATAGGAAACAGTTAAAAGCGCTCACATAAAATAATATCAAAATACTCAACAAGAAAACAAGGAACACTCACTTGAAATGACGCGGTTTCGGAACCGAATCGCCATCTGGTCTTCACTGCACGAACTGGTACTGGTCTACGAATAATCCCATGCATCGATCTTCGGATCATCATTGTATCGGGTCCACAACGACACGAATTCGAATCATGTTCGGGTCTCCTCTAGCGGGTCCGAAATAATAATGTGGCAAGACTTTGCGGCACACCGACGGAGGCGTCCGGGGTCGCGGGAGGTGTCGTTGGATAGAGCATCTCATCATGAAGAACGTGGGGTGCGTTCGCGCTCGATTGTGATCAGGGAGTTGGATAAGAAGAACTACGAAGGTGTTGGATCGCAGTAGAGACCATATTTCACTATGTATGCATGAACCTGCCTTCCAAATTCGGTCCTTGCTAAGGCTGCACATGAACCCAATATAACGGTGTACGTAGACGAATCTGGATGTCTTCTTGCGAGCCCCGACATAACTGTGCTCCATGAAAGCGCATCCTTTGCTCGGTGCCATCAAAGATTCCAATAGCTTTGTCCATCAACAAATGAACTGTGTAGGCATCCATCATAGTGTTCATCGTCGCTAAATCCTTGTGCTTCATTCTAGTAAAAAGCCCTTCAGCAACAACCAAGCTACCCAGCTTGGCATACACATCAATTAATGTATTCTCAACGAATATCCAGTCTCCTCCTTGCTCGTTCAAAAGCTTCAGTTCCAAGCAGTGAATCTGGCTCGCAAGTGAAGGGCATCGCATCAAACCACAGGCCTTGAGCAAGATACTGAAAGTAGGCAAAATGGGCAGGATCCCCGAGTCAAAGAACACGCCGTAGTGGTGCCGGAAGAGGTTGAGAGCCTGCACCGACCTGCCCTTGTGCAGGTAGCAAGATATCATTGTGGTCCACGAGAACAAGTTGTGTCTAGAGAAGGGGACGGAGTCGAAGAGCTGGCGGCGAGGAGGCGCAGAGCATGGCGTTCCCGGTGACCTAGTTACTGTGGGGCATCTTCTCCAACAGTTAAGGGCGTCGTCAAGTTTCCCTCTTCCTCCATGCTCTTACAGAATAAGATGAAAGGCCATCACAGAGGTAGTTATCATGAAACTGATTGAGAAAATCCAAGAGCAAGACAAAGTACTAATGAACAACCATACTTGTCTAAAAATTTAAATGTGCGCTCCAAAATTCCAGTTCTAGAAATTGCTGCGAAAAGGTAACTTCAAGCTTACCTACTGAGTATAGCTAACTTCAATGGTGGAGTGATCCTAAATGATGAGTTTCTTTTGCTTTATCTTTTATGTATTCTAGAAAAAGCTTCCTTGAATGTGTGGGTTTCAGTTGGTTTGGGTGTGGTCAGGAGGGGGTTAATATAATCACAACTTTAACTTCAAGAGTTCCAGTTCACAAGTTTACAATAAAATCAGTAAAGTTTTAAAGAGAGAAAAGGTTGTCGGTGGTCCCAAAAGATGGTCACAAAATAAAAGAATAACATAAGAACTTACCTGGGCAATCCCATCCTTGATGTTGCGCCCAAGATGTGTTTCCCCAAGCCTGATTGGGCGGCGGATGGTACGCCGACGGCATAGGAGGAGGAAGGCGGTGCGGCATCAAAATCGGGTGGTGGGACCGAGGAGGAAGAGGCGGATAGTGATAGATCTGCTACTGATGAGGTTGGGGGTGGTTGAAATAGCCGCCAGGGGGCGGAGGAGGAGGAGAAGATGATAAAGGGTACCACTGGTGATCACCGCCGCCGGCCATCGTTTGCCCTAGCATTCGGTGATCGTGCTGCTGTTGCTGGTGGGTGCGGCTGAAGAGGGTGTGCTGCGTGTGGGGGAAAGGGAAAGGAGGAGAAAGATTATGATGGGATGTGGTTAGGATAGGATTAAAATCTAATTAGTTGTTTAGGATTTGGTTTAGTTGGTTAAGATAGAGATAAAATTGTTGGGTTGTTAGGGTTAGGATAGGATTTGTTTGTTAGGATTAAGATTTGAAAAGATTATAGAGATTGGGTTTCGGGTGTTGTAGGGGAAAAGAAAGACAGGGCTCTCAAACAATAAATAAATTTCGTTGCACCATTTTACAGGAAAGCTAAGAGGCATAGTGGTCTGTGCATCCAAATGAGATGGGGGAGGACCTGGGTTCGAATCTTGTTATACACACTATCACATGCGGGTTTTTGTTGTAATTTTATTTATTTTTTATTTTGAAGGAATTGGATTTGGGCCTGCTATTGGGCTTGGGCTCAGTTGAAAAATTAGGAAAAAAAAAGAAAAGAAAATGTGATGGGCTTGAGCTCGAAACAAAGGAAGGAAGAATGAAATAATAAAAATCATGAAGATGATAATAAAGAATTTATTAAAATAATATCTCAACTTTAAAAATTGACAATTTTCTTAAAACAAATACACATACACTTAATAAGTATTATTTTTCACAATTAATTCATGTATTGCAAGATATGGGTATTCATTCTACCCACCTTATAAAATTTCGTCCTCGAAATTCAAATAAGGCAGGGAATGGTAAAGAATCAAAAATCAAGAGAGAACACAAACAAGCTTCCACATCGCCTCGTTGGGACACCACGATTCCGCTGCGCGCTCTGATCTCTGCTACCAGCTCAACGGGGAGCGATCAACTCAGGGGATAAAAGCAGAGAAAAAGAAACGAAAGAAACGATAAGAATCAAGATAGGACCAAGATTACTTTAAAAGAATAGATGCAATCAGAGAGGTCGAAAGATTAAAGAGATAGATTTTCAAAGGGAGGACAGTCAATTCCAAATGGACTGAATATCATAATGGATAGTATATGTATATTGCAGTGTAATTATAGCTCGTTTCAAGTTACAGGTAAGAATCAGGTCCGATTTATGTCAAAACCTGGCTCTGATACCACTCTGTAACGCCCCGATCCTAAAGATACGGAGACGTTATGGCGACGCATATACGCGAGGAAAAATACCCCTCGTATACGCGCTAAGCCTAAATGTAACCTGAACAAGCTATAAATCAGAAGCATAATAATCAATGATCACAGCAATAATACATATAAGGCTATCTCAATGGAATAAGGAATAGAATGGAAGCCAAGTGTGATATACATGAATCAAAAATAATAGCAGGAAAAGAAAATGCAAGAGTACCAGAATCAAAGGAAGGGACCCAAGCTCCTCGCAAAGCGTACCGTCTCATCGAACACCTGCACAATAAGACAATCGTCCAATAGCTGGACGTGCAAATCCAGGGTCGTCAGAACGCGACCATAATGAGTGTGTGTGTAAAGGGGAAACAGCTCGTGCAGAAGAAACCATGTGC
Organism: Agave tequilana; assembly: GCA_038442645.1. NCBI lineage: Eukaryota > Viridiplantae > Streptophyta > Magnoliopsida > Asparagales > Asparagaceae > Agave > Agave tequilana. The sequence goes on from JAVJIF010004602.1 coordinate 44,305, forward strand.
ATATATAATAATAAAGACAACTGCAGATAGAAAGACTAAATAACACAATAAATAACTAAACAGTAACCCATAAAATGAAAACATGAATACAGATAGCAGTCAAATGGCACAACTGTAAATATGAAATCAATGTCAATATAAGTATTCATCACATGTCACTAAACTGGTATCCAAGTCTGGTCATGGTTACAATCATATGTCTATCCTGTATACATATACACAGTCAAGTGATTATAGTCAGTCATAATACTTTATAACAGTTCATTATCATTTATTATGTCAGTGAACACCATTGCCACCTGTAATAGGCGCATCCCATACTAGGCCTACTACACGTGTCAATCAGTGTCCTATGTTATTGAAATTAATAGAAGAGACATTGTCCATGCTTTAGGTGGGTCCCGTACATACCCGGGACCACGGCCTCAGTTTCCTGGCGCTGAACCAGGCCGTACCGCTAGGTACTCAGTAACAGTAACAGTAATCTCACTGTGAAAACAGTGGAACAGTAACAGTACAGATGGGATGTCAGTCATCCCCCAGGAACCCTGCAGTGGAACCCTCAGTCGGCTGCGCAACCTGTATCCTAGGTCCACCCAAAATACAGACGCTGTCTCCTCCATCAATTTCCCCAATCCCGGTGTAAGTTGTCCATTAACAGTATTATTTATTTCAGTTAAGTCAGTCAATATCAATGTCACCTAGAATACTGAGACATGCGGTGACCGTAACAGTAACAGTACAGTAACAGTAATTGTATACACGATGAACAGTAATAGGAACAGTGAACAGTGACAGTAATCGTGTATACAATGAATAGAGCTGTACCGAGTGTTACGGTTTAATGATACTTTCCCAGTAACTTTCAGTAACTTGAACAGTATATTTATCAGGTAGGTATTACGTATAATCTGTCACGTTACTTAAATGAATTATTCAGAATTGGCAATATAATCTTTTGGGGTTTATTCTTTATGCATATAATATGTGATTATGAATAATAATTTACATGCATGAATAGTAATTAAACATGAAGACATTTTAAACATAATAACATTTATAGGAAACAGTTAAAAGCGCTCACATAAAATAATATCAAATACTCAACAAGAAAACAAGGAACACTCACTTGAAATGACGCGGTTTCGGAACCGAATCGCCATCTGGTCTTCACTGCACGAACTGGTACTGGTCTACGAATAATCCCATGCATCGATCTTCGGATCATCATTGTATCGGGTCCACAACGACACGAATTCGAATCATGTTCGGGTCTCCTCTAGCGGGTCCGAAATAATAATGTGGCAAGACTTTGCGGCACCGACGGAGGCGTCCGGGGTCACGGGAGGGTCGTTGGATAGAGCATCTCATCATGAAGAACGTGGGGTGCGTTCGCGCTCGATTGTGATCAGGGAGTTGGATAAGAAGAACTACGAAGGTGTTGGATCGCAGTAGAGACCATATTTCACTATGTATGCATGAACCTGCCTTCCAAATTCGGTCCTTGCTAAGGCTGCACATGAACCCAATATAACGGTGTACGTAGACGAATCTGGATGTCTTCTTGCGAGCCCCGACATAACTGTGCTCCATGAAAGCGCATCCTTTTGCTCGGTGCCATCAAAGATTCCAATAGCTTTGTCCATCAACAAATGAACTGTGTAGGCATCCATCATAATGTTCATCGTCGTTAAATCCTTGTGCTTCATTCTAGTAAAAAGCCCTTCAGCAACAACCAAGCTACCCAGCTTGGCATACACATCAATTAATGTATTCTCAACGAATATCCAGTCTCCTCCTTGCTCGTTCAAAAGCTTCAGTTCCAAGCAGTGAATCTGGCTCGCAAGTGAAGGGCATCGCATCAAACCACAGGCCTTGAGCAAGATACTGAAAGTAGGCAAAATGGGCAGGATCCCCGAGTCAAAGAACACGCCGTAGTGGTGCCGGAAGAGGTTGAGAGCCTGCACCGACCTGCACTTGTGCAGGTAGCAAGATATCATTGCGGTCCACGAGAACAAGTTGCGTCTAGAGAAGGGGACGGAGTCGAAGAGCTGGCGGCGAGGAGGCGCAGAGCATGGCGTTCCCGGTGACCTAGTTACTGTGGGGCATCTTTTCCAACAGTTAAGGGCGTCGTCAAGTTTCCCTCTTCCTCCATGCTCTTACAGAATAAGATGAAAGGCCATCACAGAGGTAGTTATCATGAAACTGATTGAGAAAATCCAAGAGCAAGACAAAGTACTAATGAACAACCATACTTGTCTAAAAATTTAAATGTGCGCTCCAAAATTCCAGTTCTAGAAATTGCTGCGAAAGGGTAACTACAAGCTTACCTACTGAGTATAGCTAACTTCAATGGTGGAGTGATCCTAAATGATGAGTTTCTTTTGCTTCATCTTTTATGTATTCTAGAAAAAGCTTCCTTGAATGTGTGGGTTTCAGTTGGTTTGGGTGTGGTCAGGAGGGGGTTAATATAATCACAACTTTAACTTCAAGAGTTCCAGTTCACAAGTTTACAATAAAATCAGTAAAGTTTTAAAATAGAGAAAAGGTTGTCGGTGGTCCCAAAAGATGGTCACAAAATAAAAGAATAACATAAGAACTTACCTGGGCAATCCCATCCTTGATGTTGCGCCCAAGATGTGTTTCCCCAAGCCTGATTGGGCGGCGGATGGTACGCCGACGGCATAGGAGGAGGAAGGCGGTGCGGCATCAAAATCGGGTGGTGGGACCGAGGAGGAAGAGGCGGATAGTGATAGATCTGCTACTGATGAGGTTGGGGGTGGTTGAAATAGCCGCCAGGGGGCGGAGGAGGAGGAGAAGATGATAAAGGGTACCACTGGTGATCACCGCCGCCGGCCATCGTTTGCCCTAGCATCCGGTGATCGTGCTGCTGTTGCTGGTGGGTGCGGCTGAAGAGGGTGTGCTGCGTGTGGGGGAAAGGGAAAGGAGGAGAAAGATTATGATGGGATGTGGTTAGGATAGGATTAAAATCTAATTAGTTGTTTAGGATTTGGTTTAGTTGGTTAAGATAGAGATAAAATTGTTGGGTTGTTAGGGTTAGGATAGGATTTGTTTGTTAGGATTAAGATTTGAAAAGATTATAGAGATTGGGTTTCGGGTGTTGTAGGGGAAAAGAAAGACAGGGCTCTCAAACAATAAATAAATTTCGTTGCACCATTTTACAGAAAAGCTAAGAGGCATAGTGGTCTGTGCATCCAAATGAGATGGGGGGGAGGACCTGGGTTCGAATCTTGTTATACACACTATCACATGCGGGTTTTGTTGTAATTTTATTTATTTTTTATTTTTGAAGGAATTGGATTTGGGCCTGCTATTGGGCTTGGGCTCAGTTGAAAAATTAGGAAAAAAAAAAGAAAAGAAAATGTGATGGGCTTGAGCTCGAAACAAAGGAAGGAAGAATGAAATAATAAAAATCATGAAGATGATAATAAAGAATTTATTAAAATAATATCTCAACTTTAAAATTGACAATTTTCTTAAAACAAAATACACATACACTTAATAAGTATTATTTTTCACAATTAATTCATGTATTGCAAGATATGGGTATTACAATACATGTATGCTTCATAGACTTAGACAAACTTATTTTGATATGCCTATTCATGTGTTTTAGGTTTTGTATTTTAACAAAACTTATTTTCAGATTTATTATCAAAAATATGGATATATATATATATATATTATATATATATATATATATATATATATGTTTCATGTATATTGGACTTATGTCCATATGCAACATGCTTCAAAAACGTTTAAGTATCATGTTTTTGTATTTGGATGAATTTTGGACAAAGCGTATTTTCAATTCAAAAATCCAAGTTTAGAAAAATACGGTTTTTGGTTTTCGGTAATATTTCCATAACACAAAAATGGTTCAAAAAGTTTGAAATTTGTGTTGAAATTTTTCACACAAGTTTGTATTTCAATGTACTATGATAAAACTATTTTTGCAGATTTTTAGAGTTTTTATGGGATTTTACATGTTAATAAAAACCAAGTTTTTAAGTCCTGAAATCCCTGTTCTGGCTTCTTCCGGTCGACCGGACCGGTCGACCGAGCTAGGAGTCGGTCGACCGACGTGCACAGAACGTGCACGCCAAGTCTGCTGGAGGGCCGGTCGACCGCCAGAGAGCTTCTGCTCTCTGGAAAGCCCCGGTCGACCGGCAGAGAGCTCTGCTCTCTGTTCCAGGCTGCGGTCGACCGCCAGAGAGCTTCTGCTCTCTGGAAAGCCCCGATCGACCGGGCCGGTCGACCGCAGAGAGCTCTGCTCTCTGTTCCAGGCTGCGGTCGACCGAGACGGTCGACCGAAGCTCCAACGATCAGATTTTTGACCGTTGGCGGTCGACCGGGCCAGTCGACCGCCAGCCGCCAGAGCTGAAAAATCAGCCTAACGGCTAGTTTTGATTGGGGCTTTATATACCCCATTTGTTCGTTTTTCCCTAAGATTTTAAGAGACAAAAATCAGAGCTTCTCCAGGGTTTTATTCCAAGTTTTCAAAAGTGTTTTGGCTTTAAACTTCATATTTGGTTTGTGTTTTTAGGGTTTGGAAAAATCAAAGAAATTTGGATTTGGGATATTTACTTAGTTCTTCATTTCTATCTATTACAAGTTGTTTTCCCAAGTACTTTTCTTTGTATTTTTGTTTCCAAACTCTTAGTTTTCCACACTTGAGCTATATCTCCTATTCTATCTATAGGATCTTGTATTTGTGGGAAAATTGGTTTGTGGTTGAGATATACCACTTTGTTGTACACCCTTTCATTTGTGATATCCCTCTTTGGTAGAGGTTGATTTGGGTTGTGGTTAGCTCCCTCTTTGGTAAAGGTTGAGATTGTGGTGTACTCCCTCTAGTGTGAGGTGGAGTTGGGTTTGTGTAGCCTCGGTGGAGGTTGTATTGGTTGGTTTGGTGGAGTTCAGTACTCCGGTCTTCGGTAGACCATTTGTATTGCCTCGGTGGAGGTTGTATTGGTTGAGAGAGGAGTTCGGTACTCCTAGTGGATTGGAAATCCTTCTCGGTGAAGGCGGGGACGTAGAGCTCGGTGCTCGAACCTCGAACACATCTTATTGTTTGCGTTTGATCAATTGACTCTCAACTCTCTCTATTTATTTGTGCATTGATTCATATTACAATATCAATTACATGCTTGTGTGTTTATGTGCCTCACTTGTGCTTAACCATGAGGGCTTCATATTGCGCCTCAACTCTTATTTAGAGGAATCAAGAGGAGTTAGTCCAGAGCCCTTCACGGGGAATTCGGCTACATTCGTTGGTTGCATTAAGTGTGGTTGCATTAAGTGTAGTTTTTAATTTCCGTATTTAGCTCATTAGATAGTGGTACACCTATTCACCCCCCTCTAGGTGTACTTTCAATTGGTATCAGAGCCTACGCTCCTGATATTTGGTTTAACCACCTAGGAGTGTGATCTTGGTTAGCTAATCTATCATTTGCATTTGTACACGTATATTGTTTGCACATACTCATGGATTGCTTGTCACCTCCCATATTTGATGTTTACAACATTGACATGTGGAAATTTAGGATGTCCATGTATTTGAAATCCCTAGGCTTACATGTTTTCCTTGCCGCTGCCAAGAAATGCTATCTTAGTAATCGCAATCATATAGGAGCCAACACTTGCCCTTGAGGCTATTAGAAGCACGCTTAACAAAGATTATCTTATACTTGTTTCTAACTATGATTCCGCTTTTTCAGTGTGGAACAAGTTGACTTCCTCCGAGCTACAAACGCCCAACATCATGGAGGATGAATCTAGTAGAGAATCCGAGCCACAATGCTTCATGGCCCAAGGGAATGACTCCCTTGAGGTATATTCGGAATCTCAATTAGATTGTGATGATGCTAGTTCTTCTAGTAATGAGCATGTGGATCCTAATACTCTAAATGAAGAACTTTCTATTGTTTGTAAAAAATTGATAGAAGAATATAATCTTTTGAAAAAGAGAGTTTTGAACTAAAAGAAGAAAACAAGGTTTTATGTTCAAGACTTGATTTGGTTTTGCAAGATAAAGTAGATATTTCTAATGAAAGGGATTCATTGAAATCTAGACTTGATCTTATCTTAAAGGAAAATGAATGTTTAAAATCTAAAAATGATTGTAATGATATTTTAAAGAAAAATAAAAAATTGTCTTCAAAAGTTAATTTTGTTTTAAAAGAAAATGATTCTTTAAAAATGAAAATTGCATCTATTTCCAAGGATTTAGAAGTTTGTTTAAAGAAAAATGAATCTTTGCAAAATGATTTGTCTACACATGTTTGCCATGCTAGTGTAGCTTTACCATCTAGCTCACCTATTGCATGCTCCACTCCTTCTAAGATTGAAAAAGATATAAATTTGTTAAAGAAGAATATGGATTGTTTGGGCTCCACTTTGAGCCAATGTGTTGTGAGCCATACACGTTTGGAATCTTTGTTTCGAAAGAAACAAGTTCATATTATGCATGCACACCCTTCACGGCATACACATGCTCCTCACGGTCACATCCATCACACTTTGTATGCTCATGTGTACACTTGTACACATTGTGGACGAAAGGGCCACCTTGCTAAATTTTGCTATGATCGTATACATGATGTAAATTTAGCAAATAAATTTGTTTGGATTAGAAAAGGTACTAACCCCATGGAACCAAAAGAGTGTGGGTACCAAAGACCACCCCTATTGTATTTGATGTAGGTGTGGGCTCTCGCATGACGTGAGTGTTATGGTGCCTTGAGGTGGATGTGTTCCGAGCTTAAAGATTACTATTTGGATGCATCACTTTCAAGGGATGTTTTAGTGGGAAGACCACCTTGGTTTGGAGAACTAGAGAGGTGCCTTCATTGGTTTTGGTATCGATCTCTAACTCCCGTTTATGTTTGCATGCTTTTTATGTCTTTGTTTCATAGCATGTCTTGTTTTATTGTTCATTATACTTATGTCATGTTTATTAGATTAGTGATATACATGTTTAGTTATTTGAGACACCCATGTTTAATATGGACTTATATCTTTGTGTTCTCACTTTATTTTAAACTAATATGTATATCCTAGATCTAATGCATATGCATATACATAATGATCATATGTATGTTTATGATTTTTATTCTTGATGCTTCATGTTTGTAGATTATTATGTTAAATGTCATGATTATTAGATCATTGACATACATATATAGCATTTGAGATCACCCATGTTTATATGGACCCATATGTTGTGTTCTCACCATTGTTTAGCTATTATGTATATCATAGTTCTAATAGCATGTGGATTTACATAATGATCGTATTTATGTTTATCATGTTGATTTATGTATCGTTTTATACTTCATGTTTGATTACTCGTTGGATGTTAGTTTTCATTAAAATTAGGATTTATACATGTACATATAGTGGGTCACAATAAATTTTTATATGTTTGTGCTTGAACGCTTATTTGTACCCATTAGATATGCTAGTATAGTCTAGTTTTGATGATTCATACATTTTAACTTGTATTCCCCATTTTGGACATATTTTATGATCATGTGTTTTCACTTCATGTATATGTTTAATTTGCCAAACTTTAAGATATACATGTATACCCCTTGAGTAATTTTCTTTTCATGCAAATCTTTATTTTGGACTCAATTGTGTTTAGGGATATGTATGTATACTTCTCGTTTTGTCAAAACATACATATGCCTTGAAGTATAAATTGTTTTTATTGAAATTTAGTTTTGATGATTTTCATATTTTCATGCTTAAGAAATTTTGAGCTTTATTGCCTAATTTCATGATTATGTGATTCACATTATACTTGTGTACTCACTTCATTTAAATGTTTCTCATGATTGTGTTTTCATGAGTATGATATGGGCTTTATGGACTTTGAGTGTTTAGTGACCATGTGATTTAACATGTTTTTCATGAAATATAATTTTGTTTTATTCCTTACTTGAAGGATTGCGTACTAGTTTTCAAGATTTTCCATTTAACTAGTTGCGGTATTCTTCGTTATGATAGAGTTTTCAAATATACTATATTTTTCAAACCTATTTTTGAAAACCCCTACCTTCCAAGGGCGGTTGGTTAGGAGACCATGCCTTGTATACTCTCTATTGAAAATCATTTAAACATGTGCATGTAATGGGAGGTAGGTAATATGAGATATACACTTGATCTTATTAGTGTTTCAATTGGTATCATTGGATCTTTTCAATTGATATCAATATTGACATTTTTTGTATACTCATATATTTTTTTGTGTATGTATGCTTTCAATTGGTATATCTATTTTGATTGGTACTCATTTTTCATACACCTATATATGTTTTATTTGTGCTTACTATATTCCTATATTTTTGAGCACAAATGTTGATTATGTTAAGCTTAATTTTTAATGAATATCATATTTCAATTGATTAGTTTTCAATTGGTATCCTAATATATATCATCATTTTATTTGGTATTTCATAAAGGGGAAGAAAATTCGTATTTTATCTTTCAATTAGTATTTTGTTTACCGTTGATTTTTACTCCCACACTTTATGTTGAAAATTAATTGAAAAATTGATTTCAATTTGGTATCATATGTTAAAATGAAAAATATTCACAATTGGTATCAAGATATTTATTTGTTTACCTTTAATTGGTATCTTAAAAATGATTTTCTAAGATATCTCAAAATTTGTTTTATTGAGAAAATTCAAAATGTTTTTTTAAATAAGAAATATTAAAAAATATGTGTTTTGATTTATATTGCCTATATGCAAGGGGAGCTTAACATCTCTTCTACATATAGATTCATGTTGAGTGTATCATATATTGAGAGCTTGACAACTCTTCTTTATACGATGCACGTGTGTAGGGGGAGCTTCACATCTCCTCTTATGCATTGCATATTATGTGTTATGTGAATTAGGGCTTGTCATCCTTTCTTCATGTAATGCATATATGTAGGGAAGTTAACTTTGCGTCTTTCTCTTCATGAATGTATATCGCATATACTTATTTATTGATTTGTTTGATGTCACCCCTTTTATTGTTTCTTTTGTTTCGAACGAAAAGGGGGAGAAGAATTTGTTTTTATTGGTTTTGTTTTACTTTAACCCCTTTGTTGATGATTGACAAAAAGGAGGAGAAGTATTTCAGTATATATGCATGTTTTGGAAAAAGGATTTATGTTCATGCATAGCAATAAAAAGAATTTAAAGTGTTTCATGTTTGTTTATGCATGTTTATCTCCATGCATTTGCATACATGTTATAAGCTTTCATTGCATATTTATTGTTTATTATGATTGCATGTGTTAAGGGGGAGCTTCTTTGAAGCTTAACTTTAATCCATGCATATATAACTCCATGAGTTTTGTCATCATCAAAAAGGGGGAGATTGTTGGCCCAGAGGCCTTTCACTCTAGTTTTGATGATGATTAATTCATGTAGTTATGTTTACTAATAATCTTGTGATGTTTAGTTTCAGATCTTTAATAATCTTGTGATGTTTAGTTTCAGATCTTTAATCAAGATATTAGTTGGTGATTAGCTTCAACAAAGGAGTTTTGAAGCCTTTCACATGGTGATTCAAGAGCCCGAGCATAAAGATCATATATAACACTCGGTGGAGTCAAGCTCGGTGAATCACGGTTTGGATCGAGTCGACTTGAAAACGGAGTTCGTCAAGAAGACTTTGGTACATAGTTTAGTTTTGTATTTAGATCCATTTGTAAAGACTAGATAGTGTGATATGCTCAAGTCCACAACACCACACGTTTTATGTTTTGGATATTGGTTTTCGGTTTTTGGTTTAATCGTTATTGGTCTTCATGAATAGATATTATATCAAAACAAGTTTACTTGGTTTTATGTATATTAGAATTGTTCTATATACATGTATGCTTCATAGACTTAGACAAAATTATTTTGATATGCCTATTCATGTGTTTTAGGTTTTGTATTTTAACAAAACTTATTTTCCGATTTATTGTCAAAAACATAGATATATATATATATATATATATATATATATATATATATATATATATATATATATATATATATATATATATATATATATATATATATATATATATATATATATATATATATGTTTCATGTATATATATATATATATATATATATATATATATATATATATATATATATATATATATATATATATATATATATATGTTTCATGTATATTGGACTTATGTCCATATGCAACATGCTTCAAAATGTTTAAGTATCATGTTTTTGTATTTGGATGAATTTCGGACAAAACGTATTTTCAATTCAAAAATCCAAGTTTAGAAAAATACGGTTTTTGGTTTTCGGCAATATTTCCATAACAAAAAAATGGTTCAAAAAGTTTGAAATTTGTGTTGAAAATTTTCACACAAGTTTGTATTTCAATGTACTATGATAAAACTATTTTTGTGGATTTTTAGAGTTTTTATGAGATTTTACAGGTAAATAAAAATCAAGTTTTCAAGTCCTGAAATCCCTGTTCTGGCTTCTGCCGGTCGACCAGACCGGTCGACCGAGCTAGGAGTCGGTCGACCGAGTCGGTCGACCGACGTGCACAGAACGTGCACGCCAAGTCTGCTAGAGGGCCGGTCGACCGACCCAGTCGACCGCCAGAGAGCTTCTGCTCTCTGGAAAGCCCCGGTCGACCGGGCCGGTCGACCGGGCCGGTCGACCGGCAGAGAGCTCTGCTCTCTGTTCCAAGCTGCGGTCGACCGAAACGGTCGACCGAAGCTCCAACGTTCGGATTTTTGACCGTTAGCGGTCGACCGACTCGGTCGACCGCCAGCCGCCAGAGCTGAAAATTCAGCCTAACGGCTAGTTTTGATTTGGGGTTTATATACCCCATTTGTTTGTGTTTTTTCCTAAGATTTTAAGAGACAAAAATCAGAGCTTCTCCAGGGTTTTATTCCAAGTTTTCAAAAGTGTTTTGGGCTTTAAACTTCATATTTGGTTTTGTGTTTTTAGGGTTGGAAAAATCAAAGAAAATTTGGATTTGGGATATTTGCTTAGTTCTTCATTTCTATCTATTACAATGTGTTTTTGTTTCCAAACTCTTAATTTTTCACACTTTAGTTATATCTCCTATTCTATCTATAGGATCTTGTATTTGTGGGAAAATTGGTTTGTGGTTGAGATATACCACTTTGTTGTACACCCTTTCATTTGTGATATCCCTCTTTGGTAGCGGTTGATTTGGGTTGTGGTTAGCTCCCTCTTTGGTAGAGATTGAGATTGTGGTGTACTCCCTCTAGTGTGAGGTGGAATTGGTTTGTGTAGCCTCGGTGGAGATTGTATTGGTTGGTTTGGTGGAGTTCGATACTCCGGTCTTCGGTAGACCATTTGTATTGCCTCGGTGGAGGTTGTATTGGTTGATAGAGGAGTTCGGTACTCCTAGTAGATTGGAAATCCTTCTCGGTGAAGGCGGGGACGTAGAGCTCGGTGCTCGAACCTCGAAACACATATTATTGTTTGCGTTTGATCAATTGACTCTCAACTCTCTCTATTTATTTGTCCATTGATTCATATTACTATATCATTTATATGCTTGTGTGTTTGTGTGCCTCACTTGTGTTTAACCACGAGAGCTTCATATAGCGCCTCAACTCTTATTCAGAGGAATCAAGAGGAGCTAGTCCGAGCCCTTCACGGGGAATTCGGCTACACTCGTTGGTTGCATTAAGTGTAGTTGCAATTAGTTTTTAATTTCCGCATTTAGTTCATTAGATTAGCGGTACACCTATTCACCCCCCTTCTAGGTGTACTTTCAGTTAGTATATATACTACTTAACCTCCCGTCTCCTATCTAGTGTGAGACTAAAACAAAAATCAAATGAAAGGAAAACTCAAGTTTTCCCTTCACATTCAAAACACATCTAACAAACGGGACAAACAATTCTTCTCATATTTTAGTTGTTCCAGAGAGCCAAATAAACCCTTTTGTCCCTTTTCTTCTTCTTCTTTTTTAAAACTAAACACTTGAGTTCATGAAAGAATTTCTTTCAACTCTTTCTTCTTTTTTGTCTTTATGACTTCTCCGTCTCTCTTATTTATAACCAAATAAGTGTGAAACATTCAAGGTGTGACTTTGATCTTATTTGTAAGTGGAGTTAGGAGAAGAATTAAGTTAATTCTTATTAACTCTTGCGAAATGATCAAATTTTGATAAGAGTTACAAAATCATGATAAAAATAAATTTCACTCAAAATCATCTTCAAAATTACCTAGAAATTCAACAGTTACTAATTCCATCAAAAAGTTGAAATTAGAGTCTCTTTTTCTTTCAACTCTTAACTCTTGTTAAGTCTCACTCAAGCAAGATAATAAAAATAATAATTTTTAACTCTTTTTTACTGTTTTTCCAACACATTAAATCCTAATTTCTGATTTTACTTATCAGAACAACCCAAAAAAAAAAAGGACAGATAGAACCGTGCGTCAACGTGTATTCTCAGACTCTCAGTAGTCTGTTCTCGAAAAAACTTTTGCTGACCCGGCGTTGATCACCGCGCTCGTCGCACGCGGTGATCCGCCCGATGGCGTGGCCCCCACCGTATGCGGTGGGGCCCACCGCATCGCGCGGCTCACTGCGCGCGGTGAGCAACGCTCCCGAGCTAAAAAAAAAGCTCTAGGTTCTCTCTCATTTGCACATCAGATGAAGTCATTTCCAGTCGATGTATGTTTCAGATTTGATTTGAGCACTTGTAAGGATTAAGAAACACAAACCGTGTCCGTTGTTAAGTGCAAGGAAAGAAAGACAGCTCATCCCGCCATGAGTCCAAATTCAAAGACGACAAATTAATTAAAACTATACTGACAGCTCACCCGGCCCGATGCGGCACCAAAGACGGTAACCTTTTCACGACTCCTTGCGTCACGCTTTCCACGCTCCATCACACGTTGGGGGCTGTTTCGCTGTTTTGAAACCGGATTGAAAACGCGGTGAGCCTCAATGTCTCAGTTTTTCAGGTCTTCGGAGTTTTGGCTCTAAAATCTAATACGTTATTGTTCGTGTAAATATTTAAGGTGCATGGTGGCCCGCTCTTTTACACAGTAAACAAATAATTTTTTAAAAAAAAGAGTGTGAGAGATCACACGTCAGAGATAAAATGTAGCTTTTGTGCCATTTTCAAGCAAACAAACAACCCCTTCACTTGACTAATTTAACAGTTGCTTCGTGAGAAAAAAAAGGCTTTTACTGATGAAATGTCACGAAAACTTATATGTGCTTAAATAATGTATATGAGCAAACAATTATTAGCGGATGTAAGATATTTTTTTAATATGAACGTAAATACAATAAAAAAAAGAGCACCCGAGACTTTAACTTGTGCGTTCCAATAACATAATAAGTTATCACTTGAGTAGAGCTCAAAAATATCTTATTTCTAATACAACTAATATAAAAAAAGTTATTATATTAAAAATATATAAATTATATATATTACTTCATATATTTTATAAAATTAAGTATGAGTGTCCGCTAACACTAGTGTGTAAATGAGTCCGCCCCTGCACACAATTGCATCCAAGTATTCTCTAAAAGTTTTTTATTCTAAATAAATTATGGCACACAATGGCGAGAATTAGAATTACATATCCCAATCTAAATGCTCTACTGATCGCTCCAAAGAAAACAACTATAGAAAGTGATGACAGATGTATGATTTTTTTCAATTTTAATGTAATAAAGTATTAATAAATTTAAATATTTGAAATTAAATTAAAAGTCTTAAATATGTTTTCTCAAACTTGGAGATTGAATTGATAAACTATGTTATCATTAAATTATTGAAATCTGTTTAGGAAAAATTAGTTATAACTTTGATACTTCTGAATTAAAATTCATAATCTGATACCAATACTAATATTATGTTAAAACTTTTAATTATTGTATACAATCTAATTGCTTAAGAATTAATCTCCTTTACTTTTTAAGTGGAGTTTAATCTATATTTCTATTATCATAATTCTTAAAACTTTCTAAATATATAATCTATCTTTATTTTTAATACTTGACATCTAAATAATATATTTTACTTATTAAATTCTTTTCTTTCTTCTCTTTATTTTCAATTTTTCTTCCTTTTTTTTTTTCCCAATCATGTGTTGCAACTTGGAGGCTTCGAGGGAGGAAGGGAGTATGAGCTCTAACTTATTCTTCTTTTAGATTAAAAAAAAGTTTTTTTTTTTTTGGAGAAATATAAAAGGTAAAGAAAAATATAGAAACAAAATTAAACATATTATTTTAAATTAATAAAAAATTTATTGAAAAATAGGAAAGAAAAAGTAAAAAAGAAAATAGAAAAAATAAACATATTATTTTGTATTAATAAAAAAGTATGTTAGAAAAATAAAAGAAAAATGAGAACAAATAGGAAAAAATATTAAATCTAAAAATACTAGGAACAATGGAATTTGAATCTAGGCTTCTTGCAATAAGGAGAGAGCCAAACACCAATTGAGCTAACAACAACATTATGCATATTAACTACAATATACATTTTATATATACATTTTATTGACATAAGAAAAAAAAGGGTTACTATACAATTTCTCGAGGGGGCCAGGGCGGGCACCTGCCCCCATGGCTCCCTGACTCCGCCAATGATGGTAGATCCAATTGGTCTCCATAAGTTAATTGCCGAAAAATAGATGTTTTCGGTATCAAATAAAAATTTTGTTTTCAGGAAATAGCAAGAAATTTTTTAAATACAGTTGTGTAAATGTTATAGCAATAATAACTATGATTTTGTTGTATCTTCTTTTGAGTAAAATATGGAGGAAAAAAAAAGATAGAGCCCACTGTAGCAAAAGAATGCACTATTTTTCATAAGAAGACAAATAAATAGACCTTATACACACTGCCCTAATATGAAATGATATGGAATTTGCTTATTTCTCATTTGAGCAAAGACAAGGTAAGGTAATTAAAGAGTAATCAAAACGGATCAAATAGAGGTTTTCTTTTGTGACTCATATACAAAATTTGTTTGTACGTCTGTCTGTTTTTCATCCGTGAGAGAGAGAGAGAGAGTAGCACCCAGTCATTCGCTGTTGCCGCCCACACTCCGTCGCCTCTTTCCTCCCCCTCCTTTCCCCTCCGCCCACTGCCACTTTCCTCTCCTTTCCTCTCTCCCCTCCCCCTCTCATCTTCGTCGCTCATTTGTCGATGGTTGTCATTGATCTGTTTCCCACCACCAGCACAATATAGTAGTAATTTCTCAAATAAAGTCATTTGCTTATTAAGATATATTTACTTAAGAATAGTTTTGATAGTTTTGAATCTGGTTAGTAGGTGTCCTTACTTAGATTTATATTTGAAAAAATTTTCTTTTGTGCTATTGAAGTTTCTTAAAGCCCTCTTGTTGTTCTATTGAGATTAGCAAATATTTTGTTGTTAAAGTTAATTTTGTAAAAATTTACTCTCTTACAATTTTCGATAATTTTTATGTAATAAACTGATTTAGCAGTTGAAACTTGAAAGAGGCTAGTCAGCCAAGAGACACCGAGTCCACCGCTCCTCCCTCTTCCCAAATTTCAAGAACCACCACCAACTCCACAGCACCAACTCCACGCAGCATCAAGAACAGACCAAGTACCTTCCTCAAATTCTCTTCCTTTCTTTTCTCATTACCATAAATAAATAATCCCAACCCCCGAAGTCTCTCATCTCTCTCTGTTCAATTTCAAGCTCCCAACAACGACAATGGCCATGTTTCGCCTGAGCAACAACCTTGTTGGCATCCTCAACTTCGTGACCTTCCTTCTCTCGATCCCCATCCTCGCTGGCGGCATCTGGCTCTCCCACCGCTCCTCCACCGACTGCGAGAAGTTCCTCCAGGGTCCCATCATCGCCATCGGCGTCTTCCTCCTCGTCGTCTCCCTCTGCGGCCTCGTCGGCGCCTGCTGCCGCAACTCCCTCCTCCTCTGGATCTACCTCCTCGTGATGTTCCTCCTCATCGTCCTCCTCTTCTGCTTCACCATCTTCGCCTTCGTCGTCACCAACAAAGGAGCGGGCGAGGTCGTCTCCGAGAGAGGGTACAAGGAGTACAAGCTTGGGGACTACTCGCATTGGCTGCAGAAGAGGGTGGAGGACTCCAAGAACTGGGGCAAGATCAGAAGCTGCCTCGTCGACAGCAAGGTCTGCCAGAGGATGCAAGAGACCGGCAACAAGACCATGACAGAATTCTTCAAGGAGAATCTGTCGCCGCTTCAGGTATTTAAAGAAGATCTAGTCTTTCTTTTCTTGTGATTATTTCTTATCTGGGTTTTGCTTGAATTTTTCCGGAACTTGATGGAGATGCGGGCCATTCTTAATTCTCGTCTTTTTGAAGAGTTTTGATCTGGGTTCTGCTTGGTTTTGAAAAATTGATGAATTTTAGGATGTGGGTTTTTCTATTTTTTGTTGGATTAAAATTCTGTGG
Source organism: Agave tequilana (assembly GCA_038442645.1). NCBI lineage: Eukaryota > Viridiplantae > Streptophyta > Magnoliopsida > Asparagales > Asparagaceae > Agave > Agave tequilana. The sequence goes on from JAVJIF010004602.1 coordinate 60,770, forward strand.
TTTTAGGACCTGGGTCTTCTTTTTCTTTTTTGGTTTTTTGAGGAATTCATGCATGAATTTTGAGATGTGGAAATTTTGTTGGTTCTTGCTCAGAATTAGTCTGGGATTTTTCAGAATTGTTGTTTCTTCTCACCAAAACTGTGTTCATTTAGAGATAAGGTTCTTGTTCATCATGTTTTTGGGTTACAGAGCTCTGGGTTTCTTTTGTTTTCCCTTTACTTTTTACTTAAATTTCCAACGTTATTCTCCACTTTTGAAGTTTGAAATCGAGGTGGGAATGAAGAAAGCTAGCACTCGCTTTCGCTACTTCTCCTACATCTGTTGGGATTTTTGGACATAGGAAATTTTTTTCTACTTCTGGAAAATTTCACCAGCCTGGATTCCTTTTCTCTTCTGATGTTGAATTGTTCATCTTCACAATTTAATCTTTATTGCCCTAAAAAAAAAATAAATCTTTATTTGCGTTTTTGATGGAATTCATACTCTAGGGTTTGCATAGTTATAGTTCTTATGTAATTAGGCAGTTGTAATTCCTTAGAATTTATAATTTCTTCGTTTTATAACTGCTGCTGCGAGAAATTTTCACAATCCCATGTTTTTTTGGCTCATATCAATTTTATGATATAATTGCTGCACTTCTCATCTAATGAATGTGTGCTTGTGTAGTTAATCAAATCTCTATTTTTTTTTTCTTTAGTTCATCATCGGTCATCATCCATCTCATCATCCTTGTTTATACTTTTTCCTCATAGATCAAAAACATGGTCATGACTCCGAGTCAGATAATTCCTTTGAGAGTTTGGGCTCCTCTTCTCTCTTTGTATGTTCTTTTGTTTTTGTTTTTGGGACAAAGTTGTGATGTCTGGTTTGTTGCCATGGTTTATCGATAGGAAAAAAGAGGCTACAAAATGCTTTTATTTTCTATAATCTGTTTTATATTAGTCCATCACGTAGTTGGTGAGTATGATGGAACTTTAGGCAGCAAAAGTAAATTCATGCAAAATGTAGAATTATCTGGAAATTGCTGCATTCCCATAGAATTCTCAAATCAACTTCTATACAGTGGGTATTATCTTCAATTAGGAAGTTGATATATATATATATACAGGGGCGGCTCAATTTTTAGGGAGACCTTAGGCGAAAATTTCAAATGGACCCTTTTAAAATATACTTTAAAAAGTAATTAATATTAACTAATATTTTATTTAATTATTATTTTATTGAAAAATAATTCTTCTAGCTTTTTAAGATGCAAAATTTTTAATTAAGTTTTTGTATTCAAATTTTGCTAATGTATCTTTTTCTATAGAGCAGTTGCAGGCCCTGCCGTCAGTCTGAGGTCTGGGCGACGGGGGCGGTGAAGAACGAGGCTACAGAGAGAGTTTTAATTTTGAAAAATTCTCTAATTATAATTAAATAGTTAGGAAAAGTGAAAAAGACAACTGAGGAAGTGGAAGAGACTCCTCTTTAATTATAATTAAATAGTTATAGGGAGTGGAGGATATTAGCTTGGAAAAGTGGAAGAAACTCATGCTTTCTTGTTAATATAAAATGAAAAGGGAAAAAAAAATAAAAAAAGCGTGGATGAAAGGATTCAACTCGCACAGGCAAAGCTCACACAATTTCTAGTCATGTCCAATAACCACTCCGGAACGCCCACTTGAACAAATAAAAAATATTTTCTATATTTTATATTTCTTATTTTAGTTAAATATTATTTACACTATAATTTTGGAGGCCCCATTATGTTTGGGGGCCCTAGGCGACTACCTCATTTGCCTAGAGGTTGAGCCGCCCCTGTATATATATATATCAACTTAGATTATAATCTAAGGAGACGGCTTAAAATTTCAACATCCCGATTTTTTTTTATGATCCGACCGCACATTATCATATTCATGTTATAAGATATATGCATATAAAAAATCACGTGATTTGAAGTTCATTTACTCTATTTTTTTGGGTTCAAACATTAACGGTTTTTAAACAGTAGAACAAATGGAACGATTAGATCAATGAGTATATGAACTTCAAATCACGTAAATTTTTATATACGTACATCTTATAACATTAATATGATAATGTGCGGTCGGATCATGGAAAAAAAATCAAGATGTTGGAGTTTTAAGCCGTCTCCTTAGATTACAATCTAATGAGACCTACTAGGAGCACTTGACCCATATATATATATATATATATATATATATATATATTAGTTATATTTATTTTTGATCCCTCATGAGAATTAGATTTAGAGTAATGATAGGCAGACTCGGGGTCTGCAGACCCTAAGGATGTGGTCAATTCCTAACCACTGATAAATAGGGGGAGGGAATAATGCATCGTCCCCCCTCTATTTTCTTGTAGCCAGCAAGTGGCCGCTTTCTGGGGTCTGCATACCTGTTTCTGGTGTGAGCAGTCCCATTCGTAGTCTTTTCAGGTTGAAGCAAAAGCATAAGCCATCAGTATATCTTTCTGGCGGGAATTAGGAAATCGAAAACCTTTTAGACATTACTATCGTATCTTTAATCTGTCGTCTAAAAACAGTCACTTATGGATTATCTCATCATGTCTCTAACCTGTTATCTAGACTTCAGTTGATAGGGTTTCATGTTTTATCTGCCACATGAATTTATTTTTCAGAAGTTTTTTAGTGGTTTTTTTTTTTTCAGAAGTTCTTGATGGATAAAATTTTAGTCTCAAGTTCCTACGGGTGAAACCTGCTGGGATAATTTCAGTTCCAGGATAACCAAACAAAATGAAAAATAAAAACTTGGATATATTTTCTTAGTTTAAATTGAAGCCCTGCTTGTGTACCTAAGGGTAATTATCACTTGCTAGATTGCATCTGGGTTGATGGACGCTGGTTCTATACATGCCGTATTGATTAAAGGTAGCTGCAAACCAAATGCATTAACTTTCATCCACTTGTTTGATATGTAGTGGAGCAGTTAGGATTTTGAACAAATCGAGATCCTCCATTTAGAAGCAATTGTGATTACCACAGAGGACGAGGAAATTACAGTCTACCTGAATCAAGGAAAGAACTTTAAGAGTGCCGTTGAGATAGGGACCCAAGACATGGTACCCTTTATGATATCTTTTAACTTTATTGATCACCACTGAGGGACTAGAAATTACGGTCAACTTTGATCAAGGAATGAACTTTAAAAATGCCGTTAAGATAGGGACACCAAGATTATACCCTTTATAATAATATTTTTAACTTTATTAATCCAAAGTGGGTGATCAACGTTCGTTTTGAACCCGACTCTCATGCCATCTTTTCTTACTTTCCAAGTCATGCTGTATTTCCTTAGTTTATCCAAATCATGAACATGTTGGCCTTAATCTTCTTACTATTTCTTTAAAGATGCTTCCCTTTTTATCTGATTGTGTATTCTTTTCAACATAAAAATAAACAATTCCATGGTCCATTCTGGGAGAATCTGTGTATCTGGACTATATTTGGAACTCATCAATTATACTATTCTGTTAATCATTCTGGTCAAAGGCGAAACCTGTTGTCTAATTCGTTTAAGTCTTTTTAATTACAGTCTGGGTGCTGCAAGCCTCCTACGGATTGTGGTTTCAACTACGAGAGTGCAACCGTGTGGAACAAACCTACAACTGGCTTCGCGTCCAACAACACGGATTGCCCCACATGGAAGAATGATCCGAATATCCTCTGCTACGATTGCCAGTCCTGCAAGGCTGGTGTTCTTGCCAACATCAAGGATGATTGGAAGAAGGTTGCGATCATCAACATCATATTCCTCGTATTCCTCGTTGTTGTCTACTCTGTTGGATGTTGTGCCTTCAGGAACAACAGGGAGGACAATACGTATCACTGGAAAGGACACCCTTGAGAGCTTGGTTGCAACTTGCTTTCTTTCTTGCGGGTACTGGATGTTTTTCTTTGTACATCCTGGGTTCTAGATTTTCTGCTGGAGTTTGCTTGCATTTATATGGATTTAGGTCATTCTTCTTGCGTTGAACCTATTATTTGTAGCTAAATTTAGTTTTCTGTATTTTGCTGATGCTATCATGTGTGGTTGAAGATTGTCGCTTTGGATACATGCATTATGATCGCCCGGTTGTTCAACTTTGTCTGTCCTCCAATACTTCATTTGGTTTATACTTTTTGCAACCAAAAGATTCTGAGTTTCTGATAAAATTTTCAGACATGCGGCTTTCAACACAAAAAAAACAGCAAAACCCTCTGAAATATTAGCAATTTTTCACAAATTTCAATATGCTACATGGAAGTCTTACAAATTGCTCTTTAAAATCTACATTTTGAACCTTGTGAGTTTTCAAGATAATTGTAGAATCAGGCCAGCAGTGCTTGTTGGTGCAATCAAGATTGATTGCTCTGTAGCTTTGTCGAATAAGGGATTTATGATTACAAGTTTACAACTTGATACGAGCTTGCACAAAATTATGATTGATCTCAGTTCCTCACCTGGTTTTCAGCATCATGTATACTCTCTGTCAACAAAGGCTCCTTAAATGTAGGTTTTACAGTATCCTCCGTCTGTGTGCTTTGTGTCTTTTGCTGAATCCTCTTCTGATTTGCTTGTGGAGTCGAAATAATTGGCTTTACCCACAGCACTATCTACAGGCCACACACAACCACCACGGCACCAACCAAGCTGGAATTAATCGTATGAATAATATCACACGTCAATCAGAATCTTATTGACTAGCATAATGAGTAGCTAAAAGAATGTTGTTAGTTTCAACATGTGGACGACATAATACCGTGCTACCTACCTTCCAATGTGCAGCTCTTCATGGAGCAGAGGAACTGAGGCAATAGTTGTGATGACAGTACACAGTGGAGTAAACATTGAGGAGAAGAGAGGCCCCCTGACCGATATGGTCGAAGATTGTAGATAGAACGTGACACCTGAGCCAAAAATTCCATGTCATAGATTTTTTGTACAGTAAATACTTGGAGAATAGCCAACACATTTGAGTATGAAGTGGAAAAAGCAGAAATATACAACAAATAAGCAAGAGAGGAGCTCTAAGATGGAAGTAATCCGCCAAGCTCCTAAGTCCCGTACCAAGAAGAATGCAAGGATTGCAGATAGACAAGTTGCCAAGAAACACATCCAGGCTGATAATGATAGTGGATCAAAATATGTCTTACATATAAGCGCAATTTAAGATTGTTAAGTTGTGGAGCCTAATTATTACCTTGACGGATCGTCACCGTGGGAGTTGGAATCTCGGAGCGAGATTGAAGCACTCCTGGCCATGATGTTGGATGACTCCGGGTCACAACACTTGGACGAGTTCGAAGTTTCAGTTGACAGTAAGAGCGGAGTGAAAAGGGGTCTCTGGAGCGGCGAAGTCTCCGAAGCGATAGCCTCCGGAGTGGTGGAGTCTCCGGAGAAGAAGTTCACTCCGAAGCACCTATAGTCGGAGGAGCACTTCGTAGTGACAGAGCAGAGTAGCTTACCTGTGGTGCTTGGCGAAAGCGGTCCAGTCCAGCGACCCAGTCCAGCCTGGAAGCACTTCAATTTAGAAACTTCTTTGCCATCGAAACTTGGGAACAAGTCGAGCGATTTAGTAATTTCATAACTTGTAATCCTAGTTATCTCTATAAAGGGGATGCGTCGTCATTAGGGTTTTGTGTGTTAATAGAGAGTGTGAACTCGTTGATAATTGAGTGCCATTGTATAGAGCGGTTGTGAAGTTCTCTGTTCTCTTCTATAATCTCTCTGAAAATAGTGAATTATGTGCGGCTCCGTGATTTTTTTCAATTTGGATTTTTCACACAAATTCTGGTGTCTTCGATTGCATCTGATTTTGCCTCTTTCTTCTTCCACCGCGTCATTGTTATCCAACAGCTGGTATCAGAGCCAGTTCGTAATAGTAGAAGGAAAGATCAGAATCAAAAAATTTAACAACGCGAACTTCAGATTTCAGAAGATGCAGATCGAAAACTATCTATACCAGAAAGATCTTTATCTTCATCTCAGTGGAAAAGTTCAAAAGCCGAAGGAGATGTATGACAGCGAGTGGGATATTCTAGATCAGAAAGTCCTAAGGACGATCAGATTATCCTTGGCATCGGCAGTTGTTTTCAACGTCTCCCGGGAGAAGGCGGCCTAAGACTTGATGAAGGCCCTCGCGAAGATGTACGAGAAACCTTCGGCTTCAAACAAGGTTTTCTTGATGAAGAAATTAGTCAACTTGAAGATGGCGGACAGCGAAAGCATCGCTGAGCATCTCAATGAATTTTACATGCTAACGAGTCAGCTGGAATCTGTTGAGATCAATTTTAATGATGAAATCAGGGTGTTGGTTCTATTGTCCAGTCTATCAGAGGCCAGGGATGGTCTAGTAATGGCGGTGAGCATATCCTATGGGACAGGAACCTTAAAGTTTGATGATGCGGTGGGTGTTCTTCTCAGCGAAGAGGCACGCAGGAAGTTATCGGGTGCGACGAAAACATCAGGGAGTGCCCTGAATGTCGAGAGGAAAGGAAGACCGATGAATAGAGAAAAAAGAATGAAAAATTCAAGTCTAAATCAGGGACAAGTGATTTCAAGTCAAGGGGTGCCAGACATTGACGGTGTGGTGAAAAGGGGCATTTTCAAAGGGATTGGAAGCAAAAGAAGAATGGAGAAGGCAAAGACAAAGAAAAGAACAATCAGGTAGTACTTCACAGGCAGGTGAATTAGACTCTGAATCAATGATATTCTCTTTCTCTGTCACTACTCCTACTATTGGTTACTCAGCCGATTCTGAGTAGATGCTAGATACAGGAGCTACCTATCATGTGTGTCCCAGAGATTAGTTTTCTAGCTCTGAGAAACTAGATGAATGCTCTGTAGTCATGGTGATGATCGTCCATGCAACATGAAAGGAATATGTACGGTCCATATCAAGATGTTTGATGGGATGATGCAGGAAGTAAAGGAAGTGATGTATATACCTCAACTGAAAAGGAATCTTATCTTTGTTGGTGCCTTAAAAGCATTGAGTTTTGAAGTATCTATTGAAAATGATGTTCTCAAGATGACTAGAGGCTCTACGGTTGTTTTGAATGGTGCCGACGCAATAACTTTTATTACTTGAAGGATAGTATGATTACAGGGCAAGTGGTGACTTCTACAGATTCAGATGATGATTGCACCCGACTTTGACATATGAGGCTTGGATATATAGGGAAAAAGTCTTTGCAAGCTCTTGCAAAGTAAGGTCTATTAAAAGGTGTCTGAACCTACAAATTAGATTTTTGTGAATATTACATCATCGAAAGAAGATCAATATGAAATTTGGCACCACAACTCATTACACTGAGGAAATTTTGGATTATGTTCACATTGATAGTTGGGGACCTACCAAAATGACATCGATTGGAAGTATTGTCTTTTATAGATGACTACTCTAGGCGATATTGGGTATATACCATGAACCACAAAGGGGAAGTCCTAGAGTTGTTTGTGGAGTGGAAGAGAAAAATAGAGAAAAGCATAGGAAGGAAGATCAAGGTACTCCGTTCAGACAACGGAGGAGAGTATACAAACGATCCTTTCCTACAGCTATGTCGCGATGAGGGCATAGAAAGACACCCACAGTAAGAAAAACACCGTAACAAAACAGGGTGGCTTAAAGGATGAACATGATCTTTCTAGAGAAGGTCTGATACATGTTATCCAACGCCAATTTATCGAAATACTTTGGGCTGAGGCATTACCGTTTGTTTTCTATCTCATTAACAGGTTGTCATCGTCTATGATAGGACGTAAAACTCCTCTGAAATATTGGTTAGGAAAAGTTGTTTAGGATTACGATTTGCTGAGGGTATTTGGGTGTCCGGCCTACTATCATATTAAAAAAGACAAATTGGATCCAAGAGTGAAGAAATGTGTATTCAGAGAATTTAAGAAAGGTGTAAAAGGCTACAAAATCCTAAATCCAAAGGACAAAAAATTTATCCTAAGAAGAAATGTCACGTTTGATGAGGCTTCAATGGTGAAGCTTACAAATTCTCAGCAGGTGGAGAGTGAAAAGACCAAAGGGATAATTGATCGGGGCGGAATGAGCACTTGAAAATGTGTCTTTATGAAATCGATGTAATTGTATATGTGTGCTAATGTTCCCTCGATACCTTCGTTATAGCATTGACTCAACGGGTCGAATCCACAGGGACAGGAGGCGATAGAAGTATTAACAGTTTTTATTTACGTCGGTTGTTAACAAGTTCTTCTTTGTTAAAAGAATGAGAAAAAGAAAATAAAAGAAAAGAAATCTAGAAGTGATAAGTGGAGAAGGCGATGAAACGGTGATGTGAAAATAAAAGAGAAATCGTTTTGAAAACAAAAAGAAAATGAAACAAAGGTGAACTAAGAGGATGGTAAAAACAACGATAGAAAAAATGATAAAAGATTTTGAAATTGGTTTTTAAAACAAAGTAAAAGAAAACTTATGGCTACAACTACTAATTGCTCCTCTAACCATGCTAACCTTTAGTGATAGTTGCCTCACATGAATCCTTGGCCATCACTAATCCTTGGCTTCAAGAGACGATACAGAGCATGGCCCATAAGATTATTCTTCTATATTCAAACAACACATCATACCACACGACAAGTTACAAGCTACTATTAATTCATCAAAATCGGTTAGAGGTGAGTATGAAATAAAGAAGACATTATAAGTTAGCAAATTAGTGGGTTAGATGTTAGAAATGTTAGAATGTTAGAATCCATCATCATGAGCCATCAATGGCTCTTGCAAGAGCAAGGCCTTGTAAAGGCTATTACATTCATGTGGATTATCAAGTAAGTGGTTTGATGGTTAGTGGTTAGTAGTTAGATTGCCATGAGAAGAAAAGTTAGCTAAGTATCATATAGAAGATGGAGAAGATTACATTGGAGAAGAAAGGAGACATCTTTACATAGATTGTCACCATCTATTGAAATCACCTAGAGGGGGGTGAATAGGTGACTAGCTAATCTAATGGTGAATTAATGCGGAATTAAAATTATTTATGCAAACTAAAAATTCTTCAGCTAAACATACAAGGTATAATCTAAGAGTGTAGCCGGATTCCCCGTGAAGGGCTCTGGACTATCTCCTCAAGATTCCTCTAGATAAGAGTTGAGGTGCCGCTATGGCTCTCTTGGTTGAATACAAGTGTGAGCAAACAAACCTAAGCATATATCAATTTGAGCACAAGTATATATCAAGCATATAAAGATGAAAGCAATATAAGCAAGTAAGATATAAACACAAGTGAGAGATAGAGAGAGAGAGCAATCGCAAACACGGGAGAATTATTTCGAGGTTCGAACACCCTTGCTCTACGCCCCCGCCTTCAACACTATGAAGGATTTCCACTAGAATCGATCCCACCGGATCACTCGGTGCCGCAACACCTATAAGGAGTTCACACTAGAACTCTTGGACTCACTAGTCCCCTCACTTGTTCCCGCAAGAACAAACACACGCAAGCATGCAAGCTTGCCTAGGCCGCACCTCTACACCGAGCTCTCACTAGAACTCAAAATAATGGGACCCGCAAGTCCACCTCCTCAAATACAAAGAATGAACACTTGGTGATCTAAACACTTTGATCACCTAAAATAACTCTCACAACAACTCTCCTATAGGATGGATTTAGCAATGGAAAGCTCAAGTATGTGTGAGAAAAACTAGGATTGAATATGTGATGAAAAACTCAAAGAATCACTTTTGAAAACACTTTTGAAAAACACTCCTTTTGATATGGAAGTATTAGCACTAAAACAAGTGGAGAAAACCCCTACAATAGATAGGAAAAACTGGCTTTGAAACTCTCCAAAAATCTTATCTAAAATAGCCCAAAAACAGCCCCAATATATAGGCTACCAAAAACTAGCCGTTGGGTCCAAATCAGCAGTCTGGACTGCTGGCGGTCGATTGCCCGGTCGACCGGCCAACGGTCAGATTTCTGCCAGCGGTTGACCGGCCGGTCGACTGTTGCCTGGTAAATGACCCAGCGGTCGACCGCCCGGTCAACCGGGCCATTTCCAGAGAGCAGAGGCTCTCTGGCGGTCGACTGGCCCAAGCTGTGCACGCTTGTGCACATCGGTCAACCGAAGCGGTCGACCGACTTCTGTCCCGGTCGACCGTCCGGTCGACCAGTAAAAGGCCAGTCCAGCAATTTTAGAGATTAAAACTTGGCTTTTTATCTTCAATAAAATCCCATAAATTCTCTAAAAATCTACAAAAATAAGTTCAGTAATATACTTTGATATACAAACATGTTTGAGTAAAAATCAAAACATGTTATAAACTTTTTGAACTACTTTGTAATATGGAAGTTTTGCCTTAAACAAAAATCTGTATTTTCCAAAATGATTTTTCCAAATTGAAAATCGATTTTTCCAAACTCCTCCAAATATAAAAACAAGATATTCTAAACACTTTTAAAGCTTAGTGTGTATGGATATGATCCACTACACATAAATGATGAAATATGTATATTTTTTTACATTAAGCTCTAAATTAAGTTTTGATAAAAACGCATGTATATATTGAAGCTTAAAAACTAAACATGTATTTTTCAAAACGAAATCTCTTTTATGAAAACACATATAAATCTTGTGTGTGAGTATATATGTACTTGAGCAATCCACCAACTATATATCCTTTACATTTTATCTAAAACCAAAATCTTACAACAAACAAACCTAAACACAAATCTTCTCTTGAAGGTCTTCTTCTTCTTCTTGACTTGGTCCAAATCTTGATCCAAAGAGCTAGACTCCTCTTGAGTACTTGATATGGTCTTGATGCACAAGCTCTTGAATCAATACGTGCTAGCTCCAAAACTTGACTTCAAATCCTTTGTTGAAGCTAAACACCTACTAAGATCTTGATCACATATCTGAGACTAATTAAACACAAGATCATTAGTACTATAACTATATGAGTTAATCATCATTAAAACTAGAGTGATGGGCCTTTGGGCCAACATCTATTACATCAATATCTCTCTATCTCTCTCGAATCTCTCTGCCCTACTACAAGATCTAAAAACGAAATGAAAATACAAAAGAAAGAAGAAGAACACCTACACTATATTACACTGAAAGACAGAAAACCTAACCTAAATCCAAATCTGCTTGCGTTTCGGGTCTCTGCAAGGCTTTTTATAGGCGAAAGAAGACTCTGGACAGCGAGACAAGGCCACGCGTCGAAAATGGACACGTGGCCCACCAAATTGCCACGGAAACGCGACATTTGCCGCGTTTTTGTGGCAAAACTAGGGACTTAGGTACCTGGTTTTGGCGAGGACCTTCTCCTGGCTTCGAGGACCTTCGTGGTATATCCGAATTCTGATATTTTCGTCCGGATATTCGTCTGACGTGCGCAAGGGTCTAGGTTCAATGCATCTTCTAGAAACTCCCTTACTTGGCCTCCAAGAAATCCGGATTTAATTACCCGAAAATGGGTTTAATTAAGCTCTTATTACCCTTTTGCCCTCCTTGTCTTAATTATCTGCAAGAGAGACCAAAACACGGTTTAAACCAACATTTTATTCATAAATCAGCAGGAAAATATTATATAATAATGCAGAACTGTAGACTAATCACACCCCCACACTTATCTTTTACTCGTCCCGAGCAAAATAAGAAAAGAAAAACTATACTATAAATATTATTACACCACTTTCGTAGGTGACGCGACTGCACTGAGCGTGTGCAACAAGCCGTTAAACCTCTAGGTTACCCATAGAGGAGGAGTTTTGTCTCCTGAGGGTTTTCAACGGATTACACCCACAAAATCCATAAAGAAAGAAGATAAATGTTAGCATTTTGAAAATGCATTTTGAAAGAGAGACAAAGTTTACGAAATTTTTTGCAATAATATAAGTGATCTAAGGTCATAAGTCCACCAAAAATTATTCTTTCTTAAACTTAGTTTAGATGCAAGATCTTGTCTTCAATTAAGGTAAGAATTCAAAAATTAGATTGAATATTTTATCTTTCATAAAATCTAGATAATATGCACTTTGTGATAGTGAAGATTTCTGAGATTTCAACTCTAACCATCAAGCCATTTAATATATATATATATATATATATAATATATATATATATATATATATATATATATTATATATATATATATATATATATATATATATATATATATATATATATATATATATATATCTTCCTTAGCTTCATTAGGCTTTCTAGTTCACCCATGTAGCGAGCCTTTAACCGATAACTGCCAAACAGACGGTCCTAGGGACCAGATGAGAAAACATCCCTCGGGTCTAAGGACTAGAGTAAACAAGGCTACAAAACTAAGAGGGATTATTTATTTTTTTACCACCGTTAGGCGTGAATAATCATGCTTCTTGAGGCATAGTTATCCAGTTTAATAAGTGATTATATATATATATATATATATATATATATATATATATATATATATATATATATATATATATATATATATATATATATATATATATCTTTTATTTTTGCTTTATGTCATTTAGGTCTTTGTTTCCATCCCAAAAATGTGTAAGTGTGAAGTGCATGCTCTCTAAGGCAAAAAATTTAAGATAAAATTATCTCCCCAATCTTTTATACTTAACCTATAAAAATGCTCTCTAAGGCATTTTATTTCATTTTTTACCACCGTTAGACCTGAGTCGCAGTCCTCTTAAAATTTAATACAATAACTGTGACTTTGGTCGCAGTCTTAAAAAAACTTGTTAATTATCTATTAAAAACTGCGATTTTGATCGCAGTCATAAAAAAAAACTTTATGTTATTGTGAATAAATATGTGTATATTGTGGTTCTGTTGGCCCAAAGGCCTTCCACTCTAGTTTTGATGATGACTCACTCATGTAGTTATGTTTACTAATAATCTTGTGTTTCTAAGTTTCAGATCATTAGCAGGTTATTAGTTTTGATGATTAGTTTCAACAAGGGTTTTGGAAGCATATCATGGTGATTCCGGTGCCAAAGCTTAAAGATCATACCTTTGCACTTGGAGAATCACGGAGTTTTGGAGCAAGTCTACTTGAAGATGAAGATCGTCAAGAAGACTTAGGTATCCTAGTTTAGATAGAGTTTTTAGATCCATTTGTAAAGCTTAGTTTAGTTGATATGCTCAAGTGCACAACACACAAGTTTTATGTTTTGATATTTGGTTTTCATGAATAGTTTGATCAAAACAAGTTTTCATATTCTATATGTATAGTAGATGATTTCTTTCTATACATACATGCGTTAACCTTCAAGATAAACTTATTTTGATATTTCTATTCATGTTTGGAAAATCATGTTTGATAAAAATACATGTTTGTTTTTGATTGAATCGGTTTTGGATTTCAAGGCTTGACACCCTTCTATAGTTATTATCATAACTTTTTATTTTTATATTCAAATAACATGATTTAACTTTCATCTCAAAGATAACTTTCAGATCTAAATTTCTTATTTAATAACCATTTCCTGATTCTAATTTTAAAGTTGTCAAATATTTGGTTGAAATCTGTTCTTGTTCTGAAAACATTTTACAGTTTCTGTTTTGACACCTTTTAGTATTTTATTGATAACTTTTAATTCTGAATTGATATTGATTTGATTTAAGTTGCATTAATAAGTAGACTTCAATATCTACAACTTCATCCTATATACTTATTTCCAAATTCGAACGTTTTAGACCTCAAAAATGCGTTCCAACCTGACCTATTTTTACTGTCTGCCAGGTTGGGCCAGTCGACTGGGACAGTCGACTGGGCCAAGCGGCCAGTCGACCGACCAGTCGACCGGACGTGCACAAAACTGTGCACGTCGGCCAGTCGACCGGCCAGTCGACTGTACTGAAACAGGTTTGGTCTCGGGTTGTTACCAGTCGACCGGCAGCTGTCAACGGTCAAAAATAGCCGTTGGACGGTCGACCGGCCAGTCGACCGACCGCCTGTCAGGCTGACACGTCAGCCTAACGGCTAGTTTTGTATAGGGGCTATATAAACCCCATTGTTTGGAGTTTTTGGTTAAGATTTTTGTGCTAGTTTTTCCAGATCTTTTTCATTGTTTTTAAAGTGTTTTCAAAAGAGTTTAAGTGCTAAAAGTGATTCATCTTTATTTGTTTTGTGTTTTTGGAAAATCAAAGAAAATAGGATTTGGGATATTTGTGTTGATTTTCATTCTATATCTTTTGGCAAGAATTTTTCCAAGTATTTTTCTTTGTTGCTTGTTTCCAAAACACTTAGTTTCCACTTGAGCTATATCTTCTATCCTAAGTTATTAGGATCTTTGTTTTGTGTGGAAAAAAAAGAGAAAAAGAAAGAGAAGTGTTTGAGGTTGTTGTTGTAAACCTCTTTATTGTAAACACCCTTGTTATTTGTGAATCCCTCTTAGGTAGAGGTGATCGGGTGATTGAGTTTGTTGTGAGCCTCTTCGGTAGAGGTTGTGGGTTTGTTGTATTTCGGCTACGGGCCGTATACCTCTTCGGTAGAGGTGTGGATTGTGGTTGTATAGCCTCGGTGGCTTTGTAAGGTTGAGAGAGGAGTTTGGTACTCCTATAGTGGATTGGGAAATCCTACACGGTGGTGTAGGCGGGGATGTAGAGCTAGGGGCTCGAACCTCGAAACACATCTTGGTCTTTGCGTTTGATCCAATTTCTCTCAACTCTACTCTTTTTACATTTGTGCAAGCATCATCCATTCATATCATCATATATACTTGCTTGTGTTTTGAGCATTGTTTCATATTGCCTTGCATATATTTCTATTGCAATTCATCTATACTTGCTTGGCTTAATTGTGTGCATTGTATTGCTATATCCTTGATTGCTTGGATTGCTTGTGTGTGTGTGCCTAACTTATACTCATCCAACAAGAGCTTCACATAGCACCTCAACCCATTTTAAGGGGAATCAAGAGGAGTTAGTTCAGAGCCTCGCAAGGGGAATTCGGCTACACTTGTTGAATTGTATTAGTTTGTCCAACACTTGCATTAGCTTCCGCTTTTAGAGCATTAGAGTTTGCATTTAGCCTTAGATTAGCATTTACACCTATTCACCCCCCCTCTAGGTGTACTTTCAATTGGTATCAGAGCTAGTGCTCCTGATATTAGGCTTAACATCCTAGGAGTGATCCATTTGCTTGCTAATCTCTTGTTTGCATAATACTTGTTTGCATACATTTAGTTTATCATGGACTTCATGACCCCACCTATGTATGATGCTTCCAACATTCTTGTTTGGAAGACTAGAATGTCCATTTACCTTCAAACCCTAGGTTTACATACTTTCCTTGCGGCTACCAAGAAATGCTATCTTGGTAACCTCATTCATATAGGGGCCAATGCACAAGCCCTAGAGGCCATTAGAAGCACTTTACCTAAAGACTATCTTTTATGTGTTTCTAATCTTGATTCCGCTTTTGCAGTATGGAACAAGTTGACAACAACCACCACCTCCAAGCTTCAAGTCCAAATCCAACAAGAAGAGAATCTAGTGGAGAATCCGAATCACAACAATGCTATATGGTCCAAGGGAATGACTCCCTTGAGGTACAATCGGAAACTCAACTAGATAGTAATGATTGTGCTAGTTCTTCAAATGATTTTATTGATCCCCATGCTTTAAATGAAGAACTATCTATTGTTTGTGAAAAACTAATAGAAAATATAACTTGTTGAAAAAGAAGAGTCTAGGCATTAATAATGAAAATAAAAATTTGATTGCTAGACTTGATGTTGTTTTGCAAGAGAAGGATGAGATTGCTAATGAAAGGGACTCATTAATCTCAACTTAATCTTGCTTTAAATGAAAATAAAATTTTGAAAAATAAAAATGATTGTGAAGATGTTTTGAAGAAAAATGATTCTTTAACTTCAAACTTGATTTTGTTTTAAAAGTAACCATTCTTTGAAAAATGAAATTGAATTTATTTCAAAAGAATTAGAAATTTGTTTAAAGAAAAATATTGTTTTGAAAAATAATATGGATGCACATGTTTGCCATGCTAGGGTAGTTTCACCTAGAACACCTATTGCATGCCACACTTCTTCTTTGATTAACAATGATATATCCATGCTTAAGAAGAAGGTTGATTGTTTGGGCTCCACTATGAGCCAATGTGCCATGAATCATACACGGTTGGAAATTTTGCTTCGAAAGAAACAAGTTCCATCTTTTATGCATGCACACCCTCCACGGCATACACATGCTCCTCACGGACACACTTCTCACATGTTTGCTCATGTGTACACATGTACACATTGTGGTCGTAATGGCCACCTTGCTAATTTTGCTTTGATAGATTAAATAATGTAAATTTAGCAAATAAGTTTGTTTGGGTTAGAGAAGGGACTAACCCCCATGGACCCAAGAAGGTATGGGTACCAAGACCACCCCTCCAATTTTTGATGTAGGTGTGGGTCTCACATGACGTGAGAGTGTTGACACCTTGGAGTGGATGCGTTCCGGACTTAAAGGAAATCATATGGATGCATCACTTTCAAGGGAAGAGTTGGTGGGAGGACCACCTTATTTTGGAGAATTAGAGAAGTGCCCTCATCGGTTTTGGTATAAATCTCTAACTCTCATATTATTTGTTTACATGCTTTTATGATTCATTATTTATAGCATGTCTCATTTGTTTAAGCATATTTTTGATGTCTTTGGATTAGTGTGTAAATTCCATGATTATTAGATCCATGACATACATGTATAGTATTTGAGACACATATGCTCACTTGAATTCATATTTAGTGTTCTCACCGTTTGTTTAGCTATAATGTACATCATGAATCTAATACATGTGAATTTACATAGTAATCATGTTTTAGTTTTATCATGATGTTCTTTTATGATTGTTTTAATGTTTCATGTGGTGATAACATGTTTAAATGTAGATTTTATCAAACTTGCATTATACTTGTGCAAATAGTGAACTACAATTGTTTCTTATATGCTTGTTCTTCATGCTCACTTGTATTCACTATATGCACACGTATGAGCTAAGTTTTGATGATTCGTTCATTTGCACTTGTTATGTCCATTTGCATGTTTATGTATTTTAGAATTCAAATAAAATAATTTTTGATGAATCTTATATGTGTTTTATTTAAAAATATGGTATTCATGTTTGTTTTAATGCTTCATGACTTGATTACATGTTTAGATGTTAGTTTTCATTAAGACTAGTTGTATACTTGTACATATAATGGGAAACAAATTAATCTTTATATATGTTTGAGCTTGAATGCATATTTGTACCCATTAGATGTGCTAGTATAGTCTAGTTTTGATGATCCATACATTTTAGACTTGTATTCATATTTTTGGATTTATAAGAGTTTTTATTTCATGTATATGTTTATTTTGCCAAAACATTAAGATATACATGTATACCTCTTGAGTCATTTGCCTTCAATGCAAAATCTATTTATGGACTCAATTGTGTTTAGGGATATGTATGTATACTTAGTGTAGTGACAATTCATACATATACCTTGAAATGAAATTGATTTTGGATGAAAATTTAGTTTTTCATGTTTCATGTATTATAAGTTTAACCTCATGTATATGTCTTTCTAGTTCAAACTAATCTTATACATATACATCCTTTTTGAGCCACGTGCCTTCATGCATATACTTTAGTGGACTCGTTGAGTTTTGGATATGTATGTATATTTTAGTTTGCATCAGACATACATATGCCATTGAAGATTAAACTAGTTAGTTTTATGATTTTCTAATTTTGATGTTTAAAGGAATAATTGAGTTTAATGAAATATTTTTCATGATTATGATCTTCACATTTTATTTGTACACTCATATCTATTACTCATGTTTTGTTTCTCATGAGTTGTGCTTAATTGATTAGAGTAATAATTATTATGTGATTTTCATTTCTATGAAAAATAATCTTGTTTTATTCCTTACTTGAAGGATTTCATACTAGTTTACAAAACTTTTCATTTTAACTAGTTCGGATTCTTCTTTGTGATATGAGATATACCATACTTATTATTGTTAATTCAATTGGTATCATTGAACTCTTTCAATTGGTATCAATTTGATTTCTTTATGTATACTCATATTTGTTGATTTGTGTATGTATGCTTACAACTTGGTATCATCTATTAGTGATTGGTACTCATTTTATCTTCATACACATTTACATGTTTTATTTGTGCTATTATATTTCTATATCTTAAGCACAAATATTGTTTATGCTAGTGCTTGTGACTTAATTTTTATTTCAATTGATTTAGTCTTTCAATTGATACCTTAATCAAGCCTAAGCATGTTTTTAGTTAGTATTTCATAAAGGGGGAGAAAATTTGAATTTCTTATTTCAATTGGTATTTGATTTCCACTCCCACACTTTATGACTTTAAAAATTGAATTTGAATGAAATATATTTTCAATTTGGTATCATTGGTATGCTTGCTTATCAATTAGTATCAAAATGTTTTAATATGTTAAAACATGTAACAATCAATAAAAAAATATGATATGTATTTTTGACTCTCTTTTATGATTACATGATTTTGTTTCTATTGGTATCTAGATGCACTTTATTGACATATTTTAACTGATATCAATGTTTTGATTTTTAACCCTTTATTGATTCTTGGTTTAGAACAAAAAGGGGAGAAGATTTTGTATTGTTTCGAATGTTTTGATTACCCCTTCTTGATTTTTTTTGTTTTTAACAAAAGGGGGAGAAAATTTTGTTTTTATGTTTTTTTTTTTTTTTACCCCTTTGTTGATGATTGACAAAAAGGGGGAGAAGATTTGTGTTTTGTGTTTTATATATGCATGTCTTCCTTGTGTTTGCATATATGTTTGGTTGTTTGCTTATTTTAATTGGTATTTAGAACATGCTTTATGTTGAATATTCCATTAGTATCTAGAGCACCATGTTTATATGATGCATGAGTTAAGGGGGAGCTTCTTTGAAGCTTAACTTTAATCCATGCATATATAACTCCATGAGTTTTGTCATCATCAAAAGGGGGAGATTGTTGGCCCAAGGCCTTCCACTCTAGTTTTGATGATGACTCACTCATGTAGTTATGTTTACTAATAATCTTGTGTTTCTAAGTTTCAGATCATTAGCAGGTTATTAGTTTTGATGATTAGTTTCAACAAGGGTTTTGGAAGCATATCATGGTGATTCCGGTGCCAAAGCTTAAGATCATACCTTTGCACTTGGAGAATCACGGAGTTTTGGAGCAAGTCTACTTGAAGATGAAGATCGTCAAGAAGACTTAGGTATCCTAGTTTAGATAGAGTTTTTAGATCCATTTGTAAAGCTTAGTTTAGTTGATATGCTCAAGTGCACAACACACAAGTTTTATGTTTTGATATTTGGTTTTCATGAATAGTTTGATCAAAACAAGTTTTCATATTCTATATGTATAGTAGATGATTTCTTTCTATACATACATGCGTTAACCTTCAAGATAAACTTATTTTGATATTTCTATTCATGTTTGGAAAATCATGTTTGATAAAATACATGTTTGGTTTTTGATTGAATCGGTTTTGGATTTCAAGGCTTGACACCCTTCTATAGTTATTATCATAACTTTTTATTTTTATATTCAAATAACATAATTTAACTTTCATCTCAAAGATAACTTTCAGATCTAAATTTCTTATTTAATAACCATTTCCTGATTCTAATTTTAAAGTTGTCAAATATTTGGTTGAAATCTGTTCTTGTTCTGAAAACAGTTTACAGTTTCTGTTTTGACACCTTTTAATATTTTATTGATAACTTTTAATTCTGAATTGATATTGATTTGATTTAAGTTGCATTAGAAAGTAGACTTCAATATCTACAACTTCATCCTATATACTTATTTCCAAATTCGAACGTTTTAGACCTCAAAAATGCGTTCCAACCTGACCTATTTTTGCTGTTGCCAGGTTGGGCCAGTCGACTGGGACAGTCGACTGGGCCAAGCGGCCAGTCGACGGACCAGTCGACCGGACGTGCACAAAACTGTGCACGTCGGCCAGTCGACCGGCCAGTCGACTGTACTGAAACAGGTTTGGTCTCGGGTTGTTACCAGTCGACCGACCAGTCGACCGGCAGCTGTCAACGGTCAAAAATAGCCGTTGGACGGTCGACCGGCCAGTCGACCGACTGCCTGTCAGGCTGACACGTCAGCCTAACGGCTAGTTTTGTATAGGGGCTATATAAACCCATTGTTTGGAGTTTTTGGTTAAGATTTTTGTGCTAGTTTTTCCAGATCTTTTTCATTGTTTTTAAAAGTGTTTTCAAAAGAGTTTAAGTGCTAAAAGTGATTCATCTTTATTTGTTTTGTGTTTTTGGAAAATCAAAGAAAATAGGATTTGGGATATTTGTGTTGATTTTCATTCTATATCTTTTGGCAAGAATTTTCTCAAGTATTTTTCTTTGTTGCTTGTTTCCAAAACACTTAGTTTCCACTTGAGCTATATCTTCTATCCTAAGTTATTAGGATCTTTGTTTTGTGTGGAAAAAGAAAAGAGAAAAAGAAAGAGAAGTGTTTGAGGTTGTTGTTGTAAACCTCTTTATTGTAAAACACCCTTGTTATTTGTGAATCCCTCTTAGGTAGAGGTGATCGGTGATTGAGTTTGTTGTGAGCCTCTTCGGTAGAGGTTGTGGGTTTGTTGTATTTCGGCTACGGGCCGTATACCTCTTCGGTAGAGGTGTGGATTGTGGTTGTATAGCCTCGGTGGCTTTGTAAGGTTGAGAGAGGAGTTTGGTACTCCTATAGTGGATTGGGAAATCCTACACGGTGGTGTAGGCGGGATGTAGAGTTAGGGGCTCGAACC
The DNA here is from genome assembly GCA_038442645.1 of Agave tequilana. NCBI lineage: Eukaryota > Viridiplantae > Streptophyta > Magnoliopsida > Asparagales > Asparagaceae > Agave > Agave tequilana. The sequence goes on from JAVJIF010004602.1 coordinate 81,595, forward strand.
TCGAAACACATCTTGGTCTTTGCGTTTGATCCAATTTCTCTCAACTCTACTCTTTTTACATTTGTGCAAGCATCATCCATTCATATCATCATATATACTTGCTTGTGTTTTGAGCATTGTTTCATATTGCCTTGCATATATTTCTATTGCAATTCATCTATACTTGCTTGGCTTAATTGTGTGCATTGTATTGCTATATCCTTGATTGCTTGGATTGCTTGTGTGTGTGTGCCTAACTTATACTCATCCAACAAGAGCTTCACATAGCACCTCAACCCATTTTAAGGGGAATCAAGAGGAGTTAGTTCAGAGCCTCGCAAGGGGAATTCGGCGACACTTGTTGAATTGTATTAGTTTGTCCAACACTTGCATTAGCTTCCGCTTTTAGAGCATTAGAGTTTGCATTTAGCCTTAGATTAGCATTTACACCTATTCACCCCCCCTCTAGGTGTACTTTCAGGTTCTTCACTAACCTTATCTTCTTCAATATTTGTTAGATTGATTTCAAGCAGGGCTTTGCTAATATTGTTGAGGTCCTATCTTACTGCCCTGGTTTTTTTTCCTCCATTCCCTTTCTTGGCTCAAAAATCTCAGCCTTTTCACATAGGTAAAAGCCTACATCGCATCTCAAAATTCTAAAAGAAACAAGAAACATGTGAGTTTTCAACCGTAGGCTTGTTTTTCCCGACTGAATATGTCAACCATTGGTGTAGACACTCCAAAATTTCTCAATATAGTTAAAAAAAAAGATTCCCAATTTAAGAACGAGCGTCCATTCGAGACGTGTTCGGTTCTTCCTTAAATAGTGCTCCTTCAGTGAGCCAAATTGGAGCCCAAACATCTATTTAAGATATTTTTGGGTCCTTACATACATATACTGCAACATGTATTGTATATCAGTTTACATGAATAATGTCCATATATAAGTAATTTTCAACAATTTTTACCAACTATATAATTTATACTTAAAATAATTTGCACAGAGCATCCTTGCAGCTCGAATGTAGTATGCCTGAAGATATCCATTGATTCAAGGAGGAATCGTCACACAACTTTAGCCCAATATATGGTCTTCATCAGCTGAATATTAGCAATTTGCTCCACTAAATACCATGACACCGTGTATTTACTGTCAGAGAAGAAGAGAGTTGCCGACATATAAAGGATGATCAAAGTTGTGAAGTCCTGAGCTGCAAGTTTTTGTCTGTGTTTTATAATTTCATTTAAAGTCACTTTGCTGCTCCAGTTGCTCATTCTTTGTGACATCTAATTCGGTTCTCCTCCTTTTTTTATCAGAAGATCATCCAAAACATCTTCAATGGATATTTTTGTGATCTTCTTAATACTTGAAGGATAGTGTTTAATTACACCCATGTCCTTCAATGTACATGTCTTATTCATTATGAAATCTGCATGTTGATAGGTAGACCAAATGTTAGGGCAACATTTCTACTGTTAATTCAATTTTTTTGCCACCAATAAGAAATGATCTTGAGTTTACAATTTTCAAATCACTTATGTTTGATTTTAGGTATTTCTCACCTTCAAACTACTCATTGTAAAAGGTCATGAAAATTGCATCAAATGACGTCTTCTTCATTGCATGACAAAATCTGACTGAATGTGTTTTTTTTTTTTTTGAATTTTCTGATTAATCACACATTGGCTTTAGGCTCTATCTCATAGGACGAACCTTCATTTCTTTCCTATTTATTGATGCAGAAATATTAAAAACATAAGTCCAAATTAAACAAAACCCACGATCACAGTACTTTTAAATAGATTTAGGAAAAAAAAAGGACTGCGACCTTAGTCACAACTATGGAAAATAAGTTATAAAATACTGCAACCAAGGTCGCAGTGTTGAATACCACTGCGACCCATGTTGCATTTTTCTAATCAACCAAATTACTTAACTAATGAGGCCTTATTCACTGGTTCAGTGCACTATGACCCTTGTTTCATAAGACTGTGACTAGGTCACAGTATCCTGTTAAGCTTACTTAATAGAACAGACTGCGACCCAGACCCAAAAAAAGAAATAAGAGGCTGCAATACTGCGACCTTGGTCGCGGTGTTTAAAAAAAACATAATCTAAAAAACAAAACTGACGTTAATTAAATATTTAAATTCTAAATTATTTTTTCCGCAGACTGTGACTAAGGTCGCAATAACCTATTAAGTTAATGGAAAGAACTACGACCCAAGTCGACCAAATGTAATGAAAAAAAGACTGCAACCCAACGACTAAGGTAACCTATTAAGTTAATAGAAAGGCCTTCAACCCAATGACATTGGTCGCGTGTAAAAAAATTAAAAAATATATCTCTAATAAGATCTTTAATTCCTAATCTTTTTACACCTAAAACTGCGACTTGGATTGTAGTTTCAGGGAAAAAATTAAAATATACTATTTCAAATCGTATAAATCGATTGAAGTTTGATTCTTACTTCTTTAAGAGTAAAACATGTGACTTTTTTTAGAACATTATTGCGACCAGATCGCAATCTTTTAAAATATAAATATTAAAAATTTATTTTTTTTAAATAAAAATTTTCAAAATTTTAAGAAAAATTAAACGTATTCGACGTGGTTACCGCTCGTGGCACGGCTAAACGCATACGACGGAGCGAGCGTATGAATGTTATTCTACCGCGTGTGGTAAAGCCGCGCTCACGATGTAACTACGCTCAAACAGAGTTAGTGGCAAAGCGCTGAGTGCTAGGTCCACCTTTTCGGCTAAAAGACCCGACGGTCTAAACACACTCTCTTTTTCGAGAAAGTGGGAAAAAGCCCAAAGGGCTAAAGGGCCGGAATGCCAAGCAGGTACCTACAGAAGTGTTAGTACCAAACATACGCATGTAAATACAGTAACGAGTAATAACTAAGCTATCAATAGAGTAATGAAATACGGAGGCTGAGTAAGATAGGAATAAAGTAAGCGAGGAGACAACGAACAATCAAGCGGAGCTAAGCAAGATGGAGCGAAGATAGCGCACAACGCTAAATGCTATCATGCTCGGCATAGTTACCGCTCGCGGCGAAGCTATGATAACATACAACTATCGCTCACGGCGTAACTACACTCGGACGAAGTTAGCGAGAAAGCATTAAGCGCTAGACTCGCCTACCAGGCAGGGCCGAAAGACCTGACGGTGTGAACGTACTCACTCTTTCGAGGAAGTTGGCATAAGAGAGATCATAAGCTCTAATGGGGCCAGAAGACTAAGTAGGTACCTGCATAAAATAATATTACCATACACAAACACACATATATACATGGTAGTAACTAGACTACCCGTGGAGTGATGAAGCCTGGAGGCTGAGTGTAGAGCCCGGAAGCTAAACGACCACGAAGGGTCGGTCATGCATGTTAATAGAGCAGAAATAAAACACATATAGGCATTGTATATGTACAAGTATTAAACTATACTACTACAGGTATTCGTCACATATCTAATACATGTACAGTCCTAGGCACTAGGCCATATACAAATACAAGTACACACTCACACTGGTACAAACACACTTGTTCACCACACAGATACAAAACTCAACAATTCGCAGAAAATATAATATACGGTTCACGTAATACAAATCACCCGTCAAAGAGAGGAAACCCAGAAAGGCGAGAACATTCCCCTAAAAAGTTTCCAAAAAACTCTGTGACAATCTGGAATCCCAAGAACATGTGCACGCTACCAATATATATTAAAATATAATTATATATTTAGAGAGAGAATAAGATAGGAGAGAGAGAGGAGAAAGAATCAAGAAAGGGGGAGATGGACATCAAGAGAGAGAGGGAGAGCTATAGAGAGAAACTGAGAGTGGGAGAGAGAGAGAAATGGGAAAGGGAGAGGGAGAGGGGCACGCCATGACTGGCTGTGGCCTGGCTCTGACCAGGGGAGAGAGAAAAAGAGAGAGAGATCTAGAGAGAGAAAAAATAGAGAGGGAAACAATGAGAGAGAAGGGGGTTGGCAGTAGGCTACGGCCTGGTAGTCGTGGACTGGCTGGCCTAGGGCCTGGGCCTAGAGGGCGCCTGCGGTAGTGCCGGCCGCCGTGGCACCCGGAGGAGAAGAGAGAGGGAAAGAGGGTTGATGAATGGTGGTGTGGTGGTGTAGATGGTGGTGATGGTGATGAGGTGGTGGTGGTTTAGGGGTGGTGATGGTGATATAGATGGTGGAGAGGGTGGAGGAAGTGAAGGTCATAGTTGTGATGGTGTAGATGTTGAAGATGGTGGTGGGATGAGTGGTGATTGGTGGGATGGATGGAGGAGGAGATGGTGGTGTTAGTTGGGAGTGAAATTGGAGGAGTGGAAGTGGGAGAAGGAGCTTGGGGTGGCGCCGGATCTTGGTTGGGCCTCCACCGATGTGGATCTGGTCTGGGATGCTGTCGGTGGTGGTAGGGGAGAAAGGGAGAGGTAGATTGGAGAGAGGGAGAGAGGAATTAAACAAGAAGAGAAGGAGAGTGGGAGATTGAGAAAGAGATTTGGAGTGAGGATGGAAGAAAAATGGAGGAAAGAAAGGGAATTTGGAGGAGGAAGAAGGAGGTTGGGTTGCGCTATCATTGGCCAGGGAAGAAGAAGAAGAAAGAAAAAGAAAAGAGAAAGGAGGAGGAAATATAAAGGGATAAAAGATATTTTGGGATTTCTTTGTGTGGAGGAGAAAAAAAATAGGGGAAAGGAAAAAAGAAAAGAAAAAGAAAAATAGGGGGAAAGGAGTGGATGAGAGTAAAAGGAAAAAAGAAAGAAAAAGAGAAAAGGAAGTTATCTAGACAAGACTCCAAATCCAGGAAAACACCGAACATATAAAAAAATGTCAGAAAAATAGAGTGACTCAGAAAGGTCTCCAAAAATTCTCAAAAATAGTAATATTATTTTAAGATACATAGTGAAATTAAATTTAAAAAATTCAATCCTTTTTTTGAATAAAAATCCTAGAATGTACAAACCAAATCCTGTCGAATTTTGATAAATTCAGAAAAATCTCCAAAATTCACTAAAGTAGAAAATATGATTTTAAGAAATAATGTGAAAGCGAATTTTAGAAACTCAACTCTATTTGTAAATTAAAAATTCTAAAATCGATCAGCGATACTAGTCTACACCGATTTTGAAGATTTTACATTTTAATTTGAAAAAATTCCAAAAAATCATGAAAAATTTAAAATATTGAAAAACGATGTTTGAAATTGAAACCAGCTAAATCTGACAATCAAAATGATCAAATCGAGAAATACACTAGGATCGGGTCCTCGGTTCAGATTAGGGCTAACTTCGAGTCCACGAATCCAGATCCAATGCAAAACAATCACATATATAATTATAAAACAAAAAGAAATACGAAAAAAATCAAAAAATAGGATCGAAAATCTGAATACGTACCTAAGTACGTATTCCGAGAATGGAGTGTTATAGTAGTCGCTAGATATTTGGAATAATCAACTAATACTTGATATTAATTGACTAATACTGGCCCTAGTCATCTAATGTCAGGTTCTGGCAGGTTTTAAGTTCTGTTTTTAGTTTGGATTGGATCCGAATTTTCTTATTTCTCTGATGTGGTGCTGATTGGATTGTTAAAGTTTGTGTTGGAGTAGGATTATCCTAGGTGCCTATATAAACTCCTTAGGGGTGACTTTTTGAAGGCGTGTAAGAACTCAAGAGAAATTCAGATTTCCACCATTGAGAGTTGTGAGAGAGAGATCTTCTTGTAACTCTTGTATTTTTTTTTTTCAATAAAGATTTCTCGCCCTCCCGTGGAAGTAGGCACATTACTGAACCACATTAAATCTGATGTTCTTTGGTTATGAGGTGATTTAGTCTCAATTGCTTGTTTGTGGTATATCTTCTACGCTTTCATTACTGAGTCTTTAACTCGATGTTTCTTTGTTGTTTGATCACTGATAGATCACAACACTCTATCCCATGGTGCGATGGGTTTAATTGCAGTTCTTGAAATTGTTGTTGTTGCCGTCTCTTCTTTTTGTGTATTTTGTTTTCTTTTCTCTGTATACAATATCTTGATTCTTTTTCTATATGTGGGTACTTTGCCCTTTTCTTTAAAAAACAAAAAGGAAGACAACAAAAAGGAAGACGTGACTGAAAATGAAGAATAAGATCAATCCTTTTTTCATCCCCAAATAAATAAATAATGATTAACCAGATGACAACTAGGATTTAAACCAAATCTCTCGTCCTCTTCAAAAATACTTTATTACATCACTAAATTAGCACTTGAAAAAATCCTTTTGAATGCCTCCATTATAAGTCTGTAGATGTTGAGTTTAGAATTCTAGGTACTAATTTAAGCAGTTAACATTATTAAACTAGAGTCAAAATAGAATTTACATCCCCTCATTCTTGTCTGGAACAATGGCCATCATCTTGCACCAAAAGTTGACAAGACTATTGACTTGAACTGTTTCAATAGATTTTGGTCATGTAAATATTTGGTGGACTGGGCTGAAGGGGATGGGTTGTGTTTTGCTTCATTATTAGCTGTGGTGGGCCTACCAATTACAAAGATAGCCAATGAGGAGGTCGGGATGGCTCTTGATAAAAATCCAGCCTAACGTCCGAGGTGAATCTCTCTTTGGGAGTGGGAGATTATAAACTCTAGGATTTTAGGATGAAATTTTAGGTAATTATGAGAACGCTTCTCAGCTAGGGTTGTCGCTGCCCCCACGGCTTGCCTGACCGATGCGATCAGTGCGTGCTTTTGCTTTATCTGACGAATCAGGTGTCAGGCGTGGGGGCGCTGGTTGGTTGGCTGGCTGGCCAGCGAGGACCCGGCCGAGCCATCCTGAGGGCTCTTTACAGCTGTGTGGTCTCTCCCTTGGAGTAATGTCTCATGTACCCCATAATACCTGCGGGCTCCATTATTGGGCCTTGGGCCCCTTAGGGTCCTCTATGGGGCCCTTTGATGGATCTAGACCAGCCCAATGCCCCCAAACAAACCGATTAAATATTAAATTTTGTCCCTTTGTATGTGCTGTTTTGATCATAACCGAACAAATAGTCGAGATGAGAAGACAACTATCCACTACCGGCAATATGACAATTGGGTCCGAACCTTTGCTCTTTAATTAAACTTTTTGACACAACTAAAAACTTCCTTTACGTCCTTTGATTCCTAATGAATGTAATATTATTATCAAGACAAGCCTCTCCTCCAATTTGTTTTCAGCCAAAAAATGTGAGATAATATGATCATCAGGTGGTTGGAGAGCTGGGAAAGTCGGTGGAGGGATAGTTTGATGGTGGGAATTGAGGGGAAACTAAAAGCTAGCTCCTTCATGGTTGGAGTTGGGTGTGGACTCGAGAGTTGCATGATAATGAGAGAGCAGCTACATATGCAACAAGCAGGGTCAAGTGCTTTTTGTTTTTAGGCTAACAAGGAGTGATGGATTTTTTAGATGAAGCAGTGGTGGGTCGAATTGTTTGTTTGGACATTGTTGGGACAACATATTGGGCTAAATAATGTTATTGTTGCCCTAATACTCAAAACGAGCACTAGAGCAGCAAACCTCATCTGATGTGCAAACATAAGACATTTAGACCAATCAGCATACTCTATAGATAATTGCATCATTTACTATAAAAAGATTTAGTAAACTATTAAGAGCTAAACAGTATCTATTTAATGATTGGATATGTTGTTGTTAATGATGCACCGATTCTTCTAAATAGGTCACATACCTATATCAGATACATGCCCGATAGCCGTTGGAGTTTTAAAATCAAATTGATATAACGAGTGCTAGAATAATATTAGAATTAGGATTATGTAATACTAATTATATTAGGATTAGAGGTTTTCTTATCATGTAATTATAATGCCTATATATTCAGGTATTTCCATCATCAATAATAATCAATTCAATTTTCTAAATTCGAGTTTCATGGTATTAAAATTTTCTTTATAGATCATTGTCACGCCAACAACCAGCATGCACTAGAGCGTGGGGCCATCGCTTTCCCTTGCCACAAATTCGGCTGGGATGTTCTTCACCATCGCCACCAATCTACTTCGAATCCGCTGCGTATCTAGTTCTCCGACCTCCTCATGCCTATCTTCTCCTTCTTGGCCTTCTCGGTCAGGCCAACACCAACCTTGGCATCAACTCCATGTCTTTGGTATTGTTTGCATAACCTGAGATACCATACTTACTATAATACCAATAATTGGGAGGTCAGACCTACCACTAGGCAAGTGAGGCAACCGTCTAGGGCCTCAATGTACACATATGATACCATGTATCTAGAAGGAGAAGAGTGTTAAAAAAAAAAAAAATTCTATTTAGCGGTTTGGTCACTCAAACTTGAGACATTGATGGTTTTGGGTTTGATCCAGCGAGGGTGCAGGTAGGACATTTTTTCCTCTTTTTTTTTTTTTTTTCTTTTTCTTTTAACTCATTTGTGAGGCCCATCACTTGAAGTTGAAAGGACACAGGAGAAGCCATGCCTTTAAGTTGAAAAACACATCAAAAGGCACTAGAGAAGAATTTATTCTCCCCCCCTCTCTCGCAGTCCCCCCAATTTTGATAATCAGTCTCTCTCTCTTTCCCCTTTAACGCAGAGGCAAAGCCTCGCTGAGCTCTCTCCCCCTTTCAACTCTCCACGGAGAGGCAAGTCGCCCCTCTCTCAGTCTCCTGAAGCTTGATCCACAGCTAAGAAGCCTTAAGGCAAGAAGCTGCTGGTATTTGTTGTGTGCTTATCTAAGATTATTAATCTGAAAGTTCACAGTTTCACATTAGTCACTAACATTCCTTAGTATTTATGTTCAATGTGTTTTGCACTTACGATTCCAGCATTTGTGTAATATTTAATAGTTAAAACATGTACACCAAGGGCCTTTGATGAGAAATTCAATTGATTTTTTCCTTTTAAATTACAAAAGATATAGTTTTATCACCATTTCTTTCTTCATAATTTTTCTAAGTCTTTTACATCTAATTCAATCTCAATTTTTTTAAGAAAGAATATTTTTTTGTTAATTTCTTGTTGCAAATTTTCTAATAACTAATTTATTTGTATATCAGCTATATCTTTTAATTTTAACTGAAATTCTATGCAAATCGTAATAGTTTGGGGTCTGTTCGATAAATTTCTCATATGCAACCCAAATTACCCAATTTGTTATTTGTTTCATTTTGCTTCTCGTTTGCTTCCATATTTTTGCTTCTCCTTGCAACCCAAATCAGATTTTGTTTAATTATATTAATTTTCTTTCTTATAGGAAAATTTCAATCCTTGAAGCTACTCATTTTCAGAGACAAGTGTGGGGTTGGGTCGGGCTTTCGCTTATTGTGTTAGGTTGTTGTTTCATTATTCTATAAGATTCTATTGTTCTATAATATATTTGTTAGCTTCGGTCAAATTCTAGGGTGATAATTTTTTTATTTGCATAAAGACTGGTCGAAAATTTGAATCTAGATCTCAAAAGCATCAAAAAAAGAAAAAACTAGATGGATTATTCAGTCTCAAAAGGGAGCTATGAATAGGTTTATTATTAATAATAAAATAAATGAAATAATTAGTTCTAATGAAAATATATTAACTGAACAAGCAAATTTTTTAACTAAATCGGGATATAATGAAATAACAAATTAAAGTGATGAAGATGAACAATTTTGTGATGAACATCCTCCTAACATAGAAATTATTGAAAGTTATGATAACTCAATAGAAAACTTATATATTCCGAGACAATGGGATAAGATTAATTTAAAAGTAAGAAATTTATTAGTAGAACGAGGTCCAATTAGAAAAGAAAATTTAGAATTTCCCGTTGGTGAAAATGAAAGAAATTTTTTTGTTAACTGTTATACTTGGATAATTTTAAACGGTGAAAAATATGATAGAAATGGTTGGTATATTCAAAAGAGTTCGACAAAGTATTTTGCTTTTGTTGTAAATTATTTTATTCAAAATCTAGCATAAGTCAATTAAGTAACGAATGGTGTATAGATTGGAGCAATATTGGTTCTAAACTTAGAAGTGAAGAAATATCAAATGTACATATTACTAATATGGATCGTTAGATTGATTTATGAACAAGATTATTAAAGAACAAAATAATTGATGACAAAATTCAAGAACAAATTAAAAAGAAAACGAGCATTGAAAAAATTTGTTATTAAAAATTATTGTTGTTGTTAAAACTCATTCAATAAATAATATGGCATTCCGAGGAAGCAATGAAAAAATATATGAAAACAACAATGAAAATTTTTTACGCTTAATTGAAATGATTGCTGAATTTGATCCAGTAATACAAGAACATATTCTTATCAAAGATAGTGAAATCACTAAACATTACTTAGGTCTCAAAATACAAAATGAATTGATACAATTGTTGGTAGCTAAAATAAAAAATATAATTATTTTAAAATTAAGGAAGCAAGATATTATTCAATTATACTTGATGCAATCAGATATAAGGCATAAAGAACAGATGACTCTTATAATAGGGTGCATAAATATTTCAGTTAATCCGATAAAATAGAGGAATATTTTTTGGAGTTAATAAAAGTAAATGATACATCAGGATAGAAACTTTTTAATGAACTTATAAATGTGCTAGAAAAACTTAAGCTTGATATTAATGATAATCGAGGCCAAGGACATGACAATGGGTCGAATATGAAAGGTAAACAACGAGGTGTAAAAAAAAAATTGCTAGATCTAAATTATAAAGCATTTCATATACCATGTGGATGCCATAATTTGAACCCAGTAATTTGTGACATGGCAAACTCTTGTCCAAAAGTTGTATCATTTTTTAATGTTGTACAATTTATATACACATTATTTTCTTCTTCAACCAAATAATGGAATATCTTATTATATCATGTGTCTTCTTTAACTATTAAGTCGTTGTCACAGATACGTTGGGACAGTCGCGTAGAAAGTATTAAAGCAATAAGATATAATTAGAGACGCTTTAATTGAATTATTGTGAAGATCCTAAAACTAAGAGTAAAGTTGAATCTTTAGCAACACATGAATAGAAAATTATGAATTTTTATTGGGTATGATAATCTGGTATGAAAATTTATTTTCTGTAAATTTAATAAGTAAAAATTTACAATCTAAAGCTATGCTCATGGATGTTACTATAGATCAATTAAATAGTTTGCTCACATTTTTTAAAAAGTATAGAGAAGATAATTTTCAATCGGCTATAATTATGCCTAAAGAGATTGCACGTGAGATGAATATAGAACATGAATTTTGTTGTAAACGAACAATTTATAGAAATAAAAGTTTTATGAGAATGTTGATAATGAGCTAATTCAGTCATCGAAAGAGTCATTTAGAATCACGTACTTTCTATATATAGTAGATCAAGCAATTTCATCTATTAATAGTAGATTTGAACAATTTAGAAAATATGAAGAGATTTTTGGATTCATATTTGATTTAAAAAAACTAAAATCATTAGATGAGAATAATTTGAAAAAGTATTGTCCTAGTCTTGAACTTGTTTTAAAAGATGGAGAGATTTCTGATATTGATGGTAATGATTTATTTTGGAATTAAAAAGTTTAAGAGAAATTTTTAGAAAGGAAATAAAATCTTCAATTAAAATATTGAATTATTTAAAGAATCAATTCTTTTCTGAATGCATTTGTAGCTTATAGAATATTGTTAACAATTTCTATAACATTTGCTTCAATAGAAAGAAGTTTTTCAAAACTAAAATTAATAAAAATTTACTTAAAATCAACTATGTTGCAAGAAAGATTGAGTGGATTAGCGATATTGTCTATTGAAAAGAAGTTTTAGAAAATGTGGAGTATAGTACTTTTGAATCTCAAAAGAAAGAAAAATTAATTTTAAATAACTATATTTTAAAATTAAACTATAAATAGTTATATTTCAAAGTAATTATTTCATAATATTATTTAAAAATAAAAAAATACTTTGTAAGTTTTAATTTAATTATTTAAAAAAGTTTTTAAGTCTGCTTGTGCATCACCTATAGCGTGGCATTGCCGGTCCTAAGCCCAGACTAAAGATGAGGGTTTGAATAACAAATTTTTAGAAGAGAAAATTGTACAATATAGATCAACTTTTACGTAATAAAATAAGCATGCTTGGTATATCAATCAATCTACTACTTGAAGAGTTCTTTTCGAATATTCACATAGGGCCTCACCTTGTCTTAGAACGGCCTTGGTTGGGAGATACGTAGATCCCGCCGACAACATCAAGCATGTCATGAGATCGATTACCTCGAGCACATAAGATGAATATTAAAAGATACAACAAGAAAAACACACAATTTAACGTGGTTCGGCTCAAACTTGACTTACGTCCACATGGAGAGAACTTGAGAAAGTTTTATTAATAAAGTTGATACAAAGAGATCTAATTTTCTCTTGAACTCACAAGAGTATTTGCCTTGCCCTTGAATTTACACATAGATTACAAAAGTATATCTTCTCTCTACGCACCTTCACTTTACTCCTTTCTTTCTTATCTTTTTAGAGCTTTCTTGACTTTTTAGGGTCTTACATTGTTATCCACCACAAGTTTCTACTGCTCTTCTGCTCCTTGGATCTTAGGTTATCTTTTATTTATAGAATTTTATAATACAATTCCTATTTGACCTATGAGATGATCTTGGCCATTGGATGCTTAAAGAATCTTGATCGATCTTATTTGGAATTGATCTCTTGATCTAAAAAAAAAATCTAGATCCTTAAACATTAAAAACAAAGCTTCATTGAATAGAATCTAAATCCTATTCGAACTCCACCAGAAGAGAAAACCCGCAGGCGCCTGAAAAGAAAACTGCTTACGCAAAACTGCCATGATTAGTCGAATTATCATTTAGACTAGTCGACTAATCCCTTCCATTAGTCGACTAATAAAGCTTATTAGTTGACTATTGTATAATACTTCCTCTCTGTATCTGCACATTAGTCGACTGGTACTTCTTATTAGTCGACTAATGATCTTGTGAGTTGGCAACCTGTCTTGATTCGCTTCCTTTCTTCTCTGCAAGTCATCCACTTAATATCACCTAACATAGTTTCCTCTATCCCTCCACTAATCCCATCTCCCTCACGCTTGGCAAAGTGTTGAGTCAAACAAATCCTAGCCCTCCACTTCATCATCTCATGCACATCTACTCCCCCCACTAACATCAATATAATTTAAAAATATATATACTCATATATGTATTCTTCTTGTATTTGTAAAGATACTTGTACAAATGTATACTCATAAAATTTTCTATATACATTCATGATCACGAGGGATAAGTATATACATATATATAATACTCATATACAAAAAATAACAAAAACTCATATACATATGAAAATATTCATATGCATAAAATAACAGAAACTCGGAAAAATAACGATATAGTACAAATATATATCCAGTATTTTGATGATTGTTAAATTAATCATGATTAATTTATGCCGAGTGTTACATGCAGAAACTAATCAGTGAAAATAGATCCAAATAGATAAAAATTGAAACTTTACCTCCAAACGAAACCCTAGATTGAATTTTCAAAAATGATCTACTTTAACGATCCCAACGAACCCGGAAGCTCTGATACCACTTGGGTCCTTCAGGGTTCAGAAACCAAGATCAGAGTTTTCGAGAACAATCACAAACGTAGAATACCGGACAAAGTAGAAAACAAAAGATATAACAAGGTTCAGCAAATTGCCTACGTGCTCAAGGCAGAAGGGAGATCTTATTAATCAAATCACTAATACAAGTTACAAATTAGGATATAACACCCTCTTTAAATGTAGCCAGAGAATCCACAAAGAAACTGAAATCAAAAACTCTGAAATCAGATTAAATATAGACTCGGAATCTAAATCAAGAAAGTGACAAAATAATTAGGTCGGTCAACCTGTTCACCCAACTCCAAATTGGATACTTCTTTGTGCGTTGGTCGGTCGACGGTCGATCGACTCTTAGCAGTCAACTAGCAGGTTGACCGCTAGGCCAAGTTGCGCTCTCACCAAAAACCATGTGCTCCTGTGCTCTGTTGGTCAGTCAATGACCCTTCTGAGCTTTTGTCTGCTCTCTGTCTGTTGGTCAGTCGACTTAGCAATCGACCGACCCGTACCTTTCCTTCCTGCTATTCATGTCACCCATCTTCTTCTGTTGCTTATGTGCACATCCGGTTCGACCGACCTAGTCTTCTATGCTCCAAATTCTGTGTTTTGCCAATGAGCTTAAAAACTCTACTTCTTGATTTTATTTTATTTTTTTCCTGATCCTCTTCCCACATGTGCTGCCAACACAAATGTATTTAAGAACTATTCAGTGCTTTATGCTAGAGATGAATTCGGTTAATTTCAAGAATTAGTGAATACTTGATTCTAGATATTCATGACATACCATTTCTAAGAAAGAGTTTCTCTCTGCATACACTTTCGTTTTAAGTCGAGTTGCTTTGATAACTAATTCTGTGCCATGCAATATAATTGGTCAAGGAACAATTCAAATCTATTCGCATGATAACATCAATATTACTAAGGTGTACATCATATTCAAGATTTCAAATTTAATTTCATCATTCTAGGAACCCTAATGTTCAAATATATATATCTCAACCTCACCTCTCATAAAAAGGGCGATCGCTATGCGGTGGCGTGTTAAAATATAAATATCTTAAACTTCATCTTAACATCAAATTTTTGATGTGCAGTGAAGACTTTAACACCTAAATTTAAAGCAATCCACTTTTAAGGTAAAAAATAATTGTATGAAAGTTTGAAAGATATCCATATCAAGTTCAAGGCAAAAGTGATTGACAAATTGTATGTGTTACAGAATTTTGATACTGCATGCTCAGATTCCAGGCGCTGCAAAATCATCAACTCCGTAGACCAATGCACATTAGGAGATGATGACATCTAGTATGAAATATAGCTTAAATATTTAATTATCATCTGATTCTCCGTGCAGTATATCTAAGGGTCTGTTTGTTTTGCAACATTGAGAGGAAAATGGAGTAAGAGAGGTTTTTTTTCTCTCTTCCTCCTGTTTGTTTGCTGGAGGAAGAGAGCTCTCTTCCTCCAGCTGACGTCTGATCTGTCGAAAGAGCAGAAAAATCTCTTTCTCTCAAAAATCGCTGGAAGAAGCAACAGAGCTCGAGGATCAAGATGAGATAGGGATATGGGAGAGGAGAGAGAGAACTGACAGTGGGCTTTTTCTTTTTCTTCTTTTTTTTTTATTTTTTCCCCTCTTCCCTCTTCCTTTCTTCCCAATCAAACATCAACAGCATAAGAGGGGAAGAAACCTCTTCCCCTCTTCAACCGCTCTTTGATTTCTTCCCCTCTTCAACTGCTCTTCCCTTCCCCTCTTCGCTCTTCCCTCTTCCTCCCTCTTCCGAGAAACAAACTGGGCCTGTTCGGCCGCTGTAAATTGAGAGGAAGAAACTGTGTGGGTCCTCACGTGTTAGTTTTTAAACTGAGGTGGGTGGCGGGCCGCCTCTCAA
The DNA here is from genome assembly GCA_038442645.1 of Agave tequilana. Taxonomy (NCBI): domain Eukaryota; kingdom Viridiplantae; phylum Streptophyta; class Magnoliopsida; order Asparagales; family Asparagaceae; genus Agave; species Agave tequilana. The sequence continues at coordinate 97,084 of JAVJIF010004602.1, forward strand.
CTCTCACAGCAAATAAACAGAATTTTTGAAAGAAAAGAGTGTAGGGCTCACATATCATGGCAAAATTGAGATTTTTTGTCAACATTTCACCACTTTTAAGGCAAACAAACAACGCCTAGCTGATAAAGTTATGAGAAGAAATATGTAGTGAAATTCGAATCCAGAGAATGTCTGATGTTCAAATTCAGATAGGTTATAAACTAGTTTAATTTACACCACAGGCATTGTCATTGGTGATTACCCTGCTGAGGCTGTTAAATGAGAAGCTTGGAATCTGTTGGGCTGTGATCGGAATTCTCGACCCTACCCCTTTGGCATGTCTCTCACGCTAAGTATTTTTTATTAGCGGTGAATTAAATTACTAACTCTAATATGAGAAAAATTCATGCATGTTTGAGGAATCCTGTTTAGAATTTCTATTTCAATTTTTTTTAGGGCATTGGCTTATTCGAAATCTATCTCTTGAGATATTTTCATTCTCTGCATGTCATGGTGTGAAATTCAGAATTTCTATCTAAGAGAGTTTTATATGGAGTATATTTAAATTGTTGGGAAACAAAAAATTTTAAGTGAATTTTTGAGTTGAATTAAGGCATGATACGTTGATAGAATCACATGGAAAATGATTGGAGTGTGTTCTCGTTCCATTGGGGATGAACATGGTAATTCACATGTTCAATTCCGTTTTCGTTTGAATTAGATATTCATTCAATAGCTAAACGAGATTAAAAGAAGTTAAAATACTTTAGTCCCACATTGGATATGATGTGAAAAGTTGAGGGGTTTAAATATGAAACATATGGGAATAAAGGACGCACTTTGGGTACTTGGAGTTTTCGCGCGCTTGCCTTGATCCATTACGGTAATTTAATAATGCTATCTAAATACGGTGAAGTAGTTATATTGGAATATTTATTTTATTAAATATATGTTATTCAAATACCGTGAAATAGTTATATTGGAATATTTATTTTATTAAATATTACTGTGAATATATTTGATTATATATTGAGATTGACCAATTCCTGTTTAATTGGTGTTTAAGTAAGAAAGAAAATTAAAAAGTGGTTATGTAATTAAAGAATGTTCTATTGAACGGAATACCTCCCACTTGATATTTACCGACCAATTAGATCGGTGATCATGATTAGTTGTCAGAACTAACAAAAATAAGAGTTTAATATTACTTTGTTTTGAGAGATTTCTACACAGCTTATTGTTGCTACCTCCGGAGGTCTATTGTCAAGATCAGAGTTGTCGAGAACAAATATCAAGATCAGAGTCAAGATCAGAGTTGTCAAGAACAATTGAAAATCACCTAGAGGGGGGGTGAATAGGTGATGATGCTAATCAAAGAGCAATTTAAAATTATGATGCAAATGTAATGCAACAATCTCCCAAAACAAGACTAAGAGCCGAATTCCCTATTAAGGGCTCTGAACTCCTTCCTCTGGCTTCCTCGTAAAATGAGTTAGAGGTGCGCAATGCAACCTTGTTGTATGGGATAATGATTGACAATATGAATGAAAATGAATATGGCAATGACAATCTCAAGCAATAAGTAATGACAAAGAAAAGTAAACCAATCGCAAACTCAAAGATATGTTATCGAGGTTCGAGCACCCAGCTCTACTCCCCGCCTTCCCCAGAAGGATTCTAACTACTTCCACTATCACAAAGATCACAAATACAATGGAGTACCCAACTCCACAATCTCAAGTACAAGGAATTTCTGAGTAGTCAAAAGACCACAAACTCTCTCTTTCAATTGTCTCTTCCCTTACAAAAGGTCCTTAGAGAACAATGAGTAGGAATGAAGCTCTTGTGTGTAAAGAGAAAAGAAAATGAAATCAGAGAATTCTTGAAAAACACTTCAGAAAATGAGAGAGAATTTCAGCACAAAAACCAAGAAACCAAGCTCTTTTGAATGCCTTAAACTTTTGAATTTTTCTTGTAATGATTAGGTGAGCCAATCTCTCCCCAAACACCCCTATTTATAGGAGAGGGCTAGGGTTAGAAGATAAACATTTTTAAGGCTAATCAGGATGTATTAAACCCAAAACAAGTCATTTAAACTCACTTAAGTGAGAAAAAGACAAAAATAAACAGCTCAAAAAAAATGCCCGTTACTGTTCAAACGGCTCTGTCGGTCGACCGGTCGGTCGACCGCAAGTTCAAAAATGTGACCGTTGCAGGCCATCGGTCGACCGCCCGGTCGACCCAATCTAACAGAAAGCAAAGTTGCTTACAGTTGGTCGACCGGTCGGTCGACCGATACAACGTGCACACAGATACGGGCACAGCCAGAGCCACGGTCGACTGGACGGTCGACCGGCCAAACCTGTCATAGGTCCGGTCGACCGGCCGGTCGACTGGCTCAGGTCAAAAATCAGGATTTTAAAGAAAATAAAAGGGGATTTTGATTTTGACAAAAATAGTTTTGAACATAGATTTGTATAAAACACAAATATATCTGTAGGCCAAATCTTGTAAACAAAATGTTTTTGTATAAATTATAAGAAAACATTTTGGAATAAACATGTGCGCAAAAACGTGTGTGATAGAGCTTCAAACCTATCCACTATTCTTTAACAAACTATAAAACTAAAAATACAATGATTAAATACTCTTTGAGCAATCTTCAAGTCTTTGAGCCATCCAATGCTTTGCTTGTGCCTTCTCTTCTATGATCCTTCCTTGATTGTGCAATTTGCCTTCCTTGCTATGTGAAACTTAGAAGTTCTTGCAAAAGGTAAGCCAATGGTCTCCAAACATGGTACAAAACCTGAAACTTATCTTAAACAAATTCATTAGTACCAAATAGCTCTTATTTGGTTTGTCATCATCAAAACACAAAACAAGAGAGTGTAACCTCTTGGGCCAACAATCTCCCTCTTTTTGATGATGACAAAACAAATAGGCTATAGACAAAAATATGGGGGAGGAGAAGACTCCCCCTCAAATTATGCTATAAAAAAAAACACAAGAATTTATTAAAAACACAAAAACATACTTTTGATGCCAATTGAAACCAAATTGAAACAATACTAATAAAACACAAAATACAATAGTTCTCAAATTCATAAAACACAAGACTCATAACAAAAACTCATAAATCCAAAACATATAAATTCATATGGAACCAAGACCAAATGAACTTATTTTTGTCCCATGTAAACTTATTCTCCCCCTTTTTGTCATACATCAAAAAGGGTTATGAAAAACATGTTTAATCAATAACACAAACATTAAGTTCTCCACAAATAAACGAAAATCTAGCAAAATCAAGTGGTTTAGTGAAAATATCGGCAAGTTGTAAATCCGTGGAAACATAATCAATATCTATATCTCCTTTCTCAAAATGATCTCTAAGAAAGTGATATCTAATCTCAATGTGCTTGGTCTTACTATGTTGATTTGCATTCTTAGTCATGTGTATAGTACTAGTATTATCACAAAATATTTTTATATGATCAAAATGCAAATCAAAATCAAGGAGAGTATGTTTCATCCAAAGGACTTGTGCACAACAAGCCCCTGCGGCAACATACTCCGCCTCGGCGGTTGAGAGTGCTACGGAATTTTGTTTCCTAGAGGACCATGAAACAAGACAATTACCAAGAAATTGACATGTCCCACTAGTACTCTTTCTATCTACTCTACAACCCGCATAGTCGGCATCCGAATAACTCGTCATTGAGAAATCTCCGGTTTTCGGATACCATAGACCCATCCCAATAGTGCCCTTAATATAACGAATAATGCGTTTTACCGCAATAAGATGGGATTCTTTAGGACACGATTGAAATCTAGCACAAAGACACACACTAAACATGATATCCGGCCTACTTGCCGTTAAATATAAAAGACTTCCTATCATGCTTCTATATAATTTAATATCAACATTTTTACCTTGGTCATCTTTATCAAGCTTGGTTGTAGTTGCCATGGGAGTGCTGCAAGTCTTTGAGCCTTCAAGTCCAAACTTCTTTACAAGTTCCTTTACGTACTTGGCTTGACTTATGAACGTCCCGTTTTGCAATTGCTTGATTTGGAGTCCAAGGAAGAAATTGAGCTCACCCATTGAAGACATTTCAAACTCAAGTTGCATTACCTTTTCAAAATCCTTGCACAAAAGCTCATTAGTAGAACCAAAAATTATATCATCAACATAAATTTGCACAATTAATATATCATTATCAACATGCTTAGTGAATAGAGTGGTGTCTACTTTGCCTTTAATAAAATCATTTGAAATGAGAAAACTAGAAAGCCTTTCATACCAAGCTCTTGGAGCTTGTTTCAATCCATACAAAGCTTTATCAAGTTTAAAAACAAAGTCGGGATGAACATGATCAATAAAACCGGGAGGTTGAGAAACATAAACTTCTTCATTAATAAAACCATTCAAAAATGCACTTTTCACATCCATTTGAAAAAGTTTAAAATTTTTTAAAGATGCAAAAGCTAGTGTCATCCGTATGGCTTCAAGCCGTGCTACGGGTGCAAAGGTCTCCTCAAAGTCAATTCCTTCAACTTGAGTGTAACCTTGGGCCACTAACCTAGCTTTATTCCTAATGACATTTCCGGACTCATTCATCTTGTTTCTAAAGATCCACTTAGTACCAATTATTGGTCTATCGTGGGGTTTAGGAACAAGGTGCCAAACTTGGTTGCGCTCAAATTGAATGAGTTCCTCTTGCATGGCAAGCAACCAATATGGGTCCGTCTCAGCTTCGAGAATGCCTTTGGGTTCAAAATGAGAAATGAAAGCAAAGTTACCCCATAGGTCATGGAGTTTGGAGCGCGTTGTGACTCCTTTAGATGCATCACCCAAGATGAGCTCCTTAGGATGATTTGTAGCGTATCTCCAAGTTTTAGGAAGCAGTTGAGAGCTTTCCTCTTTATCCTCTTGAACATCACCAATAGATTCTTGCTTTCTTCTTGAGCGGGTGAGTCCTTCAAGGATAGTCTCTCCATGTCTTCACCTAATGGTTCAATCTCTACAACATTCTCAACAACCACATTAGATTCTTCAAATTTAACATGCATGGATTCTTCAATGGTACGAGAAGATCTAATGAATACTCTATAAGCTTTACTAGTTGTAGAATATCCAACAAAAATTGCTTCATAAGCCTTAGCATCAAATTTACCCAAATTCTCTTTAGTATTTAAAACAAAACACTTGCATCCAAAAACTTTGAAATAAGCAACATTAGGTTTTCTAGAGTGATACATTTCAAAAGATGTTTTGGAAGAATTTTTACACAAATAAATACGGTTAGATATATAGCATGCGGTGTTTACGGCCTCGGCCCATAAATATTGAGGGAGGTCATATTCACTTATCATTGTCCTAACCATCTCTTGAAGTGTTCTATTTTTCCTTTTTACAACTCCATTTTGTTGTGGAGTTCTAGGACAAGACATTTCATGCTTAATTCCCTTTTCATCACAATAAGTCATGAAGAGTTGGTTTACAAACTCACCACCTCTATCACTCCTTATTTTCAAAATCGAAAAACCTTTTTCTTTTTCAACCCTTTTTCGAAAAATCTTAAAATGAGAAAAGGTTTGATCTTTGTGTTCCAAAAAGAAAACCCAAGTGAAACGGGAAAAATCATCAACCAAAATATATGCATATCTACTACCATTTAAACTCTTAGTTTTAGTAGGTCCAAAAGATCCATATGAATTAATTCTAAAGGCCTAGTTGACATGATATGCTTGATTGGTTTGAAGGAAGACTTGGTTTGTTTCCCAAGTTGCACGCACCACAAATGCGGTCTTTCTCAAACTTCAAGTAAGGAATACCCTTCACCAATTCCTTTGAATTAATCCTAGAAAGATGTTCAAAAGAAGCATGTCCTAATCTTCTATGCCAAAGCCAAGAATTTTCATCAAAAGCATTCAAGCATTTAGTAGAACACTCAATATTAAGCATGTCAATGATATAAACATTATCATCACGAAAACCGGTGAGAATACAATCATTTGTTTTAATATCAAAAATCTTGCAAGAACAATTATCAAAAACAACTTTAAGTCCACGATCACAAAATTGACTAATGCTAAGCAAATTATGTTTCAAATCTTCAACTAAACAACATTCTCAATAATAGGAGATGCACCAATTTGAATGTTACCTATACCGATGATAGTTCCCTTGGAGTCATCCCCGAAGGTGACGGAGCCACCTTCCATGTACCTTGATAGGGTTGTAAAGTTGTTGATATCCCACGTCATGTGTCTTGAACAACCACTATCAAGGTACCACCGCTCCCTACGTCTTGGAGCCTTGGTGTGTACCTACATCAAACAATTTAGGACTTGATTTTGGTACCCACATTTTCTTGGGTCCTTGAGGGTTAGAGCCATGAACCCAAACAAGATTATTGGATCTATTTAATTGATCATAACAAAACTTAGCTAAATGTCCATTTTTACCACAATATGTGCATCTATATACTCTACCATACTTAAAAGCATAATGGGTGTGTGATTTGTGAGCATGAGCTTTGTGAGCATGAGCATGAGAAGTGTTAGGTGTAGTGTGAGCATGAGGAATCTTAGCATGTGATGTGTGCTTTTTAGAAAATTTTTCCTCAAGTTTCTTAGTGTTAAAAGCACAATCTTTCAAAACCTTCTCGAAATCAACCATTTTAGTTTTTAAAGAAGAAATTTCTTTTTCATCAACAATAGGAAATTTGGCCTTACAAGAAACCTTGTAGGCACTAAATTCATTTTGAATAGAAATGAGGTTGGAAGAAATATCATCTTTTTCTTTGGAAACCATAGCAAGTTGATTTTTAAGAAAAGCAACTTCCTTTTGTAATTTAAAACATTCAATTTTCTTATTATCATAAGTTTCAGAAAGTTCAACAAAAGCATGTACAAGAACTTCCTTACTTAATTCATCATCTTCATCATCAAGGGGTTGAGGGGTTACCTTAGGTGTGTTTGCCATGAAACACATATTTGCTACATCCGCCTCTTCCTCGGACTCGCTTTCCGAATCCCAAGTTGCCTTATAAGCTTTCTTTTCTTCCGATTTCTTTGGCTTGAAGGAGGAGGTCATCTTCTTCTTGAACTCCGGGCAATCCGCCATGATGTGTCCGGGCTTTCGGCAATTGTAGCATATAATTTTCCTCTCCTCTTTGCCTTCAAATTTTCTCCAGAAGTTGAGCTTGTTCCTCCGGTACATCCTTTTGACATTTCGTACAAGGAGGGAGAGCTCCTCATCTTCTTCTTCATCTTCTTCATCGTCTTCAAGAGTGGATGAAGACTTGAAAGCTAAGGACTTCTTCTTTGTTGGAGCGGCCTCTTCTCTTGCTTTCTTCTCCATCTCATGGGTCTTTAGGTTCCCAATGAGACTAATGATGTCCATCTCATCTTTGTCGTTCAATTCCTTCAAGGTGGTGGCCTTTATCTCTCAAGATGAAGGAAGAGCCCGAATCACTTTGCGCACCTTTTGATCGTTGGAGATGACGTCACCTAAGGAAGAAAGACCATTGGTGATTTTAGTGAATCTAGTAATCATACAATCAATAGATTCATCATCAAGCATTTTAATGATTCATATTAAGACCTCAAGAGATCTATCTTAGCTCTCTTGACTTGTGAAGTCCCTTCATGTGTGACCAATAAGTGTTGCCAAATCTCATAGGCGAATTGGTAATGAATTACCCGTGTAAGGTCATCCTCATTCAAGGCGGTTAAAAGGGAGTTTTGGGCCTTGGAGTTAGCCTCATATTCTCTAAAGTTGAAGTCGGTCCATGTGCTCTCATCACTATCGGGTGCTACATAGGGTTTGGTCAAGGACTTAGCCACTAAACTACCTAATGATTGCAAAAAGATAATCATCCTAACCTTCCAAATAGGGAAGTTGAGTCCATCAAATTTAGGTGGGGATTTAATGTTATCGGCCATGTTTACTAGTGATGAATGAATGAAATGAGAAATGTTGATTAGCAAATATTAAGGATCTCTCTATGGATGTTAAGCCAAAACCTAGAGTCCAAGCTCTGATACCAATTGAAAATCACCTAGAGGGGGGTGAATAGGTGATGATGCTAATCAAAGAGCAATTTAAAAATTATGATGCAAATGTAATGCAACAATCTCCCAAAACAAGACTAAGAGCCGAATTCCCTATTAAGGGCTCTGAACTCCTTCCTCCGGCTTCCTCGTAAAATGAGTTAGAAGTGCGCAATGCAACCTTGTTGTATGGGATAATGATTGACAATATGAATGAAAATGAATATGGCAATGACAATCTCAAGCAATAAGTAATGACAAAGAAAAGTAAACCAATCGCAAACTCAAAGATATGTTATCGAGGTTCGAGCACCCAGCTCTACTCCCCGCCTTCCCTAGAAGGATTCTAGCTACTTCCACTATCACAAAGATCACAAATACAATGGAGTACCCAACTCCACAATCTCAAGTACAAGGAATTTCTTAGTAGTCAAAAGACCACAACTCTCTCTTTCAATTGTCTCTTCCCTTACAAAAGGTCCTTAGAGAACAATGAGTAGGAATGAAGCTCTTGTGTGTAAAGAGAAAAGAAAATGAAATCAGAGAATTCTTGAAAAACACTTCAGAAAATGAGAGAGAATTTCAGCACAAAAATCAAGAAACCAAGCTCTTTTGAATGCCTTAAACTTTTGAATTTTTCTTGTAATGATTAGGTGAGCCAATCTCTCCCCAAACACCCCTATTTATAGGAGAGGGCTAGGGTTAGAAGATAAAACATTTTTAAGGCTAATCAGAATGTATTAAACCCAAAACAAGTCATTTAAACTCACTTAAGTGAGAAAAAGACAAAAATAAACAGCTCAAAAAAATGCCCGTTACTGTTCAAACGGCTCTGTCGGTCGACCGGTCGGTCGACCGCAAGTTCAAAAATGTGACCGTTGCAGGCCATCGGTCGACCGCCCGGTCGACCCAATGTAACAGAGAGCAAAGTTGCTTACAGTCGGTCGACCGGTCGGTCGACCGATACAACGTGCACACAGATACGTGCACAGCCAGAGCCACGGTCGACCGGCCAAACCTGTGATAGGTCCGGTCGACCGGCCGGTCGACTGGCTCAGGTCAAAAATTAGGATTTTGAAGAAAATAAAAGGGGATTTTGATTTTGACAAAAATAGTTTTGAACATAGATTTGTATAAAACACAAATATATATCTGTAGGCCAAATCTTGTAAACAAAATGTTTTTGTATAAATTATAAGAAAACATTTTGGAATAAACATGTGCGCAAAAACGTGTGTGATAGAGCTTCAAACCTATCCACTATTCTTTAACAAACTATAAAACTAAAAATACAATGATTAAATACTCTTTGAGCAATCTTCAAGTCTTTGAGCCATCCAATGCTTTGCTTGTGCCTTCTCTTCTATGATCCTTCCTTGATTGTGCAATTTGCCTTCCTTGCTATGTGAAACTTAGAAGTTCTTGCAAAAGGTAAGCCAATGGTCTCCAAACATGGTACAAAACCTGAAACTTATCTTGAACAAATTCATTAGTACCAAATAGCTCTTATTTGGTTTGTCATCATCAAAACACAAAACAAGAGAGTGTAACCTCTTGGGCCAACAACAATCACTAAAGAAAGGACATAAAACAAAAATAGAGATCATAAGATTTAATGAGGCTCGATAAATTGCCTACATCTTTGGGGCAAAAGGGACATAGACCTGATTAATCAAATCATCAATACAAGTTACAAATAGAGTACCGAAGCTCTCAGTATATAGCCTCAGAGAAAGTCAATATAAAAAAAACCCAATCAAATCAAGAATCATCTTAAAAAGAGACTCGAATTGCACTCGAACTGCCAAATACAACTCGTGGCCTGTGAAGTCTCCAAATTGCCTTGACAGCTGTCCAGCCTATCCGAATTGCTTCTTCGCTCGGAATGAGAATGACCTTTGGACTGCTTCTCCGAACTGATACTCTGAGCAGCTTTGTTCTCAACTCCGGAGTGATACCGAACTACATCTCGGTGTAGCTCCGAGATGCCTCCCCGATAGTGAAACTCCGATCTCAACCAATTAGATCAGTGATCCTGATTAGTTATCAGAACTAACAAAATAAGAGTTTAATATTACTTTGTTTTGAGAGATTCTACACAGCCTATTGTTGCGGCCTCCGGAGGTCCAATGCCATGATCAAAGTTGTCGAGAACAATCACTAAAGAAAGAACATAAAAAAAAAGAGAGAGATCATAAGATTTAATGAGGTTCGATAAATTGCATACGTCTTCGGGGCAAAAGGGTGATAGACCTAATTAATCAAATCATCAATACAAGTTACAAATAGAATACTGAAACTCTTAGCATATAGCCTCAGAGAAAGTCAATATAAGAAAACCCAATCAGATCAAGAATCATCTTAAAAAAGAAACTCGAATTGCACTCGAACTGCCAAATGCAACTCGTGGCCTGTGAAGTCTCCAAATTGCCTTGACAGCTGTCCAGCCTATCCGAGTTGCTTCTCCGCTCGGAATGAGAATGACCTTTGGACTGCTTCTCCGAATTGATACTCCGAGCTGCTTTGTTCTCAACTCCGGAGTGATACCGAGCTACATCTCAGAGTAACTCCAAGATGCCTCCCTGATAGTGAAACTCTGATCTCGCCCAAACGGTCATACATGGAGTGCCTCGCTCTCACTCCGGGATCTGTACAGGAGACTTCTCAAAGTAAGTTTGATCTATGGGCTCCGCCCCCGAGTCCAAGGAGGGGCTGCCCGCCCCCTTTCCAACCCCCACAACGATCTGACCGCGCAGGTCGATCCGCGTAATGACTCTGCGTAGGGTTACAAATTATCCTCTTGTGCGCTGCCTAGAACGACTGATGGACTGATCTTCTGCAACATCTCTGGCCATCTTCAGGCACCAAATTGGTTGAGTTAAAAAACGCCGTGTTTTATATCTACTCTCCACACTTAAACTCCATACAATTATAGCGTGAATTATCGACCTCATTGATCCGGAACTTTGGTTGTTAGTAGCGAATTATAAATGTAAACTTGCATGTTTTTCTTCGTGTGCTTTCTTTTCTCAGCGTCATGTTTGTCTACTCTTTGAGCAATTTTGTTGGAACTTGAGTGTTTGTTGTAACAACTTAGTCTTAAGTTAACCATTATCTGTGCTCACGCGGCATTCTAATTATTTTTTAAAATTTTGGAGTGGGTAGTTAAGAGGGTATCTTTATTCACAAACAGCACATGTAATTTATTTTTCCATTTTCCCCCGTTTTTGTCCCAACTTGGGTGATGTATTGTGTCATCAAGGCATATAAACATTCTCGGAAATAATGGAGTAGTTTTGTCAACTTATATATAGAGATTATATATAGAGATAGACTTGTGTAGCTCCGAAAGGATTCGAGCCCGAATCATTCTCACGCAAATACCAACATCTGACATTCAAATACAAGATCTATTCCGTTGAAGTTGATCTATATTATTTAAAGTAACTAAAAAATTAAAAATTAATTGTTTTGAATACTTTTTGCACATTCATCAAGCGGGGCAAAATGGACGGCCGAAAATAGTGAGTTGGTTATATCTATGTCTTTAGACATACAAATTCTTGATCCGGCCATTTGATCATAATCTAAACATTAAAAAAAAAATATTCAAACCAATTTTTATTAGGTTTCAAATATTCTACCCCATTAAACTAATCAACTCACAATTTAAGCCGTCCGTTTTCTCCCTACTTGATGTATGGGTAAAAAGTATTTAAAATACTTGATTTTTGGTTTATAGATATTTTAAATAATATAAATCAACTTCAAAGAAATAGATCTTATATTCGGATGATGTATGTTGTATTTGAGTGAAAGAATTCGGGCTCGGATCCTTCCGGAATGACACAAGTGTGTGTGTAGAGAGAGAGAAGAGAGACTTGTGTCCTTCCAAAGGATTTGAGCCCGAATCCTTCCCATTCAAATTCAACCTTCCGACATTCGAATATTATATCCACTCCATTGAAGTTGATCTATATTATTTCAAGTATCTATAAACCAAAAATCAAGCATTTTTAATACTTTTTGCCCATTCATCAAGCGACGCAAAATGGACGGCCGAAAATAATTAGTTGGTTAGATCTATGTCTTTAGACATACAAATTCTCGATCCGGCCATTTCATTATGATCTAAACATTTAAAAATCCCTACAAACCAATTTTGGTTATGTTTCAAACGTTCTACACTATTAAACTAGCCAAGTCACTATTTTGTCTGTCTGTTTTTTTCCCTAATTGAATGATGGGCAAAAATTATTAAAAACACTTGATTTTTGGTTTATAGATACTTGAAATAATATAGATCAATTTCAACGGAATGGATCTTGTATTCGAATGTCAGAGGGTTGAATTTGAGTGGGAAGGATCCGACTTCAAATCCTTTAGAAGGACACAAATCTCTCTCTCTCTCTTATATTATATACATACATACATACATACATACATATATATATATATATATATATATATATATATATATATATATATATATATATATATATCAGAAATATATATATATATCAGTCGACAGCTAAGAGTCCCTCACAGCCTACGGTATATCAGAAATATGTATATCAGCCGACAGCTGAGAGTCCCTCTCAGCTGCGGTGACGTGGCACATTATGAGCCACATAATTCGACAATCTAAAATGACGTCCCACTTTTGCAAATAATTGAAATTATTAAAATCCCTTATCGTTTGTCTTTTCTTAGAATGATGTATTAGTTATATTTTCTTTATTATTATTTTTTCTCCCCTTTTATATGTCTATCTCTCTGTGTCTCCTCACGCTGTCAGATCTAGATTTTTGACTTGTAGAGAATGTCGTTCTAAAAAAGAAGAGCGGGATCAGATATTAATTTTTAGTTGTAGATCTAGATCTCTAGCAGCTATTTTGACAGGTTCATTTTCCCTCAGGATGTCAGCTTCAATATTTTCATTGTGATTCTTCTCTTCTTCTTCTTCCAAAGGAAAGCCTATTTGAAAATTTTCATCATCGGAAATATTGGTTATTCGATTTAAAATTTGAAAGACAAAATAAAATACACATAAATATATAACCAATCTATCAGAGATGCTACTGAAGTCGCAGGAAAAAAATTACTTTAAAAGCTGTCCTTTTCATCAGGACTGCGACTTTGATCACATTTATAATAATAAATTGTCAGATAAAATTGAATTCTGTAATCATAGTCGCAATATGAAATTTCATCTTCAAACCTTTTATTTTACAAGACAGCGACCAAAGTCGCAGTCCAATTAAAATTTATTAATAAAAAGACTGCAATCTTGATCGCAAAAATGAAAATTAAGTTATAAAATACTGCGACCAAGGTCGCAGTGTTATCAAACAACTTTTCAAAAAGACTGCTATTACATAAGACTACGACCAATGTCGTAGTCAAAGGTCGCAGTCTTCTTACCATCTTAATTACTTAACTTTTGAGACCTTGTTCGCTGCTTCAATTGACTATGTCTCTTGTTTCATAAGAATGCGACCATGGTCGCAGTATTCTATTTAGATTATTTAATAAAAATATTATGACCAATGTCGCATTGTTATCAAACAAAACATTCTCAAAGAGACTGCTGTTACATAAGACTGTGACCGAAATCACAATCTACTAATCATCTTAATTAATTAACTTACGAGATTATTGTCACTGCTTCAATTGACTGCGACTCTTATTTCATAAGATTGCAACCACGGTCGCAGTATCCTATTTAGCTTAGCAAGATCGAAAAAATACTGCGACCCTAATCGAAAAAATAAAAAAAAGGCTGCAACACTGCGACAAAAGGTCGCAATGTAAAATAAAAATAAATCTAAAAAGTGAAAATGATATTAAAAAATTTAAATCCTAAAATTTTCTTTTCAGAAAATGCGACTTCGATTGCAGTTTCAGAAAACAAAAAAATAAAATAAAATAAACTGTTTCAAGTCGCAGTAATAAATTTTTATTGTGATTAATACATCTTCAAAAAAAAACTTGAACACTAATGCGACCATGGTTGCATTCTTTTAAAATAGTTTATTTTTCTAAAATTTAGTAATCAAGATCTGTTATTTTTTTGTTTGAAAAAACTCAAAATTTTCAGATCTGTAATTTTTTTAGTGGAGGAATAGTTGGAGCCAGGTTAAAAGTGAAACTGAGGGTATTTTAGTCATTAGGCAACGAAAAGTGGTTGAGGGTTTTCTTTTACCGCCTAAATTTTTGACTTCTCTACGGCTAATATGAAGTCACGTCATGCCGACTGAAAAACTCTCTCAGCTGTCGGTTGAGCTACAGTAACCCCTATATATATATATATATATATATATATATATATATATATATATATATATATATATATATATATATATATATATATATATATATATATATATATATAAAGTTATCTATACCTCACCCCCAGCTGAGAGAACTCTCTAAGCTGGTGCTTCAACATGGTCGCAGTCCTAAAAAAATCATATATTCTTAGTGTAATTAGAACTGCGATCATTTATAGCAGTCCTCACAAAAATACTACGACCATGGTCGCAGTCCTCACAAAAGACTACAACCATGGTAGTAGTCCTCATAAAGACACTGTGATCATGGTAGCAGTCTTCACAAAAAAAAAACTGCGACATGGTTGCAATCCTCATAAAAAACTGCGATCATGGTAGCGCTGCGCCCAAGATTTTGTGTCTGAGATCAGCCAGGTCACGCTAGCTGAGAGACTCTTATATGGTTTTCTCACGAAACTTATTTTGAGAAAGTTTCTTATTTGAAGATTTTTCTATATATATATATATATATATATATATATATATATTATATATATATATATATATATATATATATATATATAGTTTATTGATTTGATATTCCAAAAAGTTTTAAATAGATAAGTAGAAAATATTGCATTAAATCTTAACCTTATTGCAAACGATTAGACCTTACCTCATCCTTAAGTTTGCAATTGATCAGCCCTGCAGCTACTCGACAAATTAGGTTGTTTGGTTAGGGGTGAAAGTGAGGAAGTAATAATAGTTTCCTTTAGAACTTGAAAATTGATCAATGAGCTTTCCAGTGTTTGGATGTTGCTGGGAAGTGTGGTTTGAAAAATGTTATGTCTCTTCTGGTGTTTGATTGGTAATGTGAAAGTGAAAGTGAAAAGGTTGACCACAAAATTGACCACAAAATAATAGTAAAATAAAAATTAATTAAGGAATATAAAAATTAGATTGTAATTAGAATGCAAGTGAGATTTACATGACAACAAAATTAACTGTTTTAAGTTACAACTTATTTCAAATGAGATTTACATGACCACAAAATTAACTGTAGCACCCTTACGTGAGGAAGTGATTGTGTAAAAGGGAAAAGAGAAAAAAAAATGGGTTTTCTTATTTTCCTTTTCCGATATTTGGATAGCTAGAGAAGTGAGCAATTATACTTCCCAATTTCCTTAGTTCCGCCCACTTCCTTGCAACCCAACACGCCCAAAATGCAGCTTGCAGCAGTGATCAGCTCACGGATGTACATGTCTCCAAGTGTTGACAAGGGGATTAAGAGCTAGCTTGATTAGTTTTTAGTCACTAATCCCCACATGAACAGCCAAGAAGGGAGTTGCTAAATTCGAAGCATGGGGACAGTTTGAGTGTGCTTGGCAATTGTGAGCAAAAAAGAAAGGAAGAAACCCTCACAAACTGCTTTGATTGGGGTATAATTGTAAGAGGGTTGGTTGTGAATTGGACCTGTGCCTTCAATCTTTTTCATGTGAGCCCCTTTCAATTTTGTGTTTGATCATCTAATCTAATTACCAAGTCTCTCAACCTCCTCCTCCTTGTAGGGAGAGAGAAGATAAAATGTATGTTGGAGTTTTCAAACTCATCAGGAAACGTAGTGCAGAGATCGAAAGTCAAAAAGAGCGAGAACGGCGCGAGAACAGAGCTTATATCAGGCCAGCAGCAGGGCCGGTCGACCGCCTGGTCAACCGATGTGCACAAAGCAGGGCCGTTCGACCGCTCGGTCGACCGGTGTGTACAAACGTGCACAAGGTAGCTCGGTCAACCGCTCGGTCGACCGTAGCAGGTAACGGTCGACCTCTCGGTTGACCGACTGACATGAAAAACTCTCGGTTGAACACGATTGACTGACCGGTCGACTGGGTGCTTGGGTCGGTTGACCGCCCGATCGACCGACAGGCGTATCTGGGCGTGATCTGTCTCTCCTTTCAGGATTCGGACTTTGTTTCTGAATTGGAGACGAATCCAATTGGGGTTTCCTAAATTTCTAGGTCTCTTTGGTTATAAATAAGGGGCAGAGCCCTCTTGACATGTATGCAAGGTACAAACTGTATTGGTTGTTGAATCAATAAAATCTCTCTCTTGCCCGAGCATGTAGGCAAATTGCCGAACCTTGTTAAATATTGTGTTTGTTTTCTCTCTCTCAAGAGGTTGCTGTTTGGCGGAAATCGTGTGTCGATCTTGAGCAGCGTTGGGACTGTTTGTGGGATCGTGTGTCGATCTCAAAACAGCGTTTGCGTTGCTCAAAGAATCAGATTCGGTAAAGTAGATCGTTTCGAAAACTCTTCTAGGGTTTCATTTTAAGATAATGATCCCATCTTTATCTAGTTTGTTTAATCTAACCCCGTTTGCTTTCGTATTGCTTTGAGGGAACCATTGAGAAGATGGCCGGAGATAGTACATCTACGGTGAAATCCATGAAATCGCATCCTTTGAAGATTGATGTGGTGAAGTTCGATGGCAAGAACAACTTCAGCCTGTGGAGGTGTGAGGTAATGGATGCACTAACGACATCAGACCTAGAGAATACTCTACGATTGGAGAAAAAGAGTGATTCTACTTCTGAAGAAGATTGGGACAAGATGAACTGGACAGCGTGTGGTTTGATCAGGTCTTACTTGATACAAGACCTCAAGTACCATGTGTTACATGAAATATCTGCTAGGTAGTTGTGGGAGATTCTGGAGAAGAAGTATCTGACGAAGAACATCGAGTCGCGGCTGCAATTGAAGAGAAGGCTTTATCGCTTCCAGATGAAGAGAAGACTCTCTATTGATGAACATATGAACAACTACACCAAACTTCTTACAGATCTAGTAATATGAATGTCAAGATTGATGAAGAGGATAAGGTAGTGATTCTTTTGAATTCTCTTTCAGACGAAGAGTATGAGACCTTTACTCTTACCTTGATTAATGGTAGAAAACACTTAACTATAATGAAGTGTCGGCTGCTCTTGTAAATTATGAAGTAAGGAGGCAAGATAAATTGTCTTCTCATGAGAGTACATCAGCAGAGGCGTTGACAGTAAGTGGCAAAAGTTTATATACGAAGGGCAAAGGTGATCGTGGGAGATTAAAGTTCAGACTAGGTTTCAGAGATCTGAAGAAGAACTAGTGTGCCTTCTGCAAGAACTAGGGCACTGCAAAGTTAATTTTCTGAAGGTCAAAAGTAAGAAGGAGTCAAAGACTGAGGCAAACCTCGCACAGGTGGTCAGTACTCACGCCAGTACTTCACAGGCAGGTGGATCAGACTCAGACTCATCGGTATTCTCTTTCTCTGTTATTACTCCTATTATTGGTTACTCAGGAGATGTTGAGTGATATTAGATACTGGAGCTACCACCATGTGTGCCCGAATAAGGATTGGTTTTCTAGATTCGAGAAGTTAGACGGATATTCAGTTATTATGGGTAATGATCTCCCATGTAACATGGAAGGTATAGGAACAGTCCAGATCAAGATGTTCGATGAGATGATATGAGAATTGAAGGAAGTGAGGTATGTACCTCAACTTAAGAGAAATCTTATCTTTGTTGGTGCTTTGGAAACATTGGGACTTGAGGTATCAATAAAGGATGGATTCTCAAGATGACTAAAGGCTCAATGGTGGTTGGCGTCCGCCAGAATAATCTCTACTACTTGAAGGGTAGTATTGTTACAGGACAGGTGGCGACCTCTACTGATGCAGATGATGAGTCAACCAGGTTATGACATATGAGGCTCGGACACACAGGTGAAAAATCTTTACAAGCTCTTGCAAAACAAGGACTATTGAAATGTGCCAGAACCTACAGACTGGATTTCTGTGAACATTGTGTCATCGAAAAGAAGATCAAGGTGAAATTGGCACAACGACTCACTGCACCGAGGGGATTCTAGATTATGTTTACACCAACGTTTGGGGACCTACCAAGACTGCATCTATTAGAGGTAACTACTACTTTGTGACTTTCATTGATGACTATTCTAGGCGATGTTGGGTGTATACTATGAAGCACAAAGGAAAAGTCTTAGAATTATTTATAGAGTGAAAAAGAATTTGGAGAAAAGCACGGGAAGGAAGATCAAGGTCCTTCAGTCAGATAACAGAGGTGAATATAAGTCTGATCCTTTCCTAAAACTATGTCGTGATGAGGGAATAGACAGACACTTCACAGTAAGGGAAACACCGCAACAAAACGAGATAGCAGAAAGGATGAACATGACTTTGCTAGAAAAGGTCCGTTATATGTTATCCAATGCTGAATTACCAAAGAACTTTTGGGCTAAGGCTTTGGCATATGCTAGCTATCTCGTCAACAGGTTGCCTTCGTCTGCGATAAGAGGTAAAACTCCTCTAGAGGTTTGGTTTGGGAAAGCTGCTCAGGACTATGATTCGCTAAGGGTATTTGGTTGTCCGACCTACTATCATATTAAAGAAGACAAGTTAGACCCAATAGCGAAGAAAGGAGAGTTCGTAGGATTCAAGAGAGGAATAAAAGGCTACAAAATCTGGGATCCTAAGGACAAAAAATTTGTTCTCAATAGAGATGTCACATTCGATGAGGCTTCAATGTTGAAGCCTACAATTTCTCAGCAGATGGCGATTAAAAGGACCAAAGAGATATTACAGCAGGTGGAGAGTGATGCTACTTCACCATCTCTAAAAAAGTCAGTATCTTTGGAGATCATACCCAAGGTGACACAGGGTAGTGATCAAGTAGTTGAGCAAGATGTTGATGATGATGAGGATCAAGGACAGGTTATGGGTGATGTCTATGAATCTGTTACAGTTAGAAGACCAGAAGAAATCTACGCAAACCAAGTTGGCTCACTATAGATATAATTGTGGCCTATGCTCTCCTAGTCGTCGAAGAGGCGATTCCGTCTACATATAGGGAAATTGAAATCAGTTCGGAGTCGAAAATGTGGAAGGATGCCATAATAGAAGAGATGAGTTTTCTACACAAGAATGACACTTGGGAATTGACAGAGTTGCCCAAAGTAAGAAGGTAATTGGCTGTAAGTCGGTATAAGCAAAGAAACAAGGATCTCTCAAGGAAGATACTGTATGCTACAAAGTCAGGTTAGTGGCGAAAGGCTACGCACAACGAGAAGGCATTGATTACAACGAGGTAGTCTCCCCTGTTGTAAAGCACTCATCAATTCGAACTTTGATAGCACTGGTAGCACAGCATGAGTTGGACCTTGACCAGCTCGGTATGAAGACCGTCTGTCTCCATGGCGATCTTAATGAGGAGATCTATATGACTCAGCCGATGGGGTTCAAAACTGCAGGCAAGGAGAATATGGTATGCAAGCTAAAAAAATCACTGTATGGATTGAAACAATCTCTTAGACAGTGGAACAAGCATTTCGACAGCTTCATCAGAGGAAAAAGGTACACACACAGTCATTATGACCCGTGTGTGTATTACAACAAACTACCTAGAGGAGAGTACATCTATCTATTGTTATATGTAGATGATATGCTTATCGTTTTTAAAGCATATCCGCAATTGATAAATTGAAAAAAGACTTATCTTCTGAGTTTGAGATGAAGAATCTTGGTAAAGCGAAGAAGGTGCTAGACATGGAGATTGAGCGAGACTAAAGGAGTGGCAAGGTGAGCTTGACATAAAAGGGGTATTTGTAAAAGGTACTTCAAAGGTTCAACATCGATGGTGATACAAAATCTGTAAGTACACCACTGGCTCCTCATTTCAAGTTAAAAGTCACTATGTCTCCAACTACTATTGAAGAACGTGCGTACATGACTCGTGTATCGTATGCCAACGCAGTTGATAGTTTGATGTATGCAATGGTGTGTACAAGACCAGACTTGTCACAAGCTGTCTCAATAATTAGCAGATACATGCATGATCCTGGAAAGGGTCATTGAGAGGCAGTAAAGTGGGTTCTACGGTACATTAAGGGTACCATAGATGTTGGATTGGTATTCGAGAAGGATTCCACAGGTAAGCAGGAGTGTATAAGATATGTTGACTCCGATTATGCAGGAGACCTTGACAAACGCCAGTTAACAACGGGATACTGTCTAAAGTACCGGTGAGTTGGCGCTCTATTCTATAATATACCGTTGCATTGTCTACTACAGAGGTCGAGTACATGGTCATGACAGAGGCTATGAAGGAGGTAATATGGCTTCAAGGGTTGCTCGATGACCTGGGGATTGAACATGATCTATTGAAGATCAATTGTGATAGCGTGAGTGCTATCTATTTGGCGAAGAATTAGGTGTACCTTGCAAGGACGAAGCACATAGATGTCAGGTTCCACTTTGTTCGGGAGATTCTTGATGAAGTTGATATTGAGTAACTAAAAATTCACACAAAGGAGAATCCTACAGATATGCTTACTAAGATGGTGTCAGGAGTGAAGTTTACACATTATTAATAGTATGCTATCAAAAAATTACTGAAGACAAAGCCTCAGACGCGAACCTCCCAGACGCGGAGATCGCGTTCCAGCCTCAGACGCGGACCTCGCGTCCTTTGTCAGACGCGGAGATCGCCAGATGCGGACCTCGCATCCTTTGTCAAACACGGACCTCAGCCAGCTCCGCGTTTCAACTCAAACGCAAGCCTGAGCAGCTCCGCGTTCCTACACGGACGTGAGGCTGTGAGCTCCGCGTCTTAACATCAGAGTGAGGTCCGCGTTCAACCGAGACCCGCGTTTCTGCTGTAACTGCCAGTCATGACTGCGTCAGTCACTCGCACGTTTCTCTCCACTTAAAGGAGAGATTAATCTCCATTAATAGAGAGTTTTAAGGGGGCAGTTACACTCCAAATTTCTCTCCACATAATGGGAAATAAAATATCATTATGGAGAGATTTAAGGAGTTGGTTACACCCCTCCCATTATGGAGAGATTTAAGGGGTTGGTTACACCCCAATTCCTCTATAAATAGCTATAAATAGCTATTTAAAAAAGGGCTCTGGGGGGACAGAAAAAAGAAGAGACCTCTCTGAGGCACTGGAAGGGGACCTCTAAAAAAAAGAGGGCTGAAGAGGAGAGTCCTGGTGGAGGAATCCAAGAAGCCATAGACAAGGGGAGAGCTACCTCAGCAGAGTTCGAACTCGAAGCTCTTACAGCCTGGGAAGAGTTCAACTCTTTTTGTTAACTTGCTAAATTCAAGTTCTTTAAATCTCTTTGAGATTCCATTACTGATAGGAGTTGTGCTACTCCACTAGTAGATCCAAAGAGAGGATCAACAAGAGAAACTTGACGTTTGGCCGGTCAACGGAGAACAAGACTCACTCTCCACCGCCACGAGAAGAACCCAGCTTTAAATAAGAGGAGAATCAATAAAGAGATTCCCTCTCTTTGTAATCGGATTGTATCCGTTGTAATCTTCTATTCAATCAAAAGAATTTTGTAATTGTAATTTTTCCGACGCGTATAAAAGATGCGAGTCTACTGGGGACAATGATCTTTCTCAACTAATGACAAAGTGGTGGCGCAAGCTGACGTCAAGATGTTTGGATTCACAGTCGAATCGCTTGTGATCAAATTCGACTAAGAGAAGTTGAACTCCCTCAAAGCTTCGGGAGTCTCCCGTGGAGATAACATGGTCAGCCCAAACGTCTTTTCAGAGACCCGCGCCATGACCCACGGTTAAGATGGCAATAGAGACCAATCTCCCCTCCATCCTTTTATCAAGGCACTTCCAGTGCCGGATGCCGGGGGTTCTCAACAACCTCTACAACTCAATCGGAATGTTGAGAGACTACGAAGGCGTTGCACTCATCGTCAGCAGACAGGAGTGGTTGCAACAGCATATGTGACCCGCATCAATGTCTCCTACGAGACCCGCGAGGCCAATGATGATGAAGGCAAATCTTGCCGCAAAACTTCTCCCAAGGCTCAGCAAACTCAATTTGCAGGGGGTTCGCATCAACTCTTGTGAGCCAAACGGATTGCTGATCGTTGACAAAGACGTTAAGTTCACCATCAACAAACAGAGCTCGCTTTCACCCTCGCGTTTCGGCACCAAACGCGAAGTTTGCTTTCAGCCCCGCATTTCTACAACAAAACGCGATGCTCGCGTTCACGAGTTGCGCATTTCAGCGCCAAAACGTGAAGTTCGCGTCCAGCATCAAGCTGTACCAAAACGCGAGAACGCGCGACCCACGGCCGACAAGACATGACCTTAGCGTTTCATTTTTAAAATGCGAGAGTCGCTGACAGTGTTAAAGGATGACCTTCGCGTTTCTATTCAAAAACGCAAGACACGCGTTTAGCAGGAGGCTGCGCCATAATGAGATCATCGCGTTTTAGTTCAGAAACGCGAGGTTCGCGTTCAGCTCCAAGAGGCCATGTTCAAATATGAACTGAGAAGCTCTCATCCCATGGGCTCGAGTGCCATTGCGAGCAGTTCATCTTGGCGGTACTCTTTGATTGTCACTGCAACTTTCAGATGACTGAGTTGTCAGTTTTTAGCCTGTAAGGCTTCAAACTCAAACTCTTTCAAGAGACGCAGACCTCGCGTTCCAATGTCAGACGCGGAGGTCGCCAGACGCGGACCTCACGTCCTTTCTCAGTCAAACGCAGAGGTCGCCAGACGCAGACCTCGCGTTCCAATGTCAAACGCGGAGGTTGCCAGACGCAGATCTCGCGTCCTTTCTCAGTCAAACGCGGAGGTCGCCAGACGCGGACCTCGCGTTCCAATATCAGACGCGGAGGTCGCCAGACGTAGACGTCGCGTCCTTTCTCAGTCAAACACGGAAGTCGCCAGACGCGGACCTCACGTCCTTTCTCCGACGTGAAAACACGAGCCTGAGTAGAAGGTTTGCTAAAAATCTTGAGGGACTTGGTCCCATCCTCTCCTCCAAAATCTCTTACCAATACTCATCCATAGAATGGTAGGGCCACAAAATACTTGTGTTTATCTCTCTAATGAAATGAACTGAAATTTGTCATGTTAACAATAAACCTCTGACAAACCAGATTTTTCAATCCCCAGTGGACTCTGTCAAGTTAATATTAAACCTCTGACAATGAAACTCATTAAAAATCCTTGTTGTTATATTGATACTACACTTCTAACAGCGAATTTTACATACATCTAGGAAATCAATGATTGTCATGTTAATATTAAACCTCTGACAGTTCATTTTATTTTTCACCAAAATCCCCTACCAATTCTCTTCCATAGAGTGGAAGGTCCACAAATACAATCATTGTTAAGTTTAATATCAAACCTCTGACAATGGAAAGTTTCAATACTCCCTAACGAGTACTAACTTCACTTGTCGCTCCTCTACATGGAGTCACAAATCAACTAAATTGTCAAGTTAATACTACACCTCTGACATTTCAAACTCCAC
Source organism: Agave tequilana (assembly GCA_038442645.1). Lineage (NCBI taxonomy): Eukaryota > Viridiplantae > Streptophyta > Magnoliopsida > Asparagales > Asparagaceae > Agave > Agave tequilana. The sequence continues at coordinate 120,751 of JAVJIF010004602.1, forward strand.
TTGTCAATTCTCATCAATAGAATGACAAGTCCTCAAAATTGCTCATAGCGCAAACCAACTACTGTGATATTAACATTACACCTCTAACAAACTACTATTATATTGCTCTGACAGTTACTTTTCCTCAGGCTTCCATATCGAAGCTGAGACGAGCGATGCTAAGTTTAACATCACACCTCTAGCATCTAATTCATTGTTAAGTTCAACACTACACCTATGTCAATGACTTTTCCTCAGGCTTTCATATCAAAGCTGAGACGAGTGATGCTAAGTATATCACACATCTAGCATCCAATTCATTGTTAGGTTCAACAATACACCTATGACAATGACTTTCCCTCGAACTTTCGTATTGGAGTCGAGATGACCAATGCTAAGTTTAACGTCACACCTCTAGCATTACCTCCACTGTCAATTTTAACACCACCTATGGCAGTGATATCTTCAGTCTCCCCAATGAAACTGAAGTTCATATGGAGCTAAGTTAACAGTACACCTCTAGCTCATGGCCTTGTCAAGTTAATATCACACCTCTGACAAGATTCAATCTGATCCGTTAAGTTAATATCACACCTCTGACGGTAAAGAAATATATAGATGCCCAACGTATCTAGTCTTACTTGTCATTCTCTACAATAGAATGACAGGTCCACTTAAATTACTTAAATCACAAAATCCCATTACTGTTATGTTAAACATTATACCTCTAACAGTAAATCTTTATTTCTAGGGAAATCAATATTTGTCATGTTAACAGTTACCTCTGAAAACTCATTCCCTAAAATTCTCTCCAAAATCCCTTACCAATTCCACCCACGGAATGGTAGGACCACAAAATGCCTGTTTTTCCAGCAAAATAATTACAGATCAAACTTGTCATGTTAACATTATACTTCTGACAGTAAGGCTTTGATGTTTCTCTGGGGGTAAAATTTCAATTTGTCAATTCTCTTCAATAGAATGACAAGTCCACTCAAAATACTGTTATGTTCAAAATCACACCTCTAACAGTAGACAAATTCCGGTCAAGTTAACATCACACCTCTGACCAAACTTGCTCCAATCGCAAGATAAATCCCGGTCAAGTTAACATCACACCTCTGACCAAAATTTCAACCTGTCAGTCCTCTTCAATAGGACAGCGAGTCCACCAAACTGCACAAATCACAGAATCTCTTGGTCAAGTTAATACTACACTTCTGATCAAAGTTGCTCATATCGCAAAATCAATTGCTGTTAAGTTAACATTACACCTATGACAGTGATCTCCTCGATTTTCTCAGTGAAAATGAGATCTTTTAATACTAAGTTAAACATCACACCTCTAGCATGCATTTCATTGTTAAGTTAACATTACACCTATGACAATGATCTTCTCTCAATTTTCTCAGTGAAAATGAGACTTTCGTGGTGCTAAGTTAATATCACACCTCTAGCACACATCTTTATCAAGTTAATATCACTCAAACCATCACGTTAATATTACACCTCTGACGGTAAAAATCTCCATGGATCTTCAACAAATCCAATTCCACTTGTCATTCTCTTCAATAGAATGACAGGTCTACTTAAATTGTGTAGATCGCAAAATCATCATAGTTATGTTAATATCATACCTCTAACAGCAAACTTTTATTCCCAGCAGAGTTATAGTCATGTTAATACTAAACCTCTGACGATAGACTCTGGCATAATCCTCAGCGGATCAAACTCTACTTGTTATTCTCATCAATAGAATAGCAAGTCCACAAAACTTGTTCAAATCACAAGTCCTGATCCCACTGTCAAGTTAACATCACACCTCTGACAGTAACCTTCTCAAATTTTCCCAGTAGAGTTACATCTCTGTCATTTAAAACTCTTTCAAAGAAGGTTTGAGCGTGAACTTTACATCTCAAGTACAGAGCCGCGTCTCCATGAACTTAAGAGTTGCGTCTCAACAGCAAGTAAAGGCTGTGTCTCTATAGAAATTGAAAGCCACGTCTCTACAATAATTGAAAGTCACATCTCAACTTTGGTGAAGTTCGCGTCTCCACTTGATCAGTGTGCGAGAACCGCGTCTGTGAGAGCTGCGTCCTCTCCTCCCCTCAATACAAAGAGTATATCTCTGCTACTACAATCAGTTCAACAATACATTGGCAAAGACAATTGATAACTCTACCGGTTCAATAATACACCGACAATCAAATTACAACGATCTTTCTTGGAGGCTTCAAGCAGTTCAATAGTACACTCACGAAGACCAGAATCCAGACAAGATCAAGCTCGAGACTGCCTCTCAGAAGAATGCCAGTCCGATTACAGAAAGTCCAGATTCAACTGAAGTCAAAGTATTTTAAAATCCGTCCATCAACTACAGAGTTTCAAAAATTTTGGAGGGGTTCTGTAGGCTATCAAAAAATTACTGAAAACAAAGCCTCAGACGTGAACCTCCCAGACGCAGAGATCAAGTTCCAGCCTCAGACGCGGACCTCGCGTCCTTTGTCAGACGCGGAGGTCGCCAGATGCGGACCTCGCATCCTTTGTCAAACACGGACCTCAGCCAACTCCGCGTTTCAACTCAAACGCAAGCCTGAGCAGCTCCGCGTTCCTACACAGACGCGAGGCTGTGAGCTCCGCGTCTTAATATCAGAGTGAGGTCCGCGTTCAACGCGAGACCCGCGTTTCTGCTGTAACTGCCAGTCATGACTGCGTCAGTTACTCGCACGTTCTCCCCCCACTTAAAGGAGAGATTAAACCCCATTAATGGAGAGTTTTAAGGGGCCAGTTATACTCTAATTTTCTCTCCACATAATGGGAAATAAATTCCCATTATGGAGAGATTTAAGGAGTTGGTTACACCCCTCCCATTATGGAAAGATTTAAGGGGTTGGTTACACCCGAATTCCTCTATAAATAGCTATTTAAAAAAGGGGCTCTGGGGGGACAGAAAAAAGAAGACCTCTCTGAGGCACTGGAAGGGGACCTCTAAAAAAAAAAGAGGGCTGAAGAGGAGAGTCCTGGTGGAGGAATCCAAGAAGCCATAGACAAGGGGAGAGCTACCTCAGCAGAGTTTGACCTCGAAGCTCTTACAGCCTGGGAAGAGTTTAACTCTTTTTGTTACTTGCTAAGTTCAAGTTCTTTAAATCTCTTTGAGATTCCATTACTGATAGGAGCTGTGCTACTCCACCAGTAGATCTAAAGAGATGATCCACAAGAGAAACTTGACGTTCGGCCGGTCAATGGAGAACAAAACTCACTCTCCACTGCCACGTGAAGAGCCCAGCTTTAAATAAAGAGGAGAATCAATAAAGAGATTTCCTCTCTTTTGTAATCGGATTGTATCCGTTGTAATCTTCTATTCAATCAAAAGAATTTTACAATTGTGATTTTTCCGACGCGTACAATTGTAAAGAGTTGCTCCATATCCTTCCAGTTGCTCGAGCTCGTTGGAGCTCGTTTGGATGAACTACGGATGACTTGAACCCTTGGACAAGGTACATAGGTAGCTACACTGGTGCAGCCACTTTCGAGTCAATAGGTACTATGACGAGTTCGGCTTAGATTTGAGAAATCTTCACCGAGGTGGAGAATTGTTGGAGAGAGAAGATAAAAGGTATGATGGAGTTTTTAAACTCATTAGGACACATAGTGCAGAGATCGAAAGTCAAAAGGAGCGAGAAAGGCGCGAGAAAATAGCTTATATCAGGCCAGCAACAGGGCCAGTCGACCGCCCGGTCGACCGGTGTGCACAAAGCAGGATCGGTCAACCGCTCGGTCGACCGGTGTGCACAAATGTGCACAAGGTAGCCCAGTCGACCGTAGCAGGTAACGGTCGACTGCCCGATCGACTAACTGACATGAAGAACTCTCGGTTGAACACGGTCAACTGACTGGTCGACCGGGTGCTCGGTCCGGTCGACCGACATCCGTATCTAGGCGCGGATTTGTCTCTCCTTCAGCATTCGTACTTTGTTTCTGAATTGGAGACGAATCCAATTGGGGTTTCCTAAATTCCTGGATCTCTTTGGCTATAAATAAAGGGGCAGAGCCCTCTTGACATATATGCAGGTACAAATTGTATTGGTTGTTGAATCAATAAAATCTCTCTCTCTTACCCCAAGGACCTAGGCAAATTGCCAAATCTCGTTAAATATTGTGTTTGCTTTTTTGTTTCTTATTTTTGTTATTCTTGGGATACTTCTCTGCTGCATCTATTGGATTTCTCGTTGGTTATTGCCTTGCGCACAACACTCCTGAGTAAATTTCATCTGCTCCATTTAAACCATCCAACCTATTTGCAGTTCATTTATTTATTCTTCTTGTTGCCATTACTCTACACACACACAGACACAGAGAGAGAGAGAGTTGAAACCAACCATCTCACATTTTTTAGAGAAGAGAAGACCACAACACAATCTTACACGGATTTCTTCTCTTCTCCCTTCATCTCTTACTCTAGTCTTTTCCTTTTTCTTCATTTTGGCTAAAGAAAATGGTATCTCCTTTGTCCTCTTGGCCCTGGGACAATCTTGGTGTGTACAAGGCAAGTCTTAAACTTTTGCGCCTTAATTTTCTCATCTGTTTCAGGTTTTTATATGATGAGACTCCACCTCATGCTCATGTTTTTTTTATGTTGGCTGCAGTATCTCCTCTATGGTCCTCTTGTAGCAGAGGTCATCATCAATTCAAAGCCATGGGATCAAGATGGCAAAATCTCATGGTGCCTTCATCTTCTCATCCTCTGTTCTCTAAGGGGCTTAATCTACCAGCTCTGGGGCAGCTTCGGCAGCATGATCTTCCTCGTCCGAAGGCGCCGCGTTCTTAAAGAAGGTGTCGATTTCAAACAGATTGACAATGAGTGGGACTGGTATGAACTCCTTTTTCTTTTGTTGTTCTTTTTTTTTTTTTTTTGGTGATTATGTATGAATTGTTGTTACTTTGTGCAGGGATAATTTCTTGATCCTTCAAGCTTTCATGGCAGTCTTGGTTTGTTACTTGCTCCCAAGTTTGAAGGAGCTCCCCAAATGGAACATGAGGGGTGTCCCTGTAGTTATCTTGCTCCATGTGTTGGTCTCAGAGCCTCTCTTCTATTGGGCTCACAGATTCTTTCACAAATCAGATTATTTCTACAAGCATTACCACTCTGCTCACCACTCTTCTAGTCTGACCCAGGCCTTTACTGGTTTGTGCACTGACTCAAATTTATTTTTGCACTCATTAATTAGAGCTTAAATGTTGCTGACATGTGAGTTTAAGTGGTGCAGCTGGTTTTGCTACCCCTTTGGAGCACATAGTGATGGGTGTGATTATGGGTGTGCCAATTCTTGGGTCTGTTTTGTTGGGGGCTGGCTCTGCTGGTCTTGTCTATGGCTATGTGCTCCTGTTTGATATTTTGAGGTGCATGGGCCACTGCAATGTGGAGGTGTTCCCCTATTGGATCTTTGAGGCCCTCCCCGTTCTCAGATACCTGATTTACACACCCACGTAAGTCTACATTTTTGTCGTGGGACCCATTGTTATTAGGAGAAAAGGAGAATTTTGTGTTCTCATATGGAGCCCAATTTCACTTTCTTGTTAATTTAAAGAATGAGAAGGAGCCCCCCTTCCCTTTTTCTTGCTAGTGAGGCCAACATTTTTTTTTTTAATTAGATCTCACATCTCTAGTCAATTTTAGGTACAGAACTTACCTTCTTTCAGATCATTTAACGCTTGGTTTGAAATGCTGAAAGCAAACAAGTTAGGGCTAGTTATTGGGGGATCATTTCTTTAACTTGTGCGCCTAGAATTCAAAGCCCAAGAGCTTCAACCTCAAACTCTTGGTTGGTTGGTGAAAACTAATTGCCTTTCATTAATATTTCAGTCTCCAAATTGGCGAAGATTAAGCCACAAGATATTGAAAGAAGTTAAGGTAGAATTGTTTGAATTCTGAAAGGGGGCACAAAAGAATGCTTATTCTGAAATAATAATAATAACAATAGAGGCAGAGAGAAAAATAAAGAAACTCATTTATTTCCTTATAGAAACCATCTAAAAAAATTATTGAGTTGTTCTAAAGATAGTATGACTAACAAAAGATATATTTTTGCAGGTATCATAGTCTTCACCATACTGAGAAAAACTCCAACTTTTGCCTTTTTATGCCTCTATTTGATGCGTTGGGAGGAACAATTAGCAGCAAGTCCTGGGAGTTGCAGAAGGAAGTCTGCTTAGGTACATGGACAAGCCTTTCTTTTCCTTTTGTACACAAACTACATGAATAATTTACTCAAAAAATTAAAAAAAAAACACTACATGAATAAATGTGCAACTGAGCTTAGTAATTGTGATGGGGCCATTTATATTTGCTAACTAGAATTGGTTAAGTAATCAAGAGACTGGTGGAGTCAATGGGGGTAACCATGTCTTGTTTTGTATACCCAAATGGTGAAGGACCAATAAGGACCACATGAGATCCTCATTGGACAGATTGGATCCAAGGCTTGCCACAATTGGTCCATTGGGTACTGGCTCTGGCCTCTCACATCCAAGGGCTTAGACCTCATCTGCAATTTTCAAATGAGCTGTTCTTCTCTTCATGTGATGGGCCCTTTTGTGTCTGCATTGCTAAATTGTACCAAGCCAAGCAGCTTGCCTGGTCCAAATTGGCATCTTCATGCCATCTATTTGAAGTGTTTTCAGGCAAGAATAAATGAAACTTTTCACCAAGTGTTATTTGGGTAGCCAACGTGGCGCGCACACATCATAAAATTGGGTGTCATCTAACATGAAAGAATCACATAGAATGCAGCTCAAAATAAGTCAGTATTAATACGATTTATTTCTGTTAAATAAACGAGTCATATTGCACGGTCCATGAGTTTACACTGGAAGGGCTGACATGATGAAATTAATTTATCATTTATGAATTTAATGCACCAGAGATTGGTGCATTCAATTTCACCTCATGATGTCAGGACTTTTCATGGGGCAGTCACATGGCAAGGGGTGCTGCATGCTATTATTTTGTAGTTCGTACTGCTACATTTCAGAAAATATTGAAGGGGTGCCTCGTGAAGATAAATGCTCTGGCTGCTCTGAAACGTACGGATTGACCCGTGTCATTGAGCTGCCAGCCAACTGCTAATTTAATAGGAGTCTTGTTTTTTTTCTCTTTTTCCTTGTTCTTCATTTTTATTTAATTTTTGTTTTTCAGAATTCTCGCCCCTTGGACCTAAGTAGCTTCAATCCAGGATATGATGTTTGTTTAAAAGAAAAAAGAAAAAGAAAAAAAGTCTTTTCATTATTTTTCTTTGCGTCTACAGTTAGCTCTTGGTCTCTTGATATACTTGTGGTGTTTGAAATATGTAGTGTTTCGATCAAAATTAAGAGCATATCATGCAATGCATATAGACCAATTTTGTTTAAACCTGTGAAATTACTAACTAAATGAACTGGAGAGACAAACAAAATTTCAGAAAAAATGGATTCTTGAAAACAGCTCATGTTTTCTCCCAACTCTGAATGCAGGGAAGAACGACCAAGTTCCAGATTTCGTGTTCCTGGCTCATGTAGTGGATGTGATCCACTCCACTCACTGCCCGTTCGTCTTCCGCTCCTTCGCCTCGATCCCATTCTCCGTCCGGCCGTTCTTGTTCGTCCTCTGGCCCTCCGCGGTCATCATCATGCTCATGATGTGGGCTTGGTCCAAGACCTTCGCGCTCGCCTTCTACAACTTGAGGGGGAAACTGCATCAGACATGGCTGGTTCCTCGTTATGGTTTTCATGTGAGCACCAATTTCTGCTCCTACCAACAATTACATTTGAATTCTGTGACAATGCAGATCAGAATCTTATGTTCCCTATTTCAAATTTTCAGTACTTCTTGCCTTTTGCAACGGACGGGATCAACAAGCAGATTGAGCTGGCTATCTTGCGAGCAGATAAGATGGGTGTCAAGGTCATCAGCCTTGCTGCATTGAATAAGGTAAGGCTAGCTTCAAATTCTTTAATTTCCCGTAGCAATTTGTTGTAGGACATAAGCTATGAGAGAGAGAGAGAGAGAGAGAGAGCCATAAAAACAATGGAACAGCCCCACTTGCTGTTGGGAGAGAGGAGATAGAGGAGATGGAGGAGATGGAAGAAGATAGCACAGAGATCGGACGACAAAGGAACAAGGAACGGCGCATGGAGCAGGCAATTTGTGCTCCCGGTCGACCGGCCCGGTCGACTAGTGGAGGAGGCCGGTCGACCAGCGTGCACGGGCGTGCACAGGTTGGAGCGGTCGACCAGCCACGGTCGACCGATTGAAGTAGCCTCGCTCTCGGGTAGGCGCGGTCGACCGGGCCGGTCGACCGTGGCATGGGTCGGTCGACCGGCCGGTCGACGGACAGACGCGGCTGGAGTTTCCTTTTAGGATTTGAATTTCTTTTCTGGTTGGGATTGAATCCAACCTGGGTTTTCATAAATCCAGGGACTCTGTGGTTATAAATAGGGGTTAGAGGCCTCATGTATTGTATCCCTGAAAATCCCTAAGAGAAATCCCTTGCCTCCCTCAAGAATTCTCTCTTTTAATAGTTGTATTGATTGTTGAATCAATAAGATCTCTCTCGCCCTTACCCCAAGGACGTAGGCACGTTTCCGAACCTCGTTAAATTTGTGCGTTGATTGCTTTTCTCTATTGGTGGTTGTTCCTGCTGCGTTGGTTGTTTCTCCGGCTGGGTCGAGTCTCCGCCAGAATGGCGGATTCCTCAAGATCAAGTGGTGGTTGTTGTGTCTCTTCTTCCGCGAACCGCTGCGCACAACGAGTGGGTGTCTGGGGGCACAACAAGTGGTATCAGAGCATCCCAGGTTCGACGTGGGATCATCTGTTGATTCAAGGGCATCTGTTGCTGATTGGTAGAGATCGTGTGTCGATCTCGGATCAGAGTTGGGACTGTTTGTGGGATCGTGTGTCGATCTCAGAACAGCGTATGAAGATTGCTCGAGGAATCAAGTTGGTGGAGTAGATTGCTTCGGAAATTCTTCGAGGGTTTCGCGTGGAGGTAAGATCTGGTCTTTATCAAGTTTATTTTATCTAACTCCGTTTGTTTCCACATTGGTTTGAGGAATCAGTTGAGAAGATGGCTGGAGAAAGCACATCGGTGAAATCCATGTATCCACATCTAAGGATTGATGTGGTAAAGTTCAACGGGATGAACAACTTTGGTATGTGGAGGTGTGAGGTTATGGATACGCTAACGACATCAAACCTCGAAGACACTCTACGGTTGGAGAAGAAGCGCGCATTAACGACGGAAGAAGATTGGGACAAGATGAACTGTTCGGCGTGCGGTTTGATCAGGTCTTGTCTGATACAAGACATCAAGTATCAGTGTTGCATGAGACCTCTACAAGGAAGCTGTGGGAGATCCTGGAAAGGAAATATCTGACAAAGAGCATAGAATCGCGACTGCAGTTGAAAAGTAAGCTCTATGGGTTTCAGATGCAAAGAGGATGCTCCGTCAACGAACACTTGAACCGGTACACGAAGCTTCTTACAGATCTACTTAATGTGGATGTAGAGACTAATGAAGAGGATAAGGCGGTAATTCTTTTGAACTCTCTTCCTAGGGAAGAGTATGAGGCATTTACTCTTACTTTTCTCAATGGTAGACAATCCCTTAACTACGATGAGGTGTCTGCTGCACTTGTGAGTTATGAAGTAAGGAGACAGGACCGACGGTCTTCTTCGGAAAGCACAACAGTAAAGGCATTGGAGGTAAGAGACAGAAGTTTCAATTGGAAGGAAAGAGATGATCGGGGGAGATCAAAGTCTAGATCAGGCTTCAGAAATCTGAAGAAGAATCAGTGTGCCTTGTGCAAGGAACTAGGACACTGGAAAGCTGAATGCCTGAAGGCCAAAGATAAGAAGGTGGAGTCTAAGACTAAGGCAAATCTTGCAAAGGTGGTTAATACTCAAGGCAGTACCTCACAGGCAGATGGATCAGACTCGGACTTATCGCTATTCACTCTCTCTGTTACTACCCATGCTGGTTTGTAACTCAGATAATGCTGAGTGGATCTTGGATAGCGGAGCCACCTATCATGTGTGCCCAAACAGGGCCTGATTTTCTAGCTTTGAGAAGCTGGATGGATGTTACACGGTCATGGGAGATAACCATTCGTGTAATATAGAAGGGATGGGTATAGTCCGTATCAAGATGGATGATGGGATAGTACGAGAATTGAAGAAGTTAAGGTATGTACCTCAACTCAAAAGGAATCTTATCTCTATTGGTGCTTTGGAAGCATCGGGTCTGGTGATATCTGTTCGAGATGGTGTTCTCAAGATGATCAAAGGCTCGATGGTGGTGATGAAGGGCGTCTGCCAGGACAATCTCTACTACTTAAAGGATAGTACGGTTACAGGTCGGGTGAAGACTTCTAATTCTTCAGATGATGGTTGCACGGAGGTCAGGCAGGTGAAGGTCGGACATGGAGGTGAAAGGTCTTTTCAAGCTCCTGCAAAGAAGGGATCAATGGAAGGTGCTGCTACCTACAAGTTGGAAGGTGAACACAGCGTTCTGGATAAGAAGAAGGTGAAATTCAGCACCAGTACTCACCGCTCAAAAGATCTTCTTGATTGTGTTCACGTAAGCGTTTGGGGACTTGCTAAGACTGCATCGCTTGGAGGTCACAGGTACTTTGTCTCTTTTGTTGATAATTTATCTAGGCACTGTTAGATATATCCCATGAGACAAAGGAGTGAAGCCCTAGATATGTTGGTGAAGTGGAGAGAAAGAATGGAGAAGCAGATTGGTAGGAAGATCAAGGAGCTGCAAATTGGTAATGTTGAAAGAGATATGAACCAATTCCTATGATTTGGTCAGAACACCGGTATTGCTACTCACTTCACAAAAGGTACAAATGCGTTGGCTAAAGAGGTAAACCGTTCCTTACTGGAGAAGGTTCGGTGGTTGTTGTCTAATGTAGGATTAGACAAATCGTTTTAGGCTGAGGCGATTGTGTATGCTAGCCATCTCATGAATAGATTGACTGCGATAGAAGGTAAAGCTCTATTAGAAATTTGGTCTGAGAAAGCTGCTCAAGATCATGGTTTGCTGCGGGAGTTTGGAAGTCCGACCTACTTCAGTGCCAAGAATGGCAAGGTGAATCCGCGAGCAAAGAGGTTTGTGTTTTTTGGGTGTCAAAAGGAATGGCTACAGGTTGTGGGACCCCGAAAACAAGAAGATCGTGTTGAGTAGGCATGTCACATTTGGAGAGACTTCAGTGTTGAAGTCCACCGTCTCTCAGCAAGTGGAGAGGACGGAGACCAAGGAAGTATCGCAACGGGTGGAGGTTGATGCTACTCCATCATCTCCAGTTGGTTCGGCATTAGAAAAGACTTCACCGGATGTGATACCGGGTGGAGATCATGTAGCCAGGGTTGATGCTGAACAGGTTGAAGATATTGTTGAGGATGTCGAGTTGTTTGCAGCCATTGGAACCAAGGTAAAATCACGCTTGTGGATAAAGAAGTATAAATCTCAAGCTTGTGATCGCGACAAGCTCAAGTTGAAGGCTGTTGTTCTCCATGATGGTCATGAAGAGGTTCATATGACTCAGCCAGATAGGTTCGCTGCTAAAGATTCAGGCACAAGTGCTTGAGCTTGATGGAGCTCATTTAAATGAACTACGGTTGGCTTGATCCTTTGGGCAAGGTACGTAGGCAGCCGTAAAGGCGCAGCCATTTGGCGATGCAACCCGTATGAAGCTGTTTGGGTTCTCGAGAAGGTAATTGGAACTTCACGTAGAGGTGAAGAGATGTGGCCGATTGGAGCTTCACGTAGAGGTGGAGAGACTTCACGTAGAGGTGAAGTGTTGTGGCCAGTTGGATTTCACGTAAAGGTAAGGTGTTGTGATCTCGATGAACAGATTGATCTTCTGGTGAGAAGATGTTGAGCTTACATAAGGAGTGGTGTACATCCAGTTGTTGAAGCTGATGATGGCGTTCGGTGTGCTCTAAGCAGACTTGGTTGGACTGTCAGCTGAAGACATGTAGACTAGATAGAGCTAGTCAGTTGGAGAGTCAATGTTGGCTCATGATGAGTTCTTCGTGAGGTCGTGAAGTTGCGGAAAAGGAGCCACGTTCGGTGATCGGCATGTATGGAAGTTCTCATAAGGTGAAGTGTAAGGAAGGCATGTGTGGTGCATTCCAGTGGATAGCTGAGATACAGATTCCAAGCCGAGATCGTGTGTCGATTTCGCCGAGATCGTGTGTCGATTTCGCCGAGATCGTGTGTCGATTTCATTCGGTGCGCGCAAGCCGAGATCGTGTGTCGATTTCACCGAGATCGTGTGTCGATTTCGTCAGGTGATAGACTGGGGTACGTTGGAGATCGGCTCAGATTTGAAAAATCTTTACCGAGGTGGAGAATTGTTGGGAGAGAGGAGATAGAGGAGATGGAGGAGATGGAAGAAGATAGCACAGAGATCGGACGACAAAGGAATAAGGAACGGCGCATGGAGCAGGCAATTTGTGCTCCCGGTTGATGTCCCAGTCGACCAGTGGAGGAGGTCGATCGACCAACCCGGTCGACCGGCGTGCACGGGCGTGCACAGGTTGGAGCGGTCGACCGGCCCCAGTCGACCGACTGAAGTAGCCTCGCTCTCGGGTAGGCGCGGTCGACCGGGCCGGTCGACCGTGGCATGGGTCGGTCGACCGGCCGGTCGACCGACAGACGCGGCTGGAGTTTCCTTTTAGGATTTGAATTCCTTTTCTGGTTGGGATTAAATCCAACCTGGGTTTTCATAAATCCAGAGACTCTGCTCTGTGGTTATAAATAGGGGCTAGAGGCCTCATGTATTGTATCCCTGAAAATCCCTAAGAGAAATCCCTTGCCTCCCTCAAGAATTCTCTGTTGTAATAGTTGTATTGATTGTTGAATCAATAAGATCTCTCTCTCCCTTGCTCCGAGGACGTAGGCACGTTGCCGAACCTCGTTAAATTTGTGTGTTGATTGCTTTTCTCTATTAGTGGTTGTTCCTGCTGCGTTGGTTGTTTCTCCGGCTTGGTCGAGTCTCTGCCAGGAGGGCGGATTCCTCAAGATCAAGTGGTGGTTGTTGTGTCTCTTCTTCTGCGAACCGCTACGCACAACGAGTGGGTGTCTGGGGGGCACAACACTTGCTAGCTAGTTCACATGGACCTTGTTGCTCGTATTAAATTGCTAGGGCCAAATCGTCAGACCCAGTTGAGATGCTGAGCTTATTCTCTACAGGAAGTAGGCCCAAGCCGCCCAAGGAGCAATATGCTCACTTTTGTTGGGAAAACATATTAAAATTGTGAAATATAATTTCTCTCTTTTTATTGAGATGAAATGAGCAATGTAAACTAGTGATAAAATAGTAAATGAGGCACACAAATTTTTACATGAAAAATCCACCAAGGAAAAAAATCACGGGACCTAATCCAGATCAAATCTTCCACTATCTCCAACTAATGGGATTACAATCACTAGAGAAATACCAACTATCAACAATCAACAATATATTCTCTCAAAAAAATCAATAATATACTATACTTCGAAGAGCGGATAGCATGAAACGAATTCATCAAAATAAGGTGGATAACTGAGAACTTAGAGGAATCGGATCGACGATCTGACCGTTAGATGTGACCCCAACACCTCAAGAACAACACTCTGAAACTTCGGCTTGATCAGATAATATTTGCCTCTGGATCAAGGTCAGAACTTCCTACTGGTTAGAAAACTCAAACTGATCACACTCACTGGTTCTCTTTATATCTTACTATTCTTATTTTTTGTGATGATTGTGATATTCTCATCTCTTCTCCTTTATAGTGAAGGCTTGGCTCTTGGCATCCCGCATCAATTATTCTTCAAATTGATGGAGAATCCAAAAAAGTTCATGAAATCTAGAATGTTGCCAATTATTCTTCCAATTGATGGGGAAACTAAAGGGGTGCATGAAAGTGTGCGGTAGACGAAAAGTCATGAATGAATGCATGTGGTAGGTAAAGTCTTTTCATCATGTCGGTGGACATTCCCATCAACTTTTGCAAATAATAGTTTGAGAGTCAGTTATGAATTTGGACATATTGATTCATCTATATATAGGGTTTGATTTGGGTCCTAAGATAACCAGAATGGATGACATCTTCACAATAAGAGAAAAAATTCATTATAATCAATACTTTGTTTCTAGTTGAAACCTTTCACCACTAGGTGAGTGAGCTTTGTACTTAACTTGACCATTGCCTTCGTTCTTGACCTTGATGACCCATTTATTCTTCAAAGCTTTTATGTTCTTTAGCAGCTCCACCAAATCATATGTGTGGTTCTTACGCAAAGAATCGATCTCCTCTCGCATAACTATCTTCCACTTGTTCTTATGCTAATGCATTTGTGCTGCATGAAAATTTTCTGGTTCACCTGTATCGGTTACTATGGTGAACTCAGAAGCTAAAAATCTAGTTAAGGATAGCCGGGTCCTCTTCTACAGTCTCAACTGCGGCTCTTGTGGCTCCTCCACATGTGGCTGATATCATGTATTAGTCCCCCCCCGGTCCCCCGATCAGGAGCCAAGGAACCATCAACTTCTTCTTCATTTTCTACCTGCACATCTTGAACATCAGAATTATGTGGCAAAGGAGAAGATACGGGAATTGAATCCAGAATGATGTCAATATTTTGTGGCTCTTTATCTTTTTCAGAAGCAGCAAAAGTTTTATCTTCACAAAAAGACATCATTCTTATTTCTTATGACTTTCTTTGTTTTTAGGATCTCACAATCTATACCCAAATTCATCACAACCATAATCCAAGAAAATACATGATACGACTTTATCATCGAGCTTTGTTCTTTGCTCCTTAGGTGCATGCACAAAAGCTTTGCACCTGAATGCTCTCAAATATGAATATGATACGTCTTTCTCGGTCCACTCTTTCTGAAACATCTCCATCCAAAAGTGCTAAAGGAGATAGATTTATCAACTAGCAAGCGGTCCGCACCACTTCTCCCAAAAAAAAATTAGAAAGAGAGCATGCTCTGAACTCTCTCAACAATTGTACGATTCAGTCTTTCTGCAACCCCATTATGTTGTGGTGTGTGGGATATATTTTTGGTGTCTTATGCCATGTTTGAAGCAATATTCTTTAAATATCTTTGGACTATACTCTCCACCATTATCCATGTGAGTACACTTCAAGAGTTTTCCGGCTTTCCTTTCAACCTTGGCATGAAAATCCTCAAATACTTTAAAGATCTGATCCTTGAACTTTAAGACATAAATCCACACTTTCCTAGATGCATCATCTATGAAGGTTACGAAATAAGAAGCACCACCATATATTTTAATACTCATAGGTTCACACGCATCTGAATAAGTCTTTCTTCTATTAGCATTCTTAACAAAAGCTATTCTATTTTGCTTGCCAATTAAGCAAATCACAGTAGGATAAATTTCTACCTTTTATGGTGGAAAGTAGTTTTCGATGTGCGAGAGCTTGTAGTCCTTTCTTGCTCATGTGGTCGAGCCACTTGCGCCAAAAATCCATAGATGTTTCTTCCACTGTGCTGATCTCGCCTTTCTCCAAGTGCGATTGGATTTTGCAGAGAGTGCATCACTTCCTTTCTTTGCTTGAATAAGTGCACATTTGGTAAGCTTTCAATTGCCTTTATCAAACCAGCTTATGTTCATCAAACTTGCCAATAGAGAGTAGATTGAGGTGGAGATCAAGAACAGTCCCATATCTTTAAGAGTTAACTTTACTTTAATAATAGTAAAAACATAAATATTTCCAATGCCGAGAATAGGAGAACAACATTTATAGCTCGTATTACCTTCCGAAGCATAGTAAAGTAGTACTTTCAGAAATTGGCATGATAAGAGGCACCAGAATCAATCACCTAATCTAAATCTTAGCATGTAATACTTGCACAATCATTTTCATGTGCTGAAAGTAGCAAAGAACCTTCAATTGCAGCAACAGTTGTACTACCCTTGATTTCTTGTTCTCATTGGTCCGCCATTTTTTTGATCTCTCTTGAATTTGTGACATTCACGCTTTATGTGTCTGTTCTTCCATAATAATGGCAAGTGAAGTTTTTTTGAGCTTGTGATCTTCCTCTCGACTTGTCATGATTATAAGGTTGTCGATTTTTGCTCCTCCCTATTCTCGGTGACAAAAGCCTAAGAATGGAAAGAGTTGAAAGATTTCCTTCGGATCCCTCATCGAGAAGGCTACTTGTAACTTAGGACACCACTCCGTTAGGAGCGGAGTTACTTAGAGATGCCACCAAAGTCTCCCAACTTTTCGGTAGTGAGCTAAGCAGGAGAAGTTCTTGAAGCTCATCCTCCAACACCATCTCCATAGTAGTAAGCTGATTCACAATTCTTTGAATTTGATTGAGATGCTCGGCGATGGACTCACCTTCCTTGAACTTAAGGTCGACAAGCTTTCAAATCAAGAAAGTCTTGTTGTTAGCGACCTTTCTTTCATAATTATCTTCAAGCTTCTTTCAAAGTGATTTTGCTGATGTTTCATTCGATACATGGTGGAATACGGTGCCATCCACCCATTGCCGAATGGTGCCAATGGCGTTGCAGTCAAACTTCTTCCAATTTTCGTCCGACAGGGACTCTGGCTTCGTAGCATCACCTTCCATAGATACATAGAGATCTTTGCAGAAGAGTAGGTCCTCCATCTTTACCTTCTAAATCATTCAATTTGGCCATTCAAACTGATAATTCAAACGTTGCCGACGGGAATCTCCATCTCAACATAAGAGCTTGACAAACTTGGCGCTCTGATACCACTTGTTGTGAAAAACTTATTAAAATTACGAGATGTAATTTACCTGTGTTGAGATGAAATGAGCAATGTAAATTAATGATAAAATAGTAAATGAGGTACATAGTTTTTACGTGAAAAAACTACTAAGGAAAAAACCTTGGGACCTAGTCCAGATCAAATCTTCCGCTATCTTCAAATAATGAGATTACAATCACTAGAAGGACAACAACCATCAACAATCAACAATATACTTTACCCAAAAGAGCAAATAGAATGAAACAAACTTACAAGAACAAGGTAGATAATTGGGAATAGTAGATGTTGCGTGCGAGGAAATAACCAATGAGGAATCCACTAAATAGAGATAGATGCAGCCAGAAAAGGACCCACACGACAAAAACAGAGAAATAAGAGAGAAAGCAAGCCAACACAATATTTTAACGAGGTTCGAAAATTTGCCTACGTCCTCGGGGCAAGGGAGAGAGAGATTTTATTGATTCGACAATCAATTACAACATGTTCCTTACTTCAAGAAATTTTTAAGGAAGATTTCAGTGGGATACAATTTATAAAGGCTCTAACTCATATTTATAACCAGAGAGTTTCGGGGATTTATGAAACCCTGATTGGATTTGAACCCAAAATAGAAAAGAAATACGAACCCTAAAAGAAGAACAAAACGCGTCAGTCAGTCGACCGGCCAGTCAACCGACCCTTGTTCTCAGTCTACTGGGACCAACCGAGAGTTGGCTCATGACAGTCGGTCGACCGCACGGTAGGCCGTTCCTTTGTCACAGTCGACCGGGCCATACTTTGCACGTCATGCACACCGATCGACCGGGCGATCGACGGGCACACCGGTCGACCGGGTTCTGTCTTGACCTGTAACGAATTCTTCTTTTGAATTTCGATCTCTGCACTATCTTCCTGATGAGTTTAAAAAACTCTTTCGATTCCTTTATCTCCTCTCTCCCTATAATTCTCCACCTCGGTGAAGATTTTTCAAATCTGAGCCGAACTACAATGAACTTCTGGCGAAATCAACACACGATCTTAGCGAAATCGACACATGATCTCAGCTTGAGCGCTCAGAACGAAATCGACACACGATCTCGGTGAAATTGACACACGATCTCGACTTGGCCAACAGACGAAACATATTCCTTCTAATGAATTGCCAATACACGTACAATTGATTTTCACTAATCTTATCAGATCCAAATTGAGTTTGTCGTTGCCACCTGCAACTCTCATCAAACTTCAATATCATTTGTAAGCTTCCATTTTCAGTTCAGCTATCCAAATGAAATGCACCATATATGTATTCCCATTACTTCACCAACGAGAAATACTATATGAGCTGACCAATGACCATGTCTCCAACTCAGCAACTTGATGGTACTCTATTCCAAATGACCTCAAGAAGAACCCATCATGAGCCAAAACTGACTCTCCAACTGACTGGCTCTTTCCAGTCCATATGTCTTCAAGACGATCCAACCAAATTTGAGTAGAGCGCACCAAACACCATTATCGGCTTCAGCAAACTAGATGCACACCCCCTTATGCAATCTCAACTATCTTCACACCAGAAGATTAAATGTTCATCGAGATCACAAAACTTCACCTCTACGTGAAGTCCAACCCTTTACCTCCACGTGAAGTCCAACTCTTCACCTCTACGTGAAGTCCCAATCAGCTTTTCGAGAACCCAAATACACCAAAAAACTTCATACGGGGTTGCATCACCAAATGGCTGCGCCTTTACAGCTGCCTACGTACCTTACTCAAGGGATCAAGCCAACCGTAGTTAATTGAAAATGAGCTCTATTAAATTCAAGCATTTGTGATTGAATCTTCAGCAGTGAACCGACCTGGCTGAGTCATATGAATCTTCTTACTACCGTCATGGAGAACAACGACCTTCAACTTGAGTTTGTCGCGGTCACAAACTTGAGATTCATGCTTCTTCACCCACTTTCGTGGTTTTACCTTAGTTCCTATGACTGCAAATAATTCGACATTCTCATCAATGTGTTCAACCTGTTCAGCATCGAAACTGGCTACATGATCTTCACTCGGTGTCACATCGGTGAGTTCTCATTGATACTGAACCAACTGGAGATGGTGAAGTAGCATCAACCTCCACCCGCTGCGATACATCATTGGTCTTCAGTCTCTCCACCTGCTGAGAGACGGTAGATTTCAACAATGAAGTCTCATCAAACATGACATGCTGACTCAACACGATCGTTTTATTTTCGGGGTCCCATAACCTGTAGCCTTTCATATTTCTTTTGACACCAAAAACACAAAGTTCTTTGCTCGCGAATTCACCTTGCCATCTTTAGCACTAAAATAGGCCGGACATGTAAGTACACGTAGAGGGAGGTGAATAGGTGTACGGCTAATCTAATGAATAAAATGTGAAAATTAATACTTAATTGCAACACACTTAATGTAACCAACTAGTGTAGCCGAATTCCCGTTGAAGGGCTCTGGACTAACTCCTCTTGATTCCTCTGAATTCGCGAGTTGAGGTGCTATATGAAACTCTCGTGGTTAAACACAAGTGAGGCACATACAAACAACACAAGCATGAAAATGATATGGCAATATATTGCAATGCACAAAGTAAGAGAGAGAGTGAGAGAGAAAGTGGATCAATCGCAAACAGACAGATATGTTTCGAGGTTCGAGCACCCAGCTCTACGTCCCCGCCTTCACACAAAAGGATTTCCACTAACTTGTTCACACAGGACTTCCCACACAGGGAAACCTCCAATGAGGATTTGGGGTAATACAATAACCGGGAGTACACAACTCCTCTCTCAACCGAATACAACCTCTCACAGAGGCAAGGCACAACCAACACAAAATCCACCTCACACAATAAGGGTAGGCACAAAGCCAAACAACCAATCAACCTCTCACTAGAGGGATAAGACACAAAGCCACCACTCCAATAATCAACCTCTACACAAGAGAGATATCACAAATAAAGAGGGTTTACAACTTGGTGGTCTATCTCAACCATAAACCAATTCTTTTCCCACAAAACAAAGATCCTAATAGATAGGATAGCAAGATAAGCTCAAGTATGGAAAATAAACAGTTTGAAAACAAAAACACAAAGAAAAATACTTAGGAAAATAACTTAGTATTTGATAGAAATGAAGAACAAAGCAAATATCCCAAATCTATATTTTTCTTTGATTTTTCCAACCCTATAAAACAAATAAAGATTGATCTTTTGGCACTAAAAACTCTTTTGAAAACTTGTATAAAAACACTAAAGAAGATCAGAATTTTGGCTCTTAAAAACTTATTGAGAAACATCTCTCAAATGAGGTATATATAGCCCCATAAAAATTATGCCCGTTGGCTGGCAGAAAGGTCAAAAATGACCTTCCGGTCGATCGACCGGCCGGTTGACCGGCCAACGATCAAATTTCTGACTCTTGAGCCTGCCGGTCGACCGCCTGGTCGACCGCGCCCAGAACCAGAGAGCAACGGCTCTCTGGCCGATCGACCGCCCGGTCGACCAGGCCAACCTGAGAGTGGGTTGACTTCAGTCGGTCAACCGCTCAGTCGACCGGCCAAGCAAGCTGGCCTGCATGCACGTCCTTGTGCACGTCGGTCGACCGGTCATGTCGACCGACCACTGGTCCGGTCGACCTCTAAGGCCTGGCAGGGCAAATTTCAGAACTTGAAAACTGGATTTTTAATTATCAAATAAATCTCATAAAATCTCCAAAAATCTACAAAAATAGTTTCAGTATAATACTTTGATATACAAACATGTTTGAGTAAAATCAAATCATGTTATAAACATTTTGAACTATTTTTGTAACTTAGAAATTTTGCCGAAAATCAAAATCCGTATTTTCCAAAACTTGAAGTTTTGAATTGAAAAATCGTTTTGTCCAAAACTCATCCAAATAAAAAAACATGATATTGAAACAACTTTGTGGCATATAGTATATGGATATAATCCAATATACATATAAAGATATATATCAATATTTTTGACATTAAATCCGAAAATAAGTTTTGTTTAAATTTTCAAAACTCCAAACTCATGAAATAGATTATCAAACTAAGTTTGTTTAAATAGTTGAAGCATAGATGTATATAAAACAAATCTAATATACATTAAACCATGTAAACTTGTTTTGATTCTATCTATTCATGAAAACCAAGATCGGTTAAATCAAAAACCGAAAACCAATAAACATGAAACTTTAAACAAGTATGTGTGTTGTAAACTTGAGCATATCACACTATCTAATCTTTAACAATGGATCTAAACTATAAACTAAATAATATACCGAAGTCTTCATGTAGAGCGTCGTCTCCAAGTCGACTCGATCCAAACGTGATCTACGGAGCTTGACTCCAACGAGTGCTAGATATTTACTTTGACGCTCGGGCTCTTGAATCATCACGTGAAAGCTCCAAAACACCTTTGCTGAAACTAATCACCAACTAATATCTTGGTTAAGTATCTGAAATTAAGTATCACAAGATTATTAGTAAACTATAACTACATGAGTTAATCATCATCAAAACTAGAGTGGAGGCCTCTGGGCCCACAATCTCCCTCTTTTTGATGATGACAAAACTCATGGAGTTATATATGCATGGATTAAAGTTAAGCTTCAAAGAAGCTCCCCCTTAACTCATGCATAGCAATAAACAATAAGATATGCAATGAATATTAAACATGAATATGTATAAACATGCATAATAAAATAAACATGCTCTTGATACCAAACTTTTAAAATAAATTCCTTTTCAATTTTAAAATAAACATGTTCTTTAAATAATTTCTCTTGATACCTTTGAAAACTTTATCAATAAAAGCAATAAAAGCTCTTGATACCAATCAATAAAAACTCTTGATACCAATTGAAAGATAATCAATAAAAGTTCTTGATACCAACAATAAAAATTTTAACAAAAGTTCTTGATACCAATAAACCAAAACAACAAAATATGTTCTCTTGATACCAATATCAACAAAACATCAAAACATCAAACAAACTCTTTTGATATCAATATGAAACAAACTTTGATATAAACTTATAAATAAACAATAAACATGCATATAAACTCAAATACTTCTCCATCTTTTTGTCAATCATCAACAAAGGGGTTAAAGAAAATAATAAAACAATGTTCTCCCCCTTTTTGTCTTAAACAAAAAAATATCAATAAGGGGTGAAATCAAATCAAAACATTATAATACCAATTAAAAAAAATATATCAATTTAGTGCATCATGATATCAATTGGAAATAAATAAAACATACCAATTGAAAGTTCATAAAACAAATATTTTAAAAAAAATATGTCTATATTATACCAATTGAAAGTAAATAAAACATGTTGAAGAATTCAACCAAAAATTTTGATATCAATTGAATGATGTAAACATATAGGTAATTTTGATATCAATTGTAAAGATTAGTACCAATTGAAAATAATTTTTATTAGGAGCATATGATACCAAAAAATATCATTTTTCAATCCTTTTTCAACATAAACTATGGAAGTAGAATACCAAGGTAAATAAAACCAATTAAAAGATGAAATATGAATTTTTTTCCCCTTTATGAAATTTCAAACAAAATGATGCATAAGCTTGTATAAGATACCAATTGAAACATAATCAATTGAAATATAATAGTCATTTAAGAAATCAAGCTTAGCATAACTAAAATTTGTGCTCAAAGACATAGAGATATAGTAAGCACAAATAAAATATATATATATATGTATGGAAAATTAAATACCAATCGAAATTGATACTATTTGAAATTGAAGCATATATATATAAAAACATATATAAGTATACAAAAATAATGTCAATAGTGATACCAATTGAAAAGATCCAATGATACCAATTGAAAATATAATAAGATCAAGTGTATAACTCATATTTCCTACTACCCATTTCATGCACATGTTTAAAAGGATTTTCAATAATAAGCATACAAGGCATGGTCGCCCAACCAACCGCCCTTAGATGGGTAGGGGTTTTCAAAAATAAGTTTGAAAATATAGTATTTTGAAAACTCTACCAAATGAAGAATACGAACTAGTTTAATGAAAAACTTGTAAACTAGTACGAAATCTTTCAAGTAAGGAATAAAACAAGAATATATTCTATGAAAAACATGTAAATCACATGATCACCAAACATTCAAAATCTATAAAGCCCATATCATACTCATGAAAACAAAATCATGAGAAAATAATAAGTAAAGTGAGTGTATAAGAGTTATGTGAAACACATCATCATAAAAATAGGCAATCAAGCTCAAAATTCCTTAAAAACATGAAAATCATCAACACTAGAAATCCTTCAAGGTTATGTATGTTTTGTACAAACTAAAGTATACATATATATCAAAACACGAATGAGTTCACAAAAGTATATGCATGAAGGCAAGTGGCTCAAGGATGTATATGTATAATTAATAGTTTAGACAAAATAGACATATACATGAAGTTAAACATTCACATGAAAACATGTACAAAATGAGAATACAAGTCAAAACGTATGAATCATCAAAATTAGGCTATACTAGTACATCTAATAAGTACAAATGAGCATTCAAGCACAAACACATAATAATCTATTTGTGGCTCACTATTTGTACAAATATATATCCAAGTTTTAATGAAAACTAACATCTAAACATGTAATCAAAACATGAAGCATAGAAATCAAAACAAAAACTCATAAAATCATTATGGCAAATGCACATGCATTAGATTTAGGACATACACATTAGTTAAAGTAAAGTGAGAACACTAAATATGGGTCCATATAAACATGGGTGTCTCAAATACTAATCATGCATGTTATAGGACTAATAAACATGGCATATGACATAATGAACATTAAAATAAGACATGCTATAAATGAATGATCTAAAAGTATGCAAACATAAATAAGGAGTAAGAGATAGTTATCAAAATCATGAGGGTAACTCTCCATGTCTCCAAAATAAGGTGATCCTCCCACTAAGCTTTCCTTGAAAGTGATGCATCCAAATAGTCCTCTTTAAGCTCGGAACGCATCCACCTCAAGGTACCATCGCTCTCACGTCATGTGAGAGCCCACACCTACATCAAATAAAATAGGAGTGGTCTTTGGTACCCATACTCTTTTGGGTCCATAGGGGTTAGCTCCTTTCCTAACCCAAACAAATTTAGTTGCTAAATTTACATCATGTAACTTATCATAGCAAAATTTAGCAAGGTGGCCCTTACGTCCACAATGTGTACAAGTGTACACATGAGCATACATTATGTGACGGGTGTGTACGTGAGGACGGTGTGTATGCCGTAGTTTGTGTGCATGCATAAGAGAAACTTGTTTCTTTTGAAACATAGATTCCAACCGTGAGTGGTTCAAAGCACATTGGCTCAAAGTGGAGCTCAAACAATCTACACTCTTCTTAAGCATACAAATATCATTTTCAATTATGGAAGAAGAGGTGCATGCAATATGTGAGCTAGATGGTGAAGCTACACTAGCATGGCAAACATGTGTAGACAAATCATTTTTCAAAGAAACATTTTTCTTTAAACAATCTTCCAATTCTTGTGAAATCAAGTCAATTTTGTTTTTCAAAGAAACATTTTCTTTTACAGTAAAATCAAGTTTAGAAGACAAGTTTTCATTTTTCTTCAAAATATCATTACAATCATTTTTATTTTTCAAAATCTTGTTTTCATTTAGGGCAAGATTAAGTTGGGATTTAAGTGAGTCACATTCACTTGAAATCTCATCCCTTTCTTGCAAAGCAATCTCAAGTCTAGAAGATAAATTTTTACTTTCTTCTTTTAAACTAAAATTATCCTTTTTCAAAAGTTTATATTTTGAAATCAAATTTTCACAATTTTTGACAAGTTCATCATTTAAGGCTTGTGCATCCATACACTCATTGCAATATGAACTAGTACTAGCATCTAGTTGAGTTTTCGATTGTACCTCAAGGGAGTCATTCCCTTGGACCATGAAGCAACGTTCGTCGGACTCGTCTCGACTAGATTTTCTCTTCTTATTGATAAGCGTTGGTAGCTCAGGAGATGTCAAAATCTTCCATACTGCAAAAGTGGAATCATAATGAGAAAACACATGTAAATATTTTTTATCAAGGGATGCTCTAAGTGCTTTTAGGGCTAGTGCATTGGCCTCTATATGCTTGCTATCACTAAGGTAGGATTTCTTGGTAATGGCAAGGTAAACTTTGTAACCTAGGACTTTTAAATGACAACTCATTGATCGAGGGAAAACCACGCACAAAAAATGTATGTTTTGAAGTTAAATTTAAAGTGTGTGTGCTTTGCTTCCTCGATACTTCCGTTATAGCATAGAGGCTAAAACGAGTCAAATCCATAAGGATGGGAGGCGATAGAAGCTTTACCGGTTGACTTACGTGTTTGTTAAAGATTCTTCAAAGTTTTAAAGAATGAAAGGAAAAGAAAGAAAAGAATGAAAAGAGAAGTACGGTGAAACACAAAGAAGTGAAAAATATAGAAAAGAATATGTTTGTGGTTTTTGAAATGTTTCTAAATAAAGTGAAAAAGAAAGAAAACTCATGGCACTAACTACTAATGACTTCACTAACATGCTAACCTCTTAGTGATAGTTACCCCACATGTATCATTGGCCATCACTAGTCCTTGGTTCAAGAGCGATTCAAAGCATGACCCATATGTAACTCATCACAACCCAACTCATCAAACAAGTGCAAACTACACTTAAACCATCAATACTATAGAAAAGTAAGCATGGAGTAAAGTAATGTTGCTTGTTAGTGGTTAGGAAGTTAGAGTGTTAAATCATCATCATGAGCCATCAATGGCTCTTGCAAGAGCAAGGCCAAATCGAGGCTATTAGATTCATGTGGATTATCATAAAAGAAGTTAGCAAGTTAGTGGTTAGTTACCATGAGAGAAAAGTTAGCTACACATGTAAAAGAGATTGGAGAGAAGAAAACATAGAGAGGTAAAGAGAGCACCTTTCATAGATTGTCACCTTCTATTACAAGCACTCTTGCATTCTAAGCATGTATCACTCTCTCTCTCCCTATTACAAGATCTACAAAATGAAAAATACAATGGAGGAAGAAGAACTAACCTAAACTAAACTACGTTAAACTACAACATGAAGATGAAACTACTCCTAAAACTCTGCATATCATCCCACTCTGAAAAATCCCAAGGGTATTTATAGGCATCAGGGGAACGGGGGGCCAGGGACAGACCCTGGCCCAAAGCGGCGCGCGCGCCACGACCTTACGGTGGCCGCGCGCGCGGCGCTTCGAGCCGCGCGCGGTCCCGTCTGTCCCCTGTCAGGCTCTGTGCCTGGTTTCGTCTTTGCAGCCCCTGATTTTTACAGAATCAGTTCTCTAGGTCAATGGCTATCTTTAATAGGCCTTTAATCACCAATTAAATGGTGATTTAGGGTCTTCTTCTTCATTACACACCATGGACCTAGAATCAAGAAAACAAGGTATTATTAGCAGAATTTATTATTAAATAAATATGAGAATGTGATGAAAGTTATGTAAAATTAGAGACTAATCACACCCTAATACTTATCTTTTGCTCATCCTGAGCAAAAAAAAAAACTAAAGAAATTATTACACCACTTTCGCAGGTGACGCGATTGCACTGAGCATGAGC
This sequence comes from Agave tequilana, assembly GCA_038442645.1. NCBI lineage: Eukaryota > Viridiplantae > Streptophyta > Magnoliopsida > Asparagales > Asparagaceae > Agave > Agave tequilana. The sequence goes on from JAVJIF010004602.1 coordinate 147,215, forward strand.
AACAAGCCGTTAAACCTCTAATTTTCTCCTAGAGGAGGAGTTTTGTCTCCTGAGGGTTTTCAGCGGATTACACCCACAAAATCCATAAAGAAAGAAATCAAATGTTAGTATTTTGAAAACACATTTTGAAAATAGAGAATAGTGTTGAAATATTTTTTGCGAAAATATAAGTGATCCAAGGTCATAGGTTAACCAGAAATTGTTCTTTCTTAAACTAAGTCATAATGCAAAAAAAATCTTGTTATAAATTAAATGTAAGAATTTAAAATTGAATTGACTCTTTGATCTTTCAAAAAACTCTTAGAAAAAGATGCACTTTGTGAACTGTGAAGATTTTTGGGATATCGACTCAAACTTTCATGCCATTTATATATTATTTTTTTCTTTTTTCTTCCCTTAGTTTTCTTAAGCTTTCTTATTTACCCGGGTAGTGAGCATTTAGCCGGTGACTTCCAAACCAGATGGTCTTAGGGCACCAGATGAGAAAACATCCCTCGAACTTAAGGACTCGAGTAAATAAGATCACAAAACTAAAGGGGATTATTTTATTTTGTCCACCGTTTTAGGTATGAATAATCATGCTTCTTGAGGCATAATTACCTAACTTCAATAAGTGTTTTTTATTTACATAATTTTTTTTAATATATATTTTTTTGTGACATTTTCAGTCTTTGTTTTAAGCCCAAAAATTGTGTAAGTGTGGAGTGCATAAATCTAAGGCAAAAAATTCAAGATCAAATTATCTTTTCAATCTTACTTTCTTATCCTATAATTTAGACAAGATATATTATTTTGACTCAGTTTAAAATTTCATAATTTGAGGTCTTCATAATTCCTAAGATAATTAATTTTCTTCAAAATAAATAAAAAATTATTTCTCTTGTTTCAAAAAGTTTTGTAAAAAGAAAAGAAAAGTTTTTATAAAAGTTTTTTTTTAAAGGTAAGAGATTGGAAAGATTGAAAAGTCTTCCTAATTCCCCGGCAACGGCGCCAAAATTTGATCGAGGAAAAACCACGCACAAAAAGTGTATGTTTTGAAGTTAAGATTTAAAGTTTGTGTGCTTTGCTTCCTTGATACTTCCGTTATAGCATAGAAGCTAAAACGAGTCGAATCCACAAGGATGGAGGGGGGCGATAGAAGCTTTACCGGTTGACTTACGTGTTTGTTAAAGATTCTTCAAAGTTTAAAAGAATGAAAGGAAAAGAAAGAAAAGAATGAAAAGAGAAGTACGGTGAAACACAAAGAAGTGGGAAACATAGAAAAGAATATGTTTGTGATTTTTGAAATGTTTCTAAACAAAGTGAAAAAGAAAAAAACTCATGACACTAACTACTAATGACTCCACTAACATGCTAACCTCTTAGTGATAGTTGCCTCATATGTATCATTGGCCATCACTAGTCCTTGGTTCAAGAGCGATTCAAAGAATGACCCATATGTAACTCATCACAACCCAACTCATCAAACAAGTGCAATCTACACTTAAACCATCAATACTATAGAAAAGTAAGCATGGAGTAAAGTAATGTTAGCTTGTTAGTGGTTAGGAAGTTAGAGTGTTAAATCCATCATCATGAGCCATCAATGGCTCTTCCAAGAGCAAGGCTAAACCGAGGCTATTAGATTTATGTGGATTATCATAAAAGAAGTTAGTAAGTTAGTGGTTAGTAGTTAGTTACCATGAGAGAAAAGTTAGCTACATATGTAAAAGAGATTGGAGAGAAGAAAATATAGAGAGGTAAAAAGAGCACCTTTCATAGATTGTCACCTTCTATTACAAGCACTCTTGCATTCCAAGCATGTATCACTTTCTCTCCCTATTACAAGATCTACAAAATAGAAAATACAATGGAGGAAGAAGAACTAACCTAAACTAAACTACCCTAAACTACAGCATGAAGATGAAACTACTCCTAAAACTCTGCATATCATCCCACTCTAGAAAATCCCAAGGGTATTTATAGGCATCAGGGGAACGGGGGGCCAGGGGACAGACCCTGGCCCAAAGCGGCGCGCGCGCCGCGGCCTTACGATGGCCGCGCACGCGGCGCTTCAAGCCGTGCGCGGTCCCGTCTGTCCCCTGTCAGGCTCTGTGTCCGGTTTCGTCTTTGCAGCCCCTGGTTTTTACAGAATCAGTTCTCTAGGTTAATGGTTATCTTTAATAGGCCTTTAATCACCAATTAAATGGTGATTTAGGGTCTTCTTCTTCATTGCACACCATGGACCTAGAATCAAGAAAGTAAGGTATTATTAGCAGAATTTATTATTAAATAAATATGAGAATGTGATGAAAATTATGCAAAATTAGAGACTAATCACACCCCCACACTTATCTTTTGCTCATCCCGAGCAAAATAAAAAAAACTAAGGAAATTATTACACCACTTTCGCAGGTGACGCGATTGTACTGAGCATGTGCAACAAGCCGTTAAACATCTAAGTTTCCCCTAGAGGAGGAGTTTTGTCTCCTGAGGGTTTTCAGCGGATTACACCTACAAAATCCATAAAGAAAGAAATCAAATGTTAGTATTTTGAAAACACATTTTGAAAATAGAGAATAGTGTTGAAATATTTTTTGCGAAAATATAAGTGATCTAAGGTCATATGTTAACCAGAAATTGTTCTTTCTTAAAGAAATACCCACACAATAAGAACAGAGAAATAAGAGAGAAAACAAGCCAACATAATATTTTAACGAGATTCGGCAATTTGCCTATGTCCTCAGGGTAAGGGAGAGAGATTTTATTGATTCAACAATCAATTACAACTTGTTCCTTACTTCAAGAAATTTTCAAGGGAGATTTTCAGTGGGATACAATTCATGAGGGTTCTAACCCATATTTATAAGTAGAAAGTCTCAGGGATTTAGAAAATCCTGATTGAATTTGATCTCAAAATAGAAAAGGAGTCCGGAACCCTAAAAGGAGAACAAAATGCGTCTCTCGGTCGATCGCCCTTGTCCCCGGTCGACCGGGACCAACCGAGAGTTGGCTCATGACAATCGGTGGACCGCACGGTCGACTGTTCCTTTACCACGGTCGACCGGGCAGTCGATAGGGTCATATCTGTGCATGTCGTGCACACCGATCGACCGGGCGGTTGACCGTACAACGAATTCCTATTCTTACTCCTTTTCACTTCCAATCTCTGTACTATCTTCCTGATGAGTTTAAAAAACTCTTTCGATTTTTTTTATCTCCTCTCTCCTTATAGTAGAGGCCCGGGTCGATGGTCTAGCCGTTGGATTGAGCCTCAGCACCTCAAGAATAACATTGTGAATTTTTGTCTTGATCGGATAATGTTTGCCCCTCAATCAAGGTCAAAACTTTCTGGTGGTTAGAAAACTCAGATTGCTCACACTCAGTGGTTTCTCTCTATATTGTGTTATTCTTATTATTTGTGATGACTGTGATCTGCTTTCTTTTTATAGAAAAAGCCTCGTTCTTGGTATCCACACCAATTACTCTCTCAGTTGATGGAGAATCCAAAAGGGTACATGAAATCTAAAATATTGTCAATTACTCTCTGATAGAAAAACCAAGGGTACATGAAAATGTGTTGTAGACAAAGTGAAGTATGAATACATGCGGTAGACGAAGAGTCTTTTCATCATGTAGCTGAACATTCCCATGAGCTCTTGGAATCAATAGTTTGAGAATCAGTAATGAATTTGGACAGGTTGACTCATCTATATATGTAGGGTTTGGTTTGTGTCCAGATCAATCTGTATTTATTTTCATTGAAGTGAAATATAAATCTAACATATGATCTTTTTTATGCCAACTTTCCTTGCAACCTCTTGTGTATTGTATGTGCCCAGAATGAAGCCCTCAACGGTGGTGGGACTCTCTTTGTTAACAAGCACCCGGACCTAAGGGTTCGTGTTGTGCACGGTAACACCTTGACAGCTGCTGTTATTCTCAATGAGATCCCTAAGGATGTGACGGAGGTTTTCCTGACTGGGGCAACATCCAAGCTTGGTAGAGCTATAGCATTGTACTTGTGCCGAAAGAAAATACGAGTCTTGGTAAGCTGCATTGCCTTGTTTCAATGGGAAATGGTTTGAAATAGAAGTTGCGCAACTGATCGTAATAACTTTCATGTCTCTGCAGATGTTGACGCTATCGACGGAAAGGTTTCAGAAGATCCAGAAGGAAGCCCCAGCTGACTGCCAGCAATACTTGGTTCAAGTAACAAAGTACCAAGCCGCACAAAAATGCAAGGTACTACAGTGTCTCCTCACGATATCCTTTGATTTCACAGCGTTGATCTTCATCTAACTAGCTCAAACCATTTGCAATGTGGTCTCAGACATGGATTGTGGGCAAGTGGATAACCCCTAGAGAGCAATGGTGGGCACCTCCCGGCACTCACTTTCACCAGTTCGTCGTCCCACCAATTATTGGCTTCCGAAGGAACTGCACTTATGGAGCGTTGGCCGCAATGAAGCTGCCTGAAGATGTGCAAGGGCTAGCAACGTGCGAGGTATGGCCACCTTATCTTCTTCTTCTGATTCGTACAATGCCTGCCTTAAACGGCACTGAGCATCTCGAGTTCTGCCAGTTGATGTGATTCTTGATTTCCTTTTTCGGGTGCCAATGGAACAGTACACGATGGATCGGGGTGTGGTTCACGCTTGTCACGCAGGAGGAGTGGTCCATTTTTTGGAAGGATGGACGCACCACGAGGTCGGGGCAATCGACGTGGACAGAATCGATGTAGTATGGGATGCAGCAATGAAGCATGGACTGAAACCTGTGTGAAGTAATGGAACACTAGCGAAAACTGTCTTCCGAAAAATTCGTTTCTTTTTCCCTGTTTATTTTCCTTTCTCTTCAGTGTAACAAAAGATTGGTTATTGCTATTATGAATCAATGACTCTGCTATTTGATTAACACATGTGTCTGATTAATGGAACCTCACACATGTTCCTGTTTTACCTAATTAATGAAAGAAAAGTAAGTCTTCATTGATAACTTGAGGACTTTGATCTTTTTTTTCTCAATTTACTTGCAAGAAACGTGTCTCAAACGAATTAGAAGACTGAAGGTGCATGTGCTGATTAATTTCATAAGCCTTCATATTAAGACTAGTCACATCCCTGATTCAAGTGAAACAGCACAGACAACATAGAGAAAGGATTCCCATGGATATGAACTCAAATTTCATCAATTTAAGATGTCAACAGCGCCGAGATTTGTTTGAAGTTTCCATCACATAACTGCAACAACTCATGATGCGTATCTTCCCTGTTTGATGGGTAACTTAAATTCAAATGAATGAATTTGTTTCCAAAGATAGAATTGGTTCAAAACCAGTTATGTGGGAAATAACCAATTAAATCTTTCCTTCGCAATGCAGCTTCCCAATTCTGCCTGACTTGCAGAATGCAGAAATCAATTCAATGCTTAAAATGGAGTGCGCAAAATTGGACGAGACTCAAATCAACATACTTGTAGCACATACAAGAGTTAATGCAGCAGCAACACGAGGAAAAGAAGACCGATAGCTAGGCAGAGGTGCGCAGGCCACGGCCAATTCCTTGCCCAAAGCTGGCTCATGTCTGCCGCATGTACTGATGGTCACGCGGTGTGCCAACAAAGCCAGTAAACAGAATTCTGTGTTGATGCAATGCACGACTCACTGGAATCAGGTCACTGCATACGCGTGTTGGCTAATTTGTTGCTCAATTTGCATCGCTTACCGGTAAAATTTTATTTCTTGCCAACTGCTGGTAGTTATCACCAACTTTCCAGCCAACCGTACTGAAAAGCACTAGTGTGGGCTGCGAATTGGCAGAAATTGCTACTAGTCTCTCTATACAGCAACGCGTGATTCACATCGGCTTGTGACTCTTCTATACACAATGGTAGTAGCTGCAGGTGTAGAAAGAGATGGTTTTCTGTATTCTTGTCTCTGGATTGGACTTGCATCAGCTTATTAATTGAGAGTGGAAATTGATGGGTCTCTGGGTCTCGAGAGACCCTCGAATGAGATCATGCCTTTGGTTCCAAGGCATGGGAGAGGTTGATGGAGGCTCGTTGTGTTAATCAAGAATGAGGTCGTGTTGTGATACCGACACAGCAAGGGACAACACCGAGAGGTTCTGCAGCAGAAACGTGAAATCGATCTACCACTAGCGAGTAATAAAACTAATCATTACAAACATAAGAACACTATATTTAATGTGGTTTGACCAATTGTGTCTGGTCCACAGAGAGGAGGAGAGAAATTTTATTGAAAATAGAGAAAAAAATTATAAGAGTTACTAGAATCCCTCTCACAACTCTCTATGATGGAAAACTTAATTTGTTCTTGACTTGTCTTCAAAGGCCAACCCAAGGGATTTTTATAGCCTCCTAGGGTCATCCTATCCAATACAAACTCCAGCAATATAAACAACACAACCTCAAAGTAAAAGAAAACTCGAATTCATTCAAATTAGAATCAGAACCTGAAAGAGGAAACTGCCAGCACCGCCAGTCTAGTCGACTATATTGTCATATTAGTCAACTAGTCTTCTTATTAGTCGACTGATCTGACGTATCAGTCGACTAACTGAGATCCCTTCCTCTCTGTTACGTTTCAGTCGACTAACCTACATGCTATTAGTCGACTAATTTTATTATAAGTCGACCAGTCAGTTGAATTAGTCAACTTATCTTGTGCTTATCTTCTCGTGCATGTTTATTCTTGATCCCTAAAGTTTGTAACGCCTCCACCTTAAATCTGACTTCTTCTCTAATGAATTTGACGCACCCGATACTAACAATCTCCACCTTGACTCTTATTCATGGAGTCCCCATGTAGAAATTGGCCTTTGTATCATTCACTGAGCTTACTCTCCCCTTTTGTGACTCACATGACACCCCCAAGAGCCCTCCACTTTATCTTTGGAGAATCTGAATGAAGTTCAGAGATGCTCTGAACTTCTCCACCAGAATGACCATTATCATCATGTTTGCCAAATTCCTTTTAGTATTGATCTTCACCAAGTTATTCACTTTGTAATCTATGACCCATTGACGTATCTTGTGATACCTCATAATAATGTGCTTCGTCCGCTTATGATATATGTGTTTCTTAATAAGATGAATAACACTTTTACTGTCGCAGTGAATTTGAACCGAATCATGTATGATGTCAATAATCTCGATCAATCCTCTCAACCACAAGGCTTCCTTAGATGCCTCAACTGCAGCCATATATGCCGCCTCTGTTGTTGAAAGAGCCAATGTGTCTTGCAATTCCGTCTTCCAACTAATGATGCACTCAGATACCGTGAATACATAGCCCGTCGTAGATTTTCGCTGATCAAGATTGTGGGAGAGAGGAGATAGAAGAGATGGAAAGAGGTAGCACAGAGATCGGACGACAAAGGAGCGAGAAACGGCTCACGGAGCAGGCCAGTTTGCACTCCCGGTCGACCTCACGGTCGACCGGTGGAGGAGGCTGGTCGACCGGCGTGCACGGGCGTGCACAGGAAGGAGCGGTCGACCGGCCCCGGTCGACCGACTGAAGTGGCCTCGCTCTCGGGTAGGTGCGGTCGACCGGACCGGTCGACCGTGGCATGGGTCGGTCGACCGGCCGGTCGACCGACAGGCGCGGCTGGACTTTCCTTTTAGGATCCGAATTCTTTTTCTGGATGGGATTGAATCCAACCTGGGTTTCCATAAATTCAGGGTCTCTGTGGTTATAAATAGAGGCTAGAGGTCTCATGTATTGTATCCCTGAGGAAAAACTAAGAATCCCTTGCCTCCCTCTTGTATTAGTTGTAATTGATTGTTGAATCAATAAGATCTCTCTCTCCCTTGCCCCGAGGACGTAGCCACGTTGGCCGAACCTCGTTAAATTTGTGCGTTGATTGTTTTTTTCTCTATTGGTGGTTGTTCCTGCTGCGTTGATTGTTTCTCCGGCTGAATCGAGTCTCCACCAGTTGGGCGGATTCCTCAAAGAGGTGGTTGTTGTTGTGTCTCTTCTTCCACGAACCGCTGCGCACAACGAGTGGTGTCAGGGGCACAACAAGTGGTATCAGAGCATCCCAGGTTCGACGTGGGATCATCTGTTGATTCAAGGGCATCTGTTGCTGATTGGCGGAGATCGTGTGTCGATCTCGGATCAGAGTTGGGACTGTTTGTGGGATCGTGTGTTGATCTCAGAACAGCGTGTGAAGATTGCTCGAGGAATCAAGTTGGTGGAGTAGATTGCTTCGGAAACTCTTCGAGGGTTTCGCGTGGAGGTAAAGATCCTGTCTTTATCTAGTTTATTTTATCTAACTCCGTTTGTTTCCACATTGGTTTGAGGAATCAGTTGAGAAGATGGCTGGAGAAAGTACATCGGTGAAATCCATGTATCCACATCCAAGGATTGATGTGGTGAAGTTCAACGGGACGAACAACTTTAGTATGTGGAGGTGTGAGGTTATGGATGCGCTGACGGCATCAAACCTCGAAGACACTCTACGGTTGGAGAAGAAGTGCGCATCAACGACGGAAGAAGATTGGGACAAGATGAACCGTTCGGCGTGTGGCTTGATCAGGTCTTGTCTGACACAAGACATCAAGTATCAGGTGTTGCATGAGACATCTGCGAGGCAGCTGTGAGAGATCCTGGAAAGGAAGTATCTGATGAAGAGCATAAAATCGCGATTGCAGTTGAAGAGTAAGCTCTATGGGTTTCAGATGCAAAGAGGATGCTCCGTCAATGAACACTTGAACCGCTACGCGAAGCTTCTTACGGATCTAGTTAATGTGGATGTGGAGACTAGTGAAGAGGATAAGGCGGTAATTCTTTTGAACTCTCTTCCTAGGGAAGAGTATGAGGCCTTTACTCTTACTTTTCTCAATGGTAGACAATCCCTTTAACTACGATGAGGTGTCTGCTGCAGTTGTGAGTTATGAAGTAAGGAGACAGGACCGACTGTCTTCTTCGGGAAGCACAACAGTAGAGGCATTGGAAGTAAGAGGCAGAAGTTCCAATAAGAAGGGAAGAGACGATCGAGGGAGATTAAAGTCCAGATCAGGCTTCAGAAATCTGAAGAAGAATCAGTGTGTCTTGTGCAAGAAACTAGGACACTGGAAAGCAGAATGCCCGAAGAACAAAGGTAAGAAGGTGGAGTCTAAGACTGAGGCAAATCTTGCAAAGGTGGTTGTTTTCCATTGATTTGCAAAAGGGAAAACTTACATTAAAAAGAGTTTGAGGAGCTAAATTACAAGTATTCTTAAAAAGATTACAAGTAGATCTCCTCAGAGATTCTGGAGAAGTGTGTCGATAGGAGTCTGGTCAGCGCGCGACCACTTTGTCCCTTTGACGATGCGAGCGATGAGATTCCCTTCTCGCCTGGTTTGGGGAATCAGAGAACAGAAGGTTGGTAGAACCCTCTTGCTACTTCTCAAAACCTGCCTTCAATTAGGAATTCCTTCTTGCCTGGTTCCGGAGATTCCTTGAGAGGAAGGTATTAGGGTATCAGCACCCTGATTAGAGAAGTAATTCTCTAAAAGTCTCTGAATTCAAGAGCGCACGGTGCGTCATGAAGAAGCCTCTGCTTGTGGAGTCCTTTCTCGAGCGTATCGTCTCAGAAAAGCTCTTCGAAGAAGTCCTTCCTCCTTGTGCCCCTGGCGGGCTATTTATAGGGAGAGCAAGGGTATAACCGTCCCTTGAAGATATGGAAACAGATTGAATCGGATCTGTTTGAATCTGGAAAGTAGCCTTGCTGCGAGGCTAGGATCAGCTTCTGTGAAGCTAGAAATGGCAGGTCGGTTGATCCTCTTGATTTATTTTGATCCTTTCCATATTGTTAAAAGATCTCTCCTGATCCTCTTACTCGTTTTTAAGAGAGTCAAGAGATTGTGGCAATCAACTGCCGAATTAGATCTCAGATTTGATCTTGATTAGATTTGATCTTGATCCCGATTAGATTTGATCTCATCTGGAGATTTGATTGGTCAAAGGTTGACCATGGCAGACCAATAGCGGCGCTGCCCGCTTTGAGCTCGTAGCGGAGCTTGAGACGGTTTCTGGCGAAGTCCGAAAGAAACCCTTCGGCGGAGCTAGAAGTCCTCTGTGGCGAAGTTATAAGTTAGCTTCTTGGCGAGGCATTGGATGACTTCAAGGCGAAGTCGGGTGATACTAGCCTCTCAAGCGAGGCTATCCCTTTGGGCTCATGCGATGCTAAGTGCTAGCACCTTAGACCTGCTGAGGTCTGTTTAGAAACAATCCGGGTTCACTGTCTGCTTGCTGGATCAGTGGAGTCCAAGTTGCTTCCTTGTCCCTCGGAGATGGGCGAGAACTGGTCTTCAGCTCGTCTGTCACTTGTCTTTTGTAAATGTCAACAAGTTTAGACATTGTTCGGACCAAAAGAATCTTGTCTTTTTTAAGTGTCAACAAGACCCCCTTCAAAGTTTTCGAAAGTCTGCAATAGCCCAGACTTCGAAACACTTTGAACTGCTTTGATCGGTGGTGTGTGGAGTATGAACGTCGCCATGATGGTTGAGTTCAGCTTCGCTCTGAATCCTGCTTTAAGATGTAGATTCACCGAGGAATCATGTAGATTCACGTCTGGGTAGCTTCGCGGCTAGGTAGGTTCGCTCTGGAACATCTGTTGCTTTCCCAATGCCAACTGCCATGGGCCAGTTACGAGAAGGATTACTTCTTCTCTCGTACTGATCGAGGGAGATATTCTCCCCTCGCGCGTTTCCAAGGGAGGATATTCCCTCTCTTCAAGGCGCCATGAGTGCCTTTATGAGGGAGACGCTTCTTCCTTTGCACGGTTCTAAGGGAAACCATCCCTTTTCTCAAGGCGCAGTAAATGCCTTGAATGCGCTCGTGCTTCCACGCTTGAGGCGGCAACGCTCAGGCCATGGGGCCTATAAATAAGACACTTGAGGTCCTCTGAAGAGAAGTGATCTGCTCTTCTCCTCTTCTCTTGGTTTGAGAGAGATACTCAGATCTCTGAACTAGTGGGAATGCCCACTCTGGTCATTATCCGGCCAAGGACCGGTAAGTCTTGATCGTTCAACGACTTCACCAATAATCTTTCAGGGAGTTCTTCTCCCTTAACTTAGCTTTGATAGCTACTTCAGGGATTGATTTCCCTTGTTCTTCATTTTGCAATTGACTGAGCTGCAGAGAAGGAATTTATCATAGCTTCCCAGGAAGCTATCATTCTGACTTGATCACAGAAGGATCACTGCATGTTAAGTCCGTTGCACAGGCAGAACTTGGGACTTAGTTCCTTCAAGGTTGAGCCAGTCTTGCCATATAGGTGGGGCTAAGACTGTGTCCCCTAGGATCAGTCTGGCTTAGCCATATAGGCGAGGCTAGGACTTGGCGTTTGCTGAGCTAACCCATCATTGCTGTGCAGGCGAGGCTATCCTCTGCTTTAACTGAAACCAATGCTTGACTGGAGCAGATTGCTTCGCCTCAAAGAATTTGACTTAGTGCCTTTGCAGCTTCTCCTGTGTTTAACTGTTAACTTCTTTCAGTTTGCACTGCAGTGATCTATGTTCGCCAACTTTGTGACTTGATGAAAGAGAACGAAAAGTTGCCTTATGCTTCCCCAGTTGAAGCTTTACTTTTAAGCAGGAGGAACAAACTGGGGCAGCTGATGCGTGTCCCAGAGGCTGTTGGCAGTCGCTTATCCGAGATGATTCCTTTTGAGGTGAGGCCGGTAGCCGCTTATCTGAGATGATCCACTTGGGAAAGCGGACGTCACCTGTGAGATCACTGACCTTCCCATTGTCCATTTTCATCATAGAAGGTCCAACCTGCTGGTGGTGATCAGTCCTTTGCCAATTTTCTTTAAGGAAGATCCAGCTTTCTAATGACAAAACCTGTCGTTATGCGAAGGATCACGGCCTTGTCCGGGTGGCACGATCTGTCCTGGTGGCACCATCTGCCATTATGTGAAGGATTATAGCCTTGTGTAGGAGGAAAGCCTTTCGTGTCCGGTTGGTCTGGCTTGAAAGCAGATAAAACCACTTGTATGCCTTTTGCGCAAATGATCCTGTTGAGCAACTGAATCTGTTGTATGAAACACAACCTTGATGTAGTATCAATGTACCTTTCCTCTTCAATGAAAGTTCATTTTCTGCTCATTTGATTTTTGCCTGCCTTTATTGAGAATTTGGCTATAACGGGGCTGAACTTCGTGCGAAGTTAAGGACAGGGTCCTTTTTGAATGAGCTTCGCGCGAAACTGGCATGTCGGCGAACTGTGCCTTTAGCGGGCTAAGGCAACCCTTTTGGCGAAGTTCTTGATGAACTTGTGCGAAGTCCGCACTTTGACTCATGGCGAGGTTAATCCTTAGTGGCTAAATCAGCGCTTCTCGGGAAGGCGCTTTAGGTGACGTTTCAAATTAATTTGAAACGACAGCCTGTACTGTTTATAAGGCATCGTTTCAGGCGCTCATTGGCCTATAAAAGCCCGATCGGGCTGAGAAAGAGCAGATCTCTTTACTTGAAATTTTTAGAGACCTTTGACTCTTCTTCTTCCTCTTTCCTCTCCATTTAGAAAGTTTGAAAGCTTCCGCAGCTCTTCAATGGCGCCCAAGAGACGAGCAGGGAAAGAAGTGGCAACTTCTGCAGCGGAGGGTCCTTCTCCTCCTCCGGTCATCGAACGACCAATTGCCGGTAAGGGACTCCCCATTTTGATTAGAGACTGTCGTTTCTCTTTTAAAGCCGATGTTTGGCTATCTTTGGATGAATCCAGAATGATCGAGCATGATCTATTATTAGGGAATCCATTTCCCTGCATTTCCCTTATTTTCTCGAACGGGAATTCAAGAACTGAAGAGTTCTTCTTTAAGCTTCTAGGCGAAGCTATCCCTTAGACTGTCTTCATCCTGTTGAACAACAGGATATGGGTCTGTCCTCTCAATCATGGCCGCAAAGGACTAATGATTAATTTTTGACCATAATGCCCTTTTGACGAAGTTAGTCCTCAGGGCGGTACCGCCTTCTGCTTGAGCTTTTCGAAGCGAAGCTAACACTTGGAAATTTTCTGCGAAATGCGGACTTGGCTGTGAGGCTAAGCTTTGTTGAAGCTATTGCTATGCTAGCTTTACTCGGAGAGCGAAGCTATGCCTTAAACGGAAATTGTGCTTTTGTTTGGGCCTCTGCTTGGCTGATGAACTAATAATAGCTTCTCTTTGTTCTTGCAGTGCACTACACTCCTGGTCCTCTGAACAGTCTATTTGGGATGACCAGGGGATTGGACGGCAATATCAGCCTGCAATTTCAAGGGCAGGCTTCTCTGTTTAGTGAGCGGAGTTCTCTTGTCTGAGACACTCTTATTCATGGTGGTGATCAATACACCACGAGGAGTATTTTGACTACGGCTCCCCTTGAAGGGAAGCCCGACTTCATGTTCGGGGATGCCGCGCCAGACCCTGATCACCAACTACTGGCAGGGGAAGGGCAGTGAATTTTCCAATTGGATGGTGAGAAGTTCTACCTTCCGTCCAACAAGCGACATTTTTCATTGTCTTCCTTCGAATGCATGACGCAGGCTCGGAAGATGTCGTGGGAAGTGAGCCGGAGTACTGACTCTGTCCACATAGGGAAATTGATGCTTCAGTCTCCTGGTTATGCAAGAGCGGGGCCTCCTCGTTGCATAATGGGTCTACATCCTGGGAATGTGTCACGAGAGATCCCAGTGGGAGAAAATCCTGCGGTGGCGCTGACCTTTGGCAACCAATTCTGCAAGGTCAATGGAAACTACCCAGCCACTAACTTCAGGACTCCAGGCTGGATTCACCCTCCGAAGGCATGGTGGAGGGATTTAACTGTATACATCCTCGCTCATTTCGAGGAGGATCTGAAGAGACTGAACCTCTATGAGGCCGTCAGGGCGACCTGCTACGGTATTGAGATGAACATGGCGTGCTTCTACGCCATGTTTGAATTGTATAGCCCAGCTTCAGGGACTTTCTTCACCCCTGTTGGCGAATTGGGTATTGCCTTGCATGATATGTGGGAAGTCTCTGCTCTGCCTTTTGGGTCTCTTCCATATGAAGAATACTTCCCGTGCGAGGCAGAATTGACACTTCTGGAGAAGCAGGAGCCCGCTTTGTTTGAGACCTACAGGGAGTTAATGTGCCACTTGTACATTTGCTCCAGTATGTATGGAGGCAGTAAGGGAACTTCCTGTAGCTTGAAGAGCTGGGGAGTTTATTTGTTCCCAGATATGGAGAACGCTCCTGAAGCGGCTCACTGTGGAGTTGCTGATGAAGGCATCTTTGACTGGATGCAAAAGCACTTCCAAGGGGGTCTAGTTGTGAAAGAAAACGATGGTCCCTATGAGAGGGGTGATGTCCTTCGGAGTTTTCATCATCAGGCTCGCCGGCCGATGTCCCGGAAGGCACTGCTGGCTGGCTTCTTGACAGTCTGGCTGAAGAAGTGTATGGTGCCGTCTTCTTCGGGTGACGTCGTTCATCCGAATGTTTTGCTGCCCGCTGTTTGTTTGGTTCATGGTTGTCCTCTGGGTCTTCTTCCGGCCATGGTGTGCTGTATCCAGAGAGGCCTTCGTGCATTAACGGAGGCTTTTTGCAGGCCGCCAGCAACGAAGCGTGAAAAGGGGGCCATTTCGCCTCGCGACGATCCTAATCCCAGGATAGGTCTGTCGTACACTTACTTGATGGCGTGGTTCGCCCTGCATTGTCCTTCTTTGATTGAAGCTAGAGAGGACCCCCCGCAAGGTGTTCGAATGGCGCTCCTCCGCCTATTCGAAGGGTGCTCATGGCAGAAGACTTACGTGGCTGAGGCCCGTAAATTAGTGCGTCGCTATGACGTCTATAGTCTCTTCCACTGTTTTTCCTGTATTCGGGATGCAGGTTATGAGGAAGAGTTCAAAGATGCGGGGGAGGGGCAGTCGTCCCTGAGTCGGGGAGTTTTTGAGTGGCTGGTCAGCATCCGGCCCTCGCATTTATTGTATAGAAGCGGGGATACCTGTTATTTGGAGCCTTATGTTCCAAGTCGGTTTGCTCGACAGTTTTGATATGACCAACTGTACGTGGGCAACCCAAATCTCAATCTGGCTTTCATGGGGAGTCTCATTGATGGAGCCCGTACCTGGCGATTCTTCATTACAGGCTGTACTGGGGCGCGGCTGCGTACGCCGTCGAGGGCTCCCAATCTTCTAATGACCCTGTGCTTCTGCCAGTGGTATGCAACTTCCAACTCCACACCCTTTGAATTCAAGGCTAACAGCTCTGGTGTGAAGTTAATTTCTCAGCGGCTGAAGCGAAAGGTCTCTGAGAGAAGGAAAGGTAAGAGGGTTCGCGTCCCAGGCATGGAGGAATTCATTGCTGTGGATGACAGCGAAGCCTCGGATGCAGAAAGTCCTCGCTTTGAAGCGGAGACAGGTGCCGGGACTCCTGCAGCTGGTTCTGGCGTGATGGGGACAGTTCCCCCAGGACATATAGAAGAAGTAGAGGAGGAGGATCCCGACGTTCCTCTTAAGCGCAAACGGACAGGTGGGTCTCGTAGGAAGCAGTTGGTGAAGAAGCCCCATCGCCAAGCTCCTACAATTGTCGTAGAGGGTGAAAACTCTGCAGCGTTTCGTCTTCTTGCCCCATTAGTAGTTGAACCGTCGGTTGCTGGACCGACTACTGGTGGAGTTGCTCCGGACTTGGGTAAGATCAGCTTCATCTTTGTAATATATCTTCTATGTGTTCCGGACCGCTTATTATCTGCTTCGTGATGTAGGAGCCGAGGCGGTGATGAGCCCGAGAGCTGAGGCCGTCGGAGAACAAGGGGAACATTATGATCCTTTGTTCGCTTACCACGAGGGTGATAAGGCCGGCTATTTTGCCGTCCCGGAGGAATCCGGAGGTGACGCAGCTGACGTTGGTCCTTCGGGCGCTGGGACTTTCAAGGGAAGTCCTGTAGCGTCAAGCTCTTTTGGGTGGTCCACGGAAGATTCGGCAAGCGAAAGCGGGTCGGCCATTCGTGTTGACTCCGCAAAGGACTTTCCAATGGAGCCCGTAGAAACTGATGCGGCTGCCAAGATGCTTGAGGCGACATCGTCCTTTGGTATTGTTCTGACCTTTTGGCTTTTACTATTTATTGTGTCTTGCCTAAACACAATTTTGTTGCAGGTGTTCCACCTCAAGGTGCGTCAAGTTCAAGGGAACCAGAAGATCTTCCCGAGGGGTCGAGGGGTGACATGAGCACTTCGACCGCGGTGGATGCTGCTGTGTTGGACGCGCTGTATGGTGATCTGCCCCCTTATCGGCCTGAGCTTGCCGAAGGAACAGAGGTTGAAGGGGTGGTAGTCCCGGAGGTGTCCTCACTCCCGACTATATCAACGAGTGAGGCGCCATCAGTTGTGCTAGGTGCGGAGCTGAGAGTGATTACAAGCCCTACTTCCCCAACCCTGGTGGTTGATCCTGCTGTTCAGGAGGTGGTCACTAGTCCTACCTCAGCGGTGGCTAGTGTACTGGTTTCATTGAATATTCCGTCGAGATCACCGATGATCTGTCATGCTGCTGCAGCCAGTGTTCCCGCTGTTCCTTCCACAGTGGTGTCAACCAGACTGGTGGACTTTTCTAAGGCTGTCCGTCTACCAGAAGTGGCCGAGGTTGAAAATGATTTTATAGGTGACATAGTCGATAGCTTTTATAAAGGCTTAGGGCGATCCATCGATCTGATCTTGAAAGGTTCGACTATGTCGTTCTCAACTTTAAAGGTGGTCCTCTCCCGCAGTATTGCAAGTATTCGGGACTTTGAAGGGTATCACCAGGCCACTGCCTTGGAACTCCTGGTAGATCAATTTGAGAGGGACGTAGAGGAATGGCGTCGTCTTAGCCGCTCAGACCTGGAGTCTTCGGTTAATGAGCAGCTTGCGCATCTTGTCGCTCAAATGCATGAAGCCCGTCTTGCTGCTCAGGAAATTGCAAAGGCTATTTCTTCTGACTTGAAATTCTTGGAAACAAGGCAAGCAGAGGTTGGGAATGCCATTGATGCCTCCACCAGTGCTCTTCTTGACGCCGAAGATAAAATTGGGAAGGCCAAGGAGATGATCAGGAAGGCAAATCTTCTCTTATCCAGGGCTGAACCAGTGCATCTTGAAGAGACTACGCGGCTTGAGCAGCTTAAGGCTCAGAGTGACGAACTCTCGCAGCAGGAGTTAGCTCAGAGGGCAACCTTGGCTGAGGTCGAATCTCGTTTGGCCCAGGCGACGAACTTTAATGAGGCTAAGCTGAGGTCGCAGGCACTTGTCCGGGCTGCTAATGATAGGAGGACGAGGCTGGCTTCCCTTGAAGAGCGGATCAGATCTTATAATGTACGCCCGTAGGTCGTAATATATGTGCCTCCATGTATCCCATCCTTTTGGAATCAATGAAAATAATAATTTTTGTTTTGACTCCCTGTCGAATCTCCAAATTGTTCCACTTTCTGAATTGTCGGTTCCAAATTGTATTGCATCCGTTTGAGAACATAGTCTTTGTTGGATTGAATACTGAGACTTGGTGGTCTATCAGTTCAGAGGTCGTGATGACATAACTGGTTGAGGAGCCATCAAGGTTCAAGGTTGGTGATACTTGTCTTTTGTAAATGTCAACAAGTATCGAGACCTGTCTTTTGTAAATGTCAACAGGGCTCGGGGTTGAGACTTATCTTTTGTAAATGTCAACAAGCTCAAAATTGAGACTCGGCTGTCTGCTGGTTCAGAGGTCGCAATGACATAACCGATTGAGATGCCACCAAGCTCGAGATTGGTGATACTTGTCTTTTGTAAATGTCAACAAGTATCGAGACCTGTCTTTTGTAAATATCAACAGGGCTCGGGGTTGAGACTTGTCTTTTGTAAATGTCAACAAGCTCAAAATTGAGACTTGGCTGTCTGCTGGTTCAGAGGTCGCAATGACATAACCGATTGAGACGCCACCAAGCTCGAGATTGGTGATACTTGTCTTTTATAAATGTCAACAAGTATCGAGACCTGTCTTTTGTAAATGTCAACAGGCTCAAGGTTGAGACTTGTCTTTTGTAAATGTCAACAAGCTCAAAATTGAGACTTGGCTGTCTGCTGGTTCAGAGGTCGCAATGACATAACCGCTTGAGACGTCACCAAGCTCAAGGTTGTAATGGAGTTTGGGAAAAGTCTCGTTTTCACGGGGAGAAATGAGGGAATCACTGTCATAAGTTTAATGTTAACGTAACAGCGAAGTGTATATGTGATCTTACCATTCTATGGACGAGAATTGGTAGGTGATTTTGGAGATCTCGTTTTCACAGGGAGAAACGAGGGAATCGCTGTCATAGGTTTAATGTTAACGTAACAGCGAAATATATATATGTGGTCTTACCATTCTATGGACGAGAATTGGTAAGTGATTTTGGAGGTCTCGTTTTCACAGGGAGAAACGAGGGAATCGCTGTCATAGGTTTAATGTTAACGTAACAGCGAAATATATATGTGGTCTTACCATTCTATGGACGAGAATTGGTAAGTGATTTTGGAGGTCTCATTTTCACAGGGAGAAACGAGGGAATCAAATGGGAACAGGTCCCTTAGGATTTTTAGCAAATCCTCAGCTGTCAACGGGTTTGATATGCCTTTACCAACTACCGTTTGAGTTGGGCTAGCCATGCTATTCCCCTCAGCATGATGAGTTGTTGAGGACTTATGTTGGACTTAAAAGCCAACATTTTCCTCTATCCTTAATCGTTAAGGATGTTGGATCATCTGGTTAATGTATGCATAACCTTGATTCTCCTTTAAGATAACCAGTGTATGGCCAGGTTCCTACTGGTTTATGGTTGTATGATCTCGCTTGGAGGAAGAGAGAGGCTCTCTTTTTCATATACTTTGGATATGAAGGTCTTGATCAGAGGTGTAATGTTAACTTGATCATAAGAAGGATCCTTAATCAGGGATAATACTTCTTCAAGAACTTGTCATTGACCGGCATCATGAGTAGGTCGTCATCTGAAGTCATAAGGTGGTATGCTCCGTTCGAATAGACTGTTTCTATCACAAACGGTCCTTCCCATTTAGGCTGAAATTTGCCTTTGGTCTTATGCGTCATAATCATCGGTCGTCTGACGGCTAAAACCAGGTCTCCTTTTTGGAAGACCCTCTGTTTGACCTTCTTATTGAAGGCTTTTAAAATTTGAGCTTGATACAACTCGATGTGTTGCTGAGCTTGTAGTCGCTTCTCATCTAGGGCTTCGAGCTTTTGGAGGTGCAACCAATCATTGTCCTCTGATGTGATCTTAGTGGTCAGAGCGACTCACAATGATGGCGTCTGGATTTTCAATGGGATGACTGCTTCGCACCCATATACCAGGGAAAAAGGCGTATTGCCTGTCAGTGTCCGAACCGTGGTTCGGTAGGCCCAAAGACATTCACCAAGCTTTTCGTCCCAATCTCGCTTATTCGAGGAGATGAACTTCTTGAGTAGCTTGATGATCGTTTTGTTGAATGCTTCCGCCAAGCCATTAGCGGCAGGATTGTAGGTAGTTGAAGCCACATTCTGAATTCGGTATTTATCGCAGAATCGATAGAATACTTGGCTTATGAATTGGGGACCGTTGTCGTGGAAGATCCGCCTTGGGATACCAAATCGATGAATGACATGGTGTTTGATGAAATTAACCACGTTAGAGGTTTTGACTTCAACCAGTGGTATAGCTTCTGCCCACTTTGAAAAGTAATCGGTTATTGCCAGGATAAACCGGTGACCTCTTGTCGAAGAGGGGCTGATTGGCCCTACGACATCTATCCCCCATGCTTCAAATGGCCATGAAGCAACAATTGGGTGGAGCAACTCCGAAGGTTGGTGTATGAAGTCCGCATGGATTTGACACGCTTTACACCTTCGTGCATATTGGATGGCATCGGCTATCATGGTTGGCCAATAGTATCCAAGCCTATGCAATCTGTCTTTAAGCTTTGGACCTGGCTGATGAGCTCCGCAAATGCCGTCGTGTGCTTCTTTAAGCACTTCCTGTGCCTCTGAATGAGGAAGGCAACAGAGGAGAACACCGTCATATGAACGACGGTAAAGGGTCTTAAGAGTTGGATCGTAGTAGAAACGGAGAGACCTTCGTCTGATAGATGCTGCTTCTTTAGGATCGTCTGGAAGCAGACCGTGCAAAGCATAGTCAATGAGAGGAAAGCGCCAATCCCTCAGCTCAAAATCGGTGGAGAGATTATAGACTTCTCGGGTTCTTAGCATATGCTTAGAGCATACAAGATGTCGAGTTGCAACTGTGAGGTGATACTCGGTGTCGGCTGGCAAGGCTAGTGTTGTTGCTAATGCAGCAAGAGCGTCTGCCTTGGTATTCTGAGATCGAGACACGTGCCCGATGTAGAAACCTTCAAATAGGTTAGCCAATTCGATGGCCGTGTGATAATAAGGCAACAAGTCTTCGTGGCGGACTTCATATTCGCCTTTAACCTGATCAGTTTTGAATCGCCGTAGGCTTCAAGGTAGCGTACCCCCATTCCATGGGCAAGCTGAAGACCAATGAGCAGGGCATTATATTCTGCTACATTGTTGGAGCATGATTCCGTCAGAGAAAATGCTCTGGGAAGGACATGATTCTGTGGGGAGATAAACACAACCCCCACTCCGGCAATAATCTTGCCTTTAGGGCCCATTCACGATGCTCCATCGAAGAACATCTGCCACACTTCCTCCTCTGAGGTTATAT
The DNA here is from genome assembly GCA_038442645.1 of Agave tequilana. Taxonomy (NCBI): domain Eukaryota; kingdom Viridiplantae; phylum Streptophyta; class Magnoliopsida; order Asparagales; family Asparagaceae; genus Agave; species Agave tequilana. Next base: position 167,879 of record JAVJIF010004602.1, read on the forward strand.
TGGAGTCGAAGACTTCATCTGGAATATCCTCGTGAAGTTTTGAATGTTCCGGAACTGGATGAGCAGCCAAGAACTCTGCAAGGGACTGACCTTTAACCGCCTTCTGAGGGGTAAAGATCATGTTGTATTGAGACAGAAGAAGTACCCATTTAGCTAATCTTGAATTCAGTGATCCTGGCTTTATCATAAGAAGACGCAAAGGGTTTACTCTGGAGATGACATGTATGATTTGGCCAACCAAATAATGTCGTCTCTTCTGAACAGCAAAGACGAGAGCTAAACACTCCTTCTCGATAGGATTATAGCGAGATTCCGCCCCTATCAGAGTCCTGCTTAGATAATAAATGGCTTGCTCGTGACCATTGTCGTCCTTTTGAGCGAGGAGGGCACCGGGAGAATAGTCCATAACTTTTACATAAAGCAAGAATGGTTTCCCTGATGTAGGGGCCACTAAGACTGGAGGCTTTGTGAGGTATCTCTTGATGTCTTTATAAGCTTCCTGGCAAGCTTGATCCCATACGAAGGAAGCACCCTTTTTCATGAGTCGGGTAAACGGTTGACAGCGGCCTGAGAGATTTGCGATGAATCTTCTGATATAAGCCAGTCTGCCTTGCAAGCCTCTAAGCTCTTTGAGATTCCTTGGTGGATGCATGCTCTGAATGGCTTTGACTTTGTCTGGGTCAAGATGAATCCCTTTTGATGTAACAATGAACCCAAGGAACTTGCCACTTGACACTCCCAAGAAGGATTTCGTCAGATTCATTTTCAGTTGATGAGTCCGCATTATGTCGAACATCGTTCTCAAATCGCGGAGATGTTCATTCTTATTGCGGCTTTTGACAGCAATGTCGTCGACGTAGCATTCCACCGTTTTTCGAAGATGATCGCGAAAGATTGTACTCATTGCCCGCTGATAGGTTGCTCCGGCGTTCTTCAGTCCGAAGGGCATTACAGTGTAGCAGTATACCCCCAATGATGTTCGGAACGAAGTATGCTTCTTGTCGTCGGGATACATCTTAATCTGGTTGTACCCTGAAAAGCCGTCCATGAAAGACATCCTTTCGAATCCACATGTGTTGTCGATCATGACATCGGTGATGGGTAGCGGGAATTCGTCTTTAGGACAAGCCGTATTGAGATCACGGTAGTCGATGCAGATCCGTATTTTCCCGTTCTTCTTGAGGACGGGGACGATGTTAGCTACCCAATCTGGATGTTATTCCTCCCGAATGAAGCCACATGCAATGAGCTTATGGACTTCGGCTTCAATAGCTTCCATAATGTTCGGGCGAAACCGACGTTGTTGCTGCTTGACTGGCTTGACGTCGGGCTTGATATTTAGACGATGCACGGCTACTTGCGGATCAAGTCCGGGCATGTCTTCGTAGTTCCATGCGAAGACGTCTATATACTCCTTTACGAGTATTATCAATTCATCCTTTTCTGTAAGTGATAAGCTTTCACTTATAAAGATGGGCTTAGGATGGTCTTGACTATCCAAGTTGACCTGCATCACCTTATCTTCAGTAGGTGGTTCGCGCAATTCGAATCGCTTTTCCCATTGGAGGTCTAATTGCTGGGCCCATGGTTCCTCATCAACAGCTTCTGCGGGCTCCAATTGACTGCTTGAAGTTATATTAACAGTGAGGTTTTCGAACATTCCTCCTACACTGACATCTGAGTCCCACTCGGAGGATGAGGCCGAATGTGATGGAATTGGTTCATCGTCTTTGGCTTGAACCGTTGCTGACGATGTGGGTGTAACGTATCTAACTCCCTGCGTGTACTATCATAGTAATTTGCAGGCTTCCCTTTAGGCACAAAGTTCCGCATCAAACCGCGCCTTCCTTTTCCAAAATTCAGGCCTTCTCCATGCTTCAAGTCGTATCCCATTTTCTTCATAATATGGCGCGCCGGCCGCGCGTAATGGAAGAACTGTGGAGTGTCTGAATCTGAACTTGAATCTGCAGCTGTGGGTCCCCGTGGTTGGGTTCTACTGAAGATTATCGGTAACTGACCTTGTTTGGACGGAGGGATCACTAGCGTGGCCCCTTCTATAGCTTCCATAGGTGTGCTGGCCGCACTCGGCTTATATAAGGGCATATGCAGAGAGCCATCTGTAATGGATTTAACCGACCCAACACTCGCAGGATAATCAAAAGAAAAATTATCATTAATTACCCATTCACCTTCATCCTCTGAAGGAGTATTACATTGGGGATTATTGAGACATGCTATAATTGGTTCACCAATCAGAATGGCTGGCATGCCTGCTTCGGATTCTGAATCCGCCTCATTGCCACTTTCATCATCGTCCGGCAATGGTTCTTTAGGTGTTCCACCGGCCTCTTGATACAGGAGAGCGTTAGTGAAGTAATTTTTTACCCCTTTGAATGGTTGCTTCTCAGCAAAGACAGTTCGTACTGTCGCGTCATCTTCAACATATTTGAAGCATTGGTGCAGAGTAGAGGGAACGATCCAGTTGGCATGGATCCATGGTCGTCCTAGCAGCAGGTTATATGATGTGTCAGCGTCAATGACATAGCATGTCACTTCTGACTTCAGGCTCCCAATTCGGCAACGGAGTCGAATCTTTCCAAGTGGATGACTACTCCCGGCATTGAAACCGTATATTGTAGTGGTGGTTGCGGACAACCTATACAACGGTATACCGAGGAAGTAAAGTAACCTTTTGGGATGATGCTGAGTGCGGACCCCGGGTCGACTTGTATCCTTTCAATGCCCGTTGAACCGATATATCCGGTGTAGTACAGAGGTCGATCGTGCTTGTTGTCTTTGAGAAGCATATCTTCCACCGTGAATGTAATGGCGGGCACCTTTGATTGTGTGTGATGACATTCTGGGCAAGGAGACTGAACGTCTTCGTTAGGGACCTCTGGCATGCATGTCAGAAAGGATTCTGAATTGGCTAGCGTATCCCTGAGTGCTTCTCTTGTCTCTTTTGAGAGACGAAGGAGATCGTGTATTGTGATACGAGCCGGGATATTAGCCAGCTGGGCCAATATGTCAAAACGAAAGGGCGTACCCAACTCTTGGCCTGATGGTTTCTTCAACACCTGGTCGAATCATACCTCCTTAGGCTTTTCTTTTCCCTTGGTTGGAACTGGAGCGGATGCCGGTATTTGTACTGACGTCGTTTGCTGTTGTATCTCGTCAGTAGACTTCTCATACTGCCTTAAGTATGATTTTCTGGATCGGGTGCCTGTCTGTTGAGGCGCATCGGCTTGCGTCGCGCAAGCATACTTTTCTCCTTCTGAATCGCTGAGGGAGGCCGACGTAAGATTGTCGTCGTCTGGCAGGATGGAGATGATATTGCAAGATTTGCCCTTTGACTTGGGCCTCTTTGAATCCCCTGCATGTCTTGGACGAGATCTGGGTGTATCCACATGACTTCCTCTGTCTCCAATGTTGAGGGAACAAGACCCTTATTGTTTTGAGTTGTAGCTGAGGGATGCTTGACTTCCAACCGTGGCGCAGGGGCTGGATAGGTCCCGTCAGGAACTGTGACCTTTTGGGTACTGCCGAATTCGAGAGTCACCATATTGGCCGTGACTTTCTTCTGCTCTGTCTTCAATGTCAGAACCCCGGCGTTGACCAAGGCTTGAATCCTATCTTTGAGGACATAGCACTTGTCGGTGGGATGGTGAATCATCCTGTGATAGAGACAGTATTTGGGATCATTTGTGCGTCCTATCTCATTGGGACGCCGAGCATCTGGTAGCTTCATCTTATTCCCTTTGTGGAGCAGATGGAATATCGTGACCACTTGATCGTCCTTGAAGGAGTACTGTTTTGGAGGGAACTTAGGCTCTTGGCTGTTGAAGCCGCTCTTCTTGGTCTACGACTGCACGTCCCCGGATAATTTCACAGACATGGTCTCTTTCCCTTTGGCTTGAGAAGACTGCGGTAGGTCGCTACGTCCTTTACTGCTCATACCCCATTTGGCTCTAGGGGTGGATTGTTCGAACTTTTTAGCCGACTTTTCGGCTATCTCAGCTTGTTCGACCAATTCCTTCTAGGTGTGGGCTTTGACAGCCCCCATGCGAACTTCCACTTGGTCCAAGAAGTTGTGCCTGCAGTCTGTAAGAGCATGGGTAATGGCATCCCTGCTGGGCACATCAAGGATAAGTTTCTGAACCGCTCGATGTAGTCGCGGACAGATTCGCCCTTCTTCTGCACAGTGGAGAGGAGCTTGTCCATGGTTATTTCGGTATCGTCCTCGTAGAATTGAGAGAGGAACCGGGTTTCTAGGTCAGTCCAGGAGTTGATAGAGCCCGGAGGGAGACTTCGGAACCAGTCAAATGCCACCCCCTTTAAGGTGCCAATGAACAGCCTAGCCATGATGGCGTCGTTGCTGATAACATTACCAGTCTGAGACCGAAAATAGTAGATGTGCTGATTTGGCGAGCTCTTTCCATCATAGGTATGCAACGTTGGTGGTTTGAACTTCGGTGGATATGGCACCGAATCCCACTCCGCGGGTAAGGACGGGCTGCCCCTACCTTCTTTAATTCATCCCTCTGAGTTAGGGATGCGATTTGAGCTTGGAGGCCCTTAAGGACTTCGGCGTCTAAGGAAGAACCCTCCTTAGATTTCTCCGTCTTTGGCTGCTCATTGCTGAAATGTTCTTCCTCATCGTGATTGCTCCCGGCATCATTGTCATTCCGATTGCTGAGGAGTCGAGCAAGCATCTGTTGAATATTATCCAGGGCTTCTTGCTGGGTTTTGGAAGTTTGCTCCTGAGCTTCCAGGCGCCGACGAAGGTCGTCGTTGACACTATCAGCCATATTGACTGATACTCTGTCTGTTCGCACTGAGCTAACTGTCGCTGAAGAGGCGTACCCACTGTCTTCATCTTCTTCATCCGATGGTTGGAGTGATCTCGTGGGCTGTGATGAGGCTAAGGCCATCGAGGAAGAAGGCTGCTCGTAACTGTAGGGTATCGCCACCCTAGATCTGGTGTTTCGAAAGACACCTTCTTCATGCACCAAGACTTCGCCTAAGCCTGGGCTGTAATCTGGATCTGGGGAGCTGTAGGGGGTGTCGTCAGATGGTTGACCTCCCCTGCGTAACTCTCGTCCTCTTCCGGTCATGTTGACGGATGCGGAGGCCGGATCTCGTGAGATGCTCCTTTTGCGATACTTCATAGGGAGATGTACGGACAGTCGATCAAAAACTGATCGCCGGCAATGAGTTGAGTGGACTGTCACCAACTGACATCCCTTTTGTTGACAATAGGGGGAAGTGGTTCGGAAAGACACCGACTTCCGCTTGTTCGCCAAGAGTTCTCGCAAGTCAGGCCCATGGGAGCCTAAATAATCCTGTGGAGAGGTCTTTCTGGAACGTACATAGGATGATGTTCCGTTCCTCTTATCCCTGCAGAAGGGATTAGCACTGAATAGTACTTCAGTTCTAGCTTCGCCAACAGGTGCGAGCTTAGTGCTTGACGAACTGGAGAGTGTAGCACGCTGTGGTGCTTTGCCCGCTATGCTACTGCGAAGGGGATTAGCCTTAGATAATACTTTGGCTCTTGCTTCGCGGTCATGGACCCGGTGAGTACGCTGAGGTACAGTAGCTTCGCTCATATGAACGAGGCTGGCACAAGGCATTGCTGCTCTTGAATCGGGCGACGGTATGATTGTCGTCGTGACTTCATGGTCGGCAGCATTGCTGGAGCAGAAAGGCCTCTTGCCTTTTTCCTTGCGAGAGAGGCGCAGTTTTGGCGTAGCTACGCCTGAGGCTTCGCCCAGAGACTTCTGTTTAGGCCTCCACATCCGCTTTGGCAGAGGATACTTAGGTTCGCAAGGAACCTGATTAGCCACACGCGAGGCTGAAGGGTGTTGGCAGAATTCTGCTTCTGGTTTCTGTTCTGAAACCTTAGCCGTGGAGACCGTCCTATGCTTCCGTGCTCGAAGCATTAGACCACCCCCAGAGAGGACTTCTTCGAATCTTCCTTGGTCGAATTAAACGACCAGGTTCTCAAAAGTGTTGGACTTGGACTGCGGGCGTGCTTCCTTGTTTCTCCAGAGAACCGCAGTAGGTTCGCAGAGAACCTTTTCTGTCTCTGCAGAGACTTTCCTTGAAGATTTAGCCAGAGGGGCTCTGGCTGCACTGGCTTTTCTGAATTCAGAGTTAGACCCGAAGGTCTGTTCGTCGCATTGTGACACTTAATTCTCGGCAGTGGAGAATATCGTCCCCAGCAGAGTCGCCATCTTATTTTTCATTGATTTGCAAAGGGAAAAACTTACAATGAAAAGAGTTTAAGGAGCTAAATTACAAGTATTCTTAAAAAGATTACAAGTAGATCTCCTCAGAGATTCTGGAGAAGTGTGCCGATAGGAGTCTGGTCAGCGCGCGACCACTTTGTCCCTTTGATGATGCGAGCGATGAGATTCCCTTCTCCCTGGTTCGGGGAATCAGAGAACAGAAGGTTGGTAGAACCCTCTTGCTACTTCTCAAAACCTGCCTTCAATTAGGAATTCCTTCTCGCCTGGTTCCGGAGATTCCTTGAGAAGAAGGTATTAGGGTATCAGCACCCTGATTAGAGAAGTAATTCTCTAAAAGTTTCTGAATTCAAGAGCGCACGGTGCGTCGTGAAGAAGTCTCTGCTTGTGGAGTCCTTTCTCGAGCGTATCGTCTCAGAAAAGCGCTTCGAAGAAGTCCTTCCTCCTTGTGCCCCTGGCGGGCTATTTATAGGGAGAGCAAAGGTATAACCGTCCCTTGAAGATATAGAAACAGATTGAATCGGATCTGTTTGAATCTGGAAAGTAGCCTTACTGCGAGGCTAGGATCAGCTTCTGCGAAGCTAGAAATGGCAGGTCGGTTGATCCTCTTGATTTGTTTTAATCTTTTCCATATTGTTGAAAGATCTCTCTTGATCCTCTTACTCGTTTTTAAGAGAGTCAAGAGATTGTGGCAATCAACTACCGAATTAGATCTCAGATTTGATCTTGATTAGATTTGATCTTGATCCCGATTAGATTTGATCTCATCTGGAGATTTGATTGGTCAAAGGTTGACCATGGCAGACCAATAGCGGCGCTGCCCGCTTTGAGCTCGCAGCGGAGCTGGAGACGGTTTCTGGCGAAGTCCGAAAGAAACCCTTCGGCGGAGCTAGAAGTCCTCTGTGGCGAAGTTATAAGTTAGCTTCCTGGCGAGGCTTTGGATGGCTTCAAGGCAAAGTCGGGTGATACTAGCCTCTCAAGCGAGGCTATCCCTTTGGGCTCATGTGATGCTAAGTGTTAGCACCTTAGACCTGCTGAGGTCTGTTTAGAAACAATCCGGGTTCACTGTCTGCTTGCTGGAGCAGTGGAGTCCAAGTTGCTTCCTTGTCCCTCGGAGATGGGCGAGAACTGGTCTCTAGCTCGTCTGTCACTTATCTTTTGTAAATGTCAACAAGCTTAGACATTGTTCGGACCAATAAGAATCTTGTCTTTTTTAAGTGTCAACAGTGGTCAGTACTCAAGGCAGTACATCACAGGCAGATGGATCAGACTCGGACTCATCGGTATTCTCTCTCTGTTGCTACCCCTACTGTTTTTAACTCAGATAATGCTGAGTGGATCTTGGATAGCGGAGCCACCTATCATGTGTGCCCGAACAGGGCCTAGTTTTCTAGCTTTGAGAAGCTGGATGGATGTTACATGGTTATGGGGGATGACCATCCGTGTAATATAGAAGGGATGGGTATAGTCCGTATCAAGATGGATGATAGGATAGTACGAGAATTGAAGGAGGTGAGGTATGTACCTCAACTCAAAAGGAGTCTTATCTCTGTTGGCGCTTTGGAAACATTGGGTCTGGTGATATCTGTTCGAGATGGTGTTCTCAAGATGATCAAAGGCTCGATGGTGGAGATGAAGGGTGTCCGCCGGGACAATCTCTACTACTTGAAGGGTAGTATGGTTATAGGTCAGGTGGAGACTTCTAATTCTTTAGATGATAGTTGCAAGAAGGTCTGGCAGGTAAAGGTCAGATAGGGAGGAGAAAAGTCTTTGCGAGCTCCTGCAAAGAAGGGATCAATGAAAGGTGCTGCTGCCTGCAACTTGGGAGGTGAACACAGCGTTCTGGACAAGAAGAAGGTGAAATTCAGCACCAGTACTCACCGCACAGAAGGTCTTCTTAATTGTGTTCACGTAAGCATTTGGGGACCTCCTAAGAATGCATCGCTTGGAGGTCACAGGTACTTTGTCACTTTTGTTGATAGTTTATCTAGGCATTGTTGGATATATCCCATGAGACAAAGGAGTGAAGCCCTAGATATGTTGGTGAAGTGGAGAAGAAGAATGGAGAAGCAGATTGGTAGGAAGATCAAGGAGTTACAGATTGGCAATGTTGAAAAAGACATGAACCAATTCCTACGATTTGGCCAGAACACCGGTATTGCTACTTACTTCACAAAAGTTATAAATGGGTTGGCTAATGAAGTAAACCGTTCCTTGCTAGAGAAGGTTCGGTGGTTGTTTCTAATGCAGGATTAGACAAATCGTTTTGGGCTAAAGCGATTGTGTATGCTAGCCATCTCATGAATAGATCGACTGCGATAGGAGGTAAAGCTCCATTAGAAATTTGGTCTGAAAAAGCTGCTCAAGATCATGGTTTGCTGCGGGAATTTGGAAGTCCGACCTACTTCAGTGCCAAGAATGGCAAGGTGAATCCACGAGCAAAGAAGTTTGTATTTTTGGGTGTCAAAAGGAATGGCTATAGGTTATGGGACCCCGAAACAAGAAGATCGTGGTGAGTAGGCATGTCACATTTGGAGAGACTTCAGTGTTGAAGTCCACCGTCTCTCAGCAGGTGGAGAGGACGGAGACCAAGGAAATATCACAGCGGGTGGAGGTTGATGTTACTCCACCATCTCCAGTTGGTTCGGCATTAGAAAAGACTTCACCGGATGTGACACCGGGTGGAGATCATGTAGCCAGGGTTGATGCTGAACAGGTTGAAGACATTATTGAGGATGTCGAGTTATTTGCAGCCATTGGAACTAAGGTAAAACCACGCTTGTGGGTAAAGAAGCATGAATCTCAAGCTTCTGATCGCGACAAGCTCAAGTTAAAGGTTGTTGTTCTCCATGATGGTCGTGAGGAGGTTCATATGACTCAGCCAGATAGGTTCGCTGCGGCGATTCAGGTACAAGTGTTTGAGCTTGATGGAGCTCATTTCAATGAACTACGGTTGGCTTGATCCTTTGGGCAAGGTACGTAGGCAGCCGTAAAGGCGCAGCCATTTGGTGATGCAACCCGTATGAAGCTGTTTGGGTTCTCGAGAAGCTGATTGGAACTTCACGTAGAGGTGAAGAGTTGTGGCCGATTGGAACTTCACGTAAAGGTGGAGTGACTTCACGTAGAGGTGCAGTGTTGTGGCCAGTTGGACTTCACGTAGAGGTGAGGTGTTGTGATCTCGATGAACAGATTGATCTTCTAGTGAGAAGATGTTGAGCTTACATAAGGAGTGGTGTGCATCCAGTTGTTGAAGCCGATGATGGTGTTCGGTGTGCTCTACTCAGACTTAGTTGGACCGTCAGCTGAAGACAGGTAGACTAGATAGAGCTAGTCAGTTGGAGAGTCAGTGTTAGCTCATAATGAGTTCTTCGTGAGGTCATGTAGTTGCTGAGTTGGAGACACGTTCGGTGATCGGCATGTATGGAAGTTCTCCTAAGGTAAAGTGTAGGGAAGGCATGTGTGGTGCATTCCAGTGGATAGCTGAGCTACAGATTCCAAGCCGAGATCATGTGTCGATTTCGCCGAGATCGTGTGTCGATTTCGTCTAGAGCGCGCAAGCCGAGATCGTGTGTCGATTTCGCCGAGATCGTGTGTCAATTTTGCCAGGTGATAGACTGGGGTTCTTTGGAGATCGGCTCAGATTTGAAAAATCTTCACCGAGGTGGAGAATTGTGGAAGAGAGGAGATAGAAGAGATGGAAAAAGGTAGCACAGAGATCGGACGACAAAGGAGCGAGAAACGGCTCACGGAGCAGGCCAGTTTGCACTCCTGGTCGACCTCACGGTCGACCGGTGGAGGAGGCCAGTCGACCGGCGTGCACGGGCGTGCACAGGAAGGAGCGGTCGACCGGCCCCGGTCGACCGACTAAAGTGGCCTCGCTCTCGGGTAGGCACAGTCGACCGGATCGGTCGACCGTGGCATGGGTCGGTCGACCGGCCGGTTGACCGACAGGCGCGGCTGGACTTTCCTTTTAGGATTTGAATTCCTTTTCTGGATGGGATTGAATCCAACCTAGGTTTTCATAAATTCAGGGTCTCTATGGCTATAAATAGAGGCTAGAAACCTCATGTATTGTATCCCTGAGGAAAAACTAAGAATCCCTTGCCTCCCTCTTGTATTAGTTGTAATTGATTGTTGAATCAATAAGATCTCTCTCCCCCTTGCCCCGAGGACGTAGGCACGTTGGCCGAACCTCGTTAAATTTGTGCGTTGATTGTTTTTTTCTCTATTGGTGGTTGTTCTTGCTGCGTTGATTGTTTCTCCGGCTGAATCGAGTCTCTGCTAGTTGGGCGGATTCCTCAAAGAGGTGGTTGTTGTTGTGTCTCTTATTTCGCGAACCGCTGCGCACAACGAGTGGTGTCAGGGGCACAACAAAGATCTCCTACATAATCTGCATCAACATAGTCTTATAATATCTTAGGCTTCCTAGTTTTTGATCTTTGAAACGCCAAGCCTAATCTCACATACCCTTTTAGATATCGTAACATTCACTTCACTACTTCTTAATGTTGCTTACCTGGATTTGACATGAACCGACTTACTGTATTAAGTGCATAGGCTAAGTCAGGCCTAGTGTAGACCATAACATACATGAGTGATCCCGCCGCACTAGCATATAGTACTCGAGGCATCTCTTCCTCCTCTTTTGGTGATTGTTAACACTGTTTGAAAGATAGCTTGAAGTGACCTGCCAAAGGAGTAGTGTCTAGTCATGTTGAATCATTCCAACACCTTTAAAACATAATTCTCTCTGAAAATGTGTCTCAAGTGATCTCCATATCTAAGATCTTCTTGATTTCTTTCAAATCTTTCAAGTCAAATTCTTTTTTTAGCTAAGCTTTAAGCTTCTAAATGTGTGCCTTATTCTTTGCAACAATCAGCATATCATCCATATACTAAAGCAAGTATGTTGATCATCATTAAACTGCTTGAAGTAGACACAACTATACTCACATCAGGTGTACCTGGACTTGATGATACAAGAGTTGAACCATTTATATCACTTCCTGGGAGACTACTTACATCCATGAGAGACTTCTTGAGAAGACACACCTTATTTTCATGACCTTCTGATTGTTATTCATTTTTGCATATTTTACCACATCCATACCATGCAGATTGTAAATAAAAATGTGATTTTTAATCCTTTTCTCTCTATTTTTGCAGGTCCATATTCTAATTGAGAAAAGGCCCAAAATCCCTTTAATTATCAAAAATTAAAGGAAAATAAATCAAAGCCCAAAAGAAAGCCCAAATGTTGAGGCCATGATCAGAAGAGATCCATGCGCCAGCTCATACTTCCAAAAGGTCCACGTGGCTAACAACCTCGGAGATACGCGCAACAGAAATCTCGGCCTCAACGGCCAAGATTTTGCCGCATTTTTCAGGATTTTGCCGCGTGTCCACGGCGGTTACAAGGCCGTTGAGGCCGAGATTCTCTCCAACAACCTGGATTCTGGAGCCTTCTCTCTGAGGCTATAAATACACCACCAGGGCCTTCGCAAAGAGGAGAGAGAAGAGAGGAGAGAATAGAGAAAGAGATTGTATTTTGATTTTTCTCTAGGTTTAATTTCTCTTAGTCTTCTTCCTCCCTAGAAATTCTGCAAAAAGAGAGATTGTGAGAGAGAGAAAGCTTGTGTAAATCAAGGTGTGACAACTTGTGAAGCAAGGTTTAATTCAATCTCCTTTCTCTACTTGAGCATTTTCTAGTACTTTACTTGCATTCTTTCATTCAAGCTTTACTTTCATTGCACTCTTATTCATGAATTGCTTTTCTTTTCTTGTAATGGCTAGTAGCTAACTTCTTCTAACATGACTAGCTAACAACTAATCTTACTTAACTTCTAACTCTTGGGTGAATGCAAATTCTTCATCTTGCAATTGTTGAGTCTTCTTCATCCCCGATGGGTTACTTTCATGCTTGGCAATTTCTTGTTGTAATTCTCCATATGATTCATGTGTGCCTCATTTAGAGCCTTGTCTTTAGAACAAGTGCCTTGATGGAACATGGAGATGGATCACCAACAATATGCTATTTGTTGTACAACTTCTTTACTTCAATTAATGAATGTTGTATCTTCTTCCTTAGCATCCCTTGAGTAGCAACTCTTTTGATTCCACCATTGAAAGTCTATCTTGAAGGCCTATGACATCAATGAGGCTACAAGACAAGTCCAAGAAGATTACCCGTCAATCAAGTGGGAAAGTAACTAGACCAACACGCAAGACAAACATATGCCGATGAATCAACATGAGGCAAGCATCACCCTAACGGAGATTAGTAAGTTAGCAAGTTAGTAATGATAGCTAGTCATGGCTCTTCTCATCTAAAAGTCTTCTACAAGTTTTCATTTTTTAGTATTAATTCCAAAGCAAATCTTGTCTTCGATTCTTTTCATTTTATTTCCATAGTTTTCATTTCATGTACAAACCAACCACCAATTCTTTCATTTCTTTTTCCATGTCTTTTGCATTCTTTTAAAACAAAGAAGAACCTTCGTTTTCTATCTTCACATTAAACCGTAAAGCTTCCATCGTGAGCTCTCCTTGTGGATTTGACCCGTATAGCCTATGCTACTACGGTGATTTGGAAAGGATACATCAATCATTTTAAATACATTGTGGAGTGATCAAGCACCTAAGGTTGACTCTAAACCTTCTTTCTTTTATTGAATATCTGTATAATCTACCACACTATCCTTTTCCCAATCACCTTCCTAAATGTACCCTTCAGGATGCTTCATTTATATCCTCTCCTCTATCTCATCACGTAGAAACATTGTTTTGACATCCAACTGCTCTAACTCTAAATCAAACTGAGCTACTATCATCAACAATCCTGAATAGATGTATGCTTAACTACATGAGAAAAAATCTCATTGTAATCAATCCCCTCCTTTTAAGCATATCTCTTGACAACTAACCTTGTCTTGTATTGCTCATTGGCCTTTTTGCCCTCTATAACCTATTACCTTGGAGTCATTGGGGAGATCTACCAACTCTCATGTTTAATTTCTATCCAAAGACTACACTCAGTTTCATGACTGTAATTCACTTGTCACTATCATCTACCTCGATCGCCTCCCTGTAACTATTAGGATTTCATATTTCTGTTACTAATGCGAATGCGACATGATCATTTTTCTAGTCATATCTTGTTGGTAGCATCGAAACTCTATTTGACCGCCTCAATGATCTAAGTTGCTGCTGAGTAGTCTCTTACTAATCACCATCTGAATCCCATGTGTCTTCATCTGACCCATCAGGTTTGTTAGGGCCATTTGAAAATTCAAACTCCTCTGCACGAGAATCTGTTGACTATGTGGAGCTCCACCTTGCGCCTTATCTATCTCTGACTTTTCTTGCAATATTGAATCTTCGTCAATAATTACATCTCTGCTAGTAAAGATACTCCTCATTTCGAGATTCCAAAATTTGAAATCCTTAACTTCTTTGGTGAACTCGATGAAAATGCATCTCTTGGACTTGGACTCCAACTTGTTCCTCTTTTGATTATCAATCAAAATATACGTCGAGCAACCAAAAATCTGAAAGATTGAATAATTCACAGACTTGTTGATCCAAAAGTTCATCACTCTAGTTTTGATGATGATTAACTCATGAAGTTATAGTACTAATGATATTATGTTATTTAAGTTTCAGATTTTAATCAAGATATTAATAGGTGTTTAACTTCTTCAAGCTAACACATGTTGATTCAAAAGCTCAAGCATTATCATATTAAGAACTAAAAAAGGAGTCTAGCTCAAAAGAATAAAGTTTGGATCGAGTCAAGATGGAGAGAACAATCACATCAAGAAGAAGATCTAGTTTGTAAGAATATTGGTTTTGATTACTCAAGCTTATACACATACACATACAAAAAGTTTGATAGTAGTTTTTGGTTTTCAGTTTAACCCATTTTTTGCTTTATGAGTAGACTTTTCCAAAAACAAGTTCATAATGTTTTATATGTGCATTAGATCTTATCCATACATATTGGTGCTTCAAATGAGTTTAAGAAACTTGTTTTTGTATTTATACCAGTTTTGAAAAACTTGATTTTCAATTAAAGCTTAGTTTTTGGAAAAACATATAGTTTATGTTTCAAGATTATACTTCATATCTCAAAAAGAAGTTCACATGTTTGTAATATATTTTGATTTTTTTATCACACATATTTGTGCTTTATTGTGTTTATATGAACTTATTTTTGTTGATTTCACATAGATTTATTTGGATTTAAAAATGTAATTTAAAATATAAGAAAAATCAAGATTTGGGTCGATGGCATGGTCGACCACTACCGTCCGGTCGACCGGATATGCACAAACTTTGTGCTGTGCTTGTCGATCGACCGCCCAGTCGATCGGATATGCACAGACTTTGTGTTGTGCATGTCAGTCGACCAATCGGTCGACTGCAGACGAGCACTGCTCTCTATTTTTGGGTTTCAGTCAATCACGCAGTTGACTACTAGAGAGCTGAGCTCTCTGGAGTTTGACTCAATCGATCGGCCAGTTGACCGACAGCTCCAACAGCTAGAAAATTCGTTGTTGGCGATCGACCGCCATGCCTATTTGGTTGTGTTTTGCCCCAACATCTATATTTTTTTGGGGCTATATAAAGGGGTTTTGGCCCGGTTTTTACCAAGATTTTAAGAGTTTTTCAACCAATTTTCAAGTGCTTATTTTTTTCACATTCAACAGAGTTTTCAACAAGTTTTAAAGCTTCAAATCCATATCTTTTAGGGAGTTTATCAAAAGAGATTTTCTTAATGTTCCAACTTCCAATCTCTTTAGTTTTCTCACAAGCTTGAGATATCATTTTTATATCTATCCTTTAGGATCTTGTTTTTCTGAGATTTCTACTTTGCGATCATCAAGTGTTGTAATCTTCATTTGCTTTGTGCTTTCTTCTTGTGTATAGGTGTATTGACTTTGTACCCTCCTCTTGTGTAGAGGATTGTATCCTTTGTGGAGCTCCTTTGTGGAGATAGTGAAAATCCTTCACGCGGTGAAGGTGGGGATGTAGAGCAAGTGGTTCGAACCTCGAAACAAATCTCTAGTACTTGTGTTTGCCTATCTCTCAACTCTACTTTTGTTTATATCTTGCATTGCTATAATTGTTTATTCATACATCCTTGATATTGTTTATATGCTCATATATACTTAATATTATGCGTACACTTATATGATCCAAGAAAGATAATGAAGCACCTCAACTCTTATAAAAGAGAAATCTTGAGGAGAAGTTCTAAAGCCCTTCACCAGAAATTTGACTTCACTTCTTGATTATCATTTGTGTGTTGAGTTATTTGTTAGTATAAGTTTTAATTTTTCATATTTGATTAGCACATCACCTATTCACCCCCTCTAGGTAAGACATGATCAACTTTCCAGTCATATCTTATTGGTAGCACCAGAACTCTTTTTGACCGCCTCAACGATTTAGGTTGCTGTTGAGTAGCCTCTTGCTCATTACCGTTTGAATCCAATGTGTCTACATTTGACCCGTCAGGCTTGTTAGGGCCACTTGAAAATTCAACCTCCTCTGCACGAGAATCTGTTGACTAGAGCTCCATCTTGCGCCTTATCTAACTCTGACTTTTCTTGTAACATTGAATCTGCATCAAGAATCACATCTTTGCTAGTAAAGACACTCCTCGTTTTGGGTTTTCGAAGTCTGAAACTCTTGACTCCTTAGGTTAACCCAATGAAAATACATCTCTTGGACCTGGACTCCAATTTGTTCCTCTTTTGATTATCAACCAAACTATACGTCGGACAACTAAAAATTTGTAATGTTGAATAATCCACAGACTCTCCTCTTCATATTTCATTTGAGATCTGAAGATTAATAGTTGTAGATAGTGGCCTGTTAAGTAGATAGCATGCATGAGTCACCGCTTCTACCTAAAATCCTTCTGATATGTCACCATGTAACCTTATACTATGAGCACACTCTGAAGTGTCTGATTCATGTGTTCTGCTACTCCATTTTGTTATGATCACCATGAAATACTTAGCTCATGATCGATGCCTTCACCGGCTAAGTAAGCTTTGAACTTTGCGAAGGTATACTCGCCTCCATTGTCGGACCTCAAGAGCTTCACATTTCGCTCTTTCTGATTTTCCACTATAGTTTTTCACTTTTTGAACTTCTGAAGTATTTCTGATTTCTGTTTCAAGAAGTACACCCAAACTCTCATGGAGAAATCATCTATGAATATGACATAGTATCTTGCACTCCTAATAGATACTACTGGTAAAGGTCCCACACATCCGTGTGTATGAGATCTAGCAAACTCTCTATCTTGTGCTGTGATGTAGAGAAAACTAGTCTAAGTTGTTTACCCCTAATACAAAATTTACATAGGCCACATTTTCAATATTTGATAGCTGGTAGAACTCTTTTGTTGTGTAGGGTTTGAAGATCTCTCTAACTTATGTATTCAAGACGCATGTGCCAAAGTCTTGTAGTGTCCTCCTTCTTCATGTTTTTGAAACGTCATCAACAATAACACTCCCGATCATCTTGTACAAGATCACAGTTTGTTCTTCTTTGAGAATTATCATGGAGCCCTTGGTAACTTTAATACCTCCATCTGCACCTGAGAATTTGCACCCATGAGCCTCCAATGCTCCCAATGAGAGAAGATTATTTCTTAGATCCGAAATATGGCGCACATTCATGAGGGTTCACACATGTCTATCAAACATCCTCATACAGATGTAGCCAATATTACTTATCTTGCATATGGCTTTGTTACCCATCAGGACTGAGATCCATCGAAATGCTTGTATGTGTTGAATCATTCTTTTTTTTTTTGGCACATGTGGTATGTGCACCCTGAGTCAAGTAACCAAGCATCTAAGTATTTTTTTCTTTTTTGATTGAGCTGTCAGGACATCATATGGATTCTTATTTGATTCTTCAACAACATCGGCTTGTTCTGACTTTTCATTGATACTAGCCCCATTAGTATCCTTACCACCTTTCTTCTTCAGTATCCCCTTGTATTTGAAATAATTTTTCTTGATGTGTCCTAGTTTCCTACAGTAGTAATAAGCATTACTGCTAGAAGTGCTTGGATTTTTGGATCCCCTACTCTGTGATCTCCTCTTCTGCCCTTTGACAACCAATTCTGAGGCCTTCTTTGTGGAACTGTCTTCTTCATCAGCTACTTGTTCTAGAGTATCTGCTTGATATTTTCCAACTCTACGGTCTCCTTTCATATATAATGGCGGTTGCCAAGTAGTCATAACTTGATGGAAAGAAGAAAGTAACATAAGAGTTTTGTCTCCTTCTAGATTCACCTTCAAAGCCATTAATTACTCAAGATCCTATTAAAAGTATTAAGTGTTGTAGAATAGGTGTACCTTTCTTCATCTGAAGGCTGTATAACTGCTTCTTCATGAAGAGCTTGTTTGACAAACTCTTCGTCATGTAAATACTCTCTAACTTACATCAAAGCTCAGCAGTTGTCTCCTCGTTCATGACGTTGTAGAGGACCTCATTTGATAGGCATAGTATGATAGTCGCCTTGACGTGAAAGTCGATGTCGTTTCACTCATCATCCTCCATCTTTGATTGCTTTTTCTTAGCAACAAGCCGGTCCTTGTGTGTGCCCTCCTTCATGAGCAATGTCGTCACTCGCATCTTCCACAATAAGAAGTTGGACTTCCCATTAAGTTTCTCCACCTCGAACTTGGTGTTGTTAAGGTCATCTTGCTAGCCATCGCTCTGATACCAATTGTTATGGTAACGACACAACAAGGGAAAACAGCGAGAGGCTTGGTAGCGGAAGCGATCTACCAAGCAATAAAATAAATCACCAAAAACATAAAAACACCAAATTTAACGTGGTTCGGCCAGTTGTGCCTACGTCCACGGGGAGAAGGAGAGAAATTTTATTGAAAATAAAGAAGAAAATTACAAAAGTTACAAGAATCTCTCTTTCACGACTCTCAATGGTGGGAAACTTGATTTGTTCTTGACTTGCATTCAAAGGCCACCCCAAGGATTTTTATAGACTCCTAGGATCATTCTAATCCAAAAAAAACTCCAGTAATACAAACAACACCGCCTCAAAGTAAAAGAAAACTTGAATTCAACTCGAACTAGAATCAGCGCCTGAAAAAGAACTGCCAGAACCCCCGGTCTAGTTAATTATACTATCATAATGGTCGACTAGTCTGCTCATTAGTTGACTAATCTGATGCGTCAGTTAACTAACTAAGATCCCTTGCCCACTATTACGTTCCAGTCAACTAACATGCATGTTATTTGATTTGTCACATATGTTGCATATACATTGTCACCTTACCATACTTTTTAGCTAATAAATCCTATTAATAACTCTTCTTTTTCTTTGTTAAATGTAGGCCCAAGTGCTAAAAGAAAGAAAGAGAAACAAGCCCAAAAGCCCACCAAATTCTGATTTAATTCAGAATAAATTTGTGACGCCCCGATCCGGCGGGTACGGAGACGCCACTGCGACGTATATACGCAGGTCAGAAATACCCTCACGTATATACGCTAAGCTTCAGTACAGGCAAGAAATAGAGGCGGAAGCATAATGGCAATATACATTCCAATAGAATAATACAAGCACATGGTTATCACAGAAAGTGATATAATATTATAGGAATATTACATCACTAGAAAATACAAGAGTACAATACATGAAGGGGCATACATAATAAAACTGAGAGATGCTCACGATACAGCAAGAGGGACCTCGGGAGCCAAACAGGAGAAAAGCTGGGAGGAAAGACTACAACGATGACCGAGCTTCTGCTGCACTCTAATCACCACGGGAGGATCCGCTGCGCGCTCTGATCAGCTACAGCCAAGCCACCAAGGTTTAGACTCCAGGATCTGGACATGAGAATCCAGGGTTGTTAGCAACCCCAGCGAGTACATATTATAAAGCCAAATGGCGTGTATAACAGGCACACGTGTACATGATCAAGTGATGTGGTCTAGGCATGCAGGTACAGGAAATGAAGTAATATAAGAAAAAAAGACAGTAAATCTGAGATCAAGTAAATGCATGTATATCAGTAAATCTGAATCGAAAAACATGCATGAAAAATGGTATAGAGAGTATAGGTACACATAATCATGCGACAAAATATGGCAACATGTGATAAATACACTAAATACGCGATAAATAAGTATGGACAATTCTAGTTGTATAAGCTCAGATTATGGATTCATGGAGTGATATGTCAAGGGAATAATACAAATAAGGAAACCCTTATCTATATACCACATATCCAGTGTCACCATCATCTGAGTTCATACAACTTGAGTTGCCCTCAGGGTAACAGAACTAGAGTATGTCTGGAGTAACCCTGGTATCACATAGGTCATGTGTTATAAAATAGGGTGTCAACTCAAAGCATAAAACTGTAACTGGAGAATATAAAGGTATTGCATTTTAATTAATCCAATAATAATAATCAGTACCATTTGATATTTGAATCGCCTCCCTACCAGCGTCTCACATCACCAATAGTCCATACTAGAGTTCGCACTCTGTAGGACTTACCCGGGTCTGATATGTGAGTACCAGGACCCGAACAAAGGAGAGACCAAATATCACACGTTCCTAACATTATTACTGTTTGGTTGTTTTATGTTATTCATCCGATTCATATGCTTTTGTATGTGCTACCGGGACACATACATCCACTTATGAATAAGACGAGTTATTATTTGGAAACTGATAAATCTGATGGCTCATATTTATAGTGGGTCCCGTCTCTGCCCGGGACTGGCTCAGGAGTACAGGCTACTGCTTCCGAGGACTTATCATTACGCGCCCCACACGACACTTCAGATTCAGGCTACTGCTTCCGGGACTTATCATTACGCGCCCCACACGACACTTCAGAAATATCCATTATAAATATGACATCAACCGGTTTCCATCAGTTTCCCCCACCCAGTGTAAGTTGAGTATTTTTAATATATATATTGCCCAAAGATAATTTCCACAAGTGTATACAGTATAACCATAATCATCCAACAACGGGAATTAACAGGAGTATAATATCATGAGTATAATATCGGGAGTCACCCTTTTTCAGGGGTTCAGGAGTTTAGGAGATACAGGAGTACAGGAGTACAGGAGATACAGGAGTGTCAGATGTCTGGTCACATAATAATCATGAATATGACAGGTAATACAGATGCTAGGTGTCAGGTGTCAGGTATCAGGTGTTATATATATCAGGTGGTAAATATAGCATGTCATATACCGGTGTCACATATTAAGTGTCAAATATAGCATGGTAAGTATCGATGTCAGGTATCATATGTCAAATATAGCATGGAAAGTACCGGTGTCAAATATAGCATGGTAAGGGTTGGTGTAAGTACCGAGTGCCGGTGTAAATACTGAGTACTGGTGTCATATATCATGTATCAAGTGTAACATGCCAAGTGCCGGTGTAAATACTGTGTACCGGTGTAAATACCGAGTGCCGGTGTCAGAAATCATGGGTCAAGTGTAGCATGGCAAATATCGGTGTCGATTATAGCATGGCAATTATTGGTGTCAAATATAACATGACAATTAACGGTATTAAATATAGCATGGCAATTAACGGTATTAACTATAGCATGGCAATTAACGGTATTAACTATAGCATGGCAATTAACGGTATTAAATAAGTATGGCAATTATCGGTATTAAATATAGCATGGCAATTATCGGTATTAAATATAGCATGGCGAATACCGGTATTAAATATAGCATGGCAAATACCGGGTCAAATATAGCATGGCAAACACTGGGTCAAATATAGCATGGCAAATACCGAGTCAAGTATAGCATGACAAATACCGGTGTTAAATATAGCATGGAGTCATGTACTAAAAATTATCATAGCAAGTATTAGGCATATTAAAACATCCACATGTCAATATCATATTATAAATACAAGGGTAATTATTTTTAATTTAGTAATAAGCACTCGCCTGAAACCGGGGTGAAATACCGGTTAAAAATCCGGAAAATCGACAATCCGCACAAGAAATTCGCTAGCCCGTAGTTGTATTTTAAAATATATAATTTAAAATATTTATATAAATATTGGAGAGGGAATGAGAGAGAGGAGAGAGAAAGTTATAGGAAGAAGAGAGAGAAAAAAAGAGAGAAAATATGGTATTTTTAAAAGGAAAATAGAAATAAAAATGGAAGGGGGTAGAGTTGTAATTAAAGGAAGTAATAAGGGAATAAGGGGAGGGGTATTTTTGGAATGAGGGAAATGTGAGTGTTTATTTAGGGAATGAATAAAAGTTTGAATGAAAGAAAGAAAGAAAGAAAAGAAAGAAAGAAAGAAGGAAAGAGAGGAAGGAGAGGAGACCGGTCGGCGGCCACCGCCGGCGGCGGCCTGGCGGCGGTGGCGCCGCTGCCTGTGGTGCAGGGCGCGCGCGCGCCCTCCCCCAAGGGGAGGGAGGTGGTGTTGGGAGGTTTGTTGGAGGAGTGGTTTTTGAGTTGTTTTGGTGGAGGTGGTGATGGTGGTTGGTGGTGGTGGTTGTGGTGGTGTTTGGAAGTGATGGGGAATTAGAGGAGGAGGAGGAGATGATATTGATTGTTTGGAGTGGAGAATTTGGTGGAGGAGATGGTGATTTTTGGAGAAGAAGGATGGTGATGGAGGTGGGTTTTGATGAAATTGGTGGTGGTGGGAGGTTTGGTGGTTGAAGAAGATGGTGGTGTGAAGAGTAAGTGTTGGGGAGGTTGATTGGGTGGACTAGGAGTGGCCAGAGGCGGTGGTGGTGAAGGTGGAGGCGGCGGCTATGGTGAGTGCGTGAGTGGGTTAGTTGGTTGGAAGAGATGAAGTTGATTTTTGGATTTGGATTTCTCTTGAAATGAATGGGAATGTTGGTGGTTTAATAGATGATGAGGGGGGAAAGATTTGATGGTTTAGGGGATGGTGTAGGGCGGCGGCAGCAGCCCTATGGCTGTCGGGCGGCAGCGGGCGGCTTAGCGTGGATTAAGCCGTTGATTATGGGGGGAGATATCAAGGTGAATAAAAGAAAAAGAAAGAAAAGAAAGAAAATTGAAAAAAAAGAAAAAGGAAATAAAATGTTTAAAATTTTTTATTGTTATCTATTTTATTTGCTATAATTTCTGATAGTATAAAGTAGGAGAGTAGAGGAGGAAAAAGCCAGAAAAGAAATCGCCGGTAAAAATATTATTATTTAAATAAGGCGAAAATTTGACTGTTCCGAAAACGTACCGAAAAATTCTCAAAAATAGAAAATATTATTTTAAGATACACGGTGAAATCAGATTAGAGAAATTCAATGTATTTTTCAAATTAAAAATCTTGGAATCTTTCGGCGATACCGGCCGATACCAGAATCGGTCAAATTTTGATAAATTTAGAAAAATCCCAAAAAATGTATTTAGATAGAAAATGAAATTCTAAGAAGTACTGTGAAAGCCGTTCCTGAAAATTCAAACCCATTTGAAAACTAAAAATCTGGGAATCGGTCAGCGATGCCGACCAACACCAGTTTTTGGAGATTTTGCAGAAAAATTTCGGAAAATTCTAGAAAATCATAAAAAATCTAAAATATTAGAAAACAATCTCTGAAACTAAAATCGGTCAAATCGGACTACCAGAAAGTCAAATCGGGCTACTGGCTGGTATCGGGTTTCCCAGTCTGGGTCAGGGCTTACTCTCAGTCTGAGAATCCAGATCCGATACTCAAAAAATATAAGTAATCACAGCTCAAAAACACATACAGGAAGAAAATTGAGAAATATGGTCGAAAAATTTTTGGGACTCGTATCTGGGTACGTATCCCGGGTACGGGGTGCTACAAAATTTGAAATGAAGAAATCAGGGCAAAATCTTGGCATATCAAGAGGTTGAGAAGAATTCTCCGTGAATCAAGCGGTTGAAGCCATGAAATCAAAGGATATTTCATCAACGTTTGGAGCAGAAATAAGAAAACCAGTAGAAGATACGGGCAAAACACCAAACCAGGAGATTCCCCCCTTTGGGTGTGGCAACCTGGCCACACCAGGGCCGCGGAAACGCGGCCAAGTAAGGTTGTTGGGGGAGCGTTTGCTCCCCCAATCTTCCCGGGATCTTCTCCTTTAGGTTTTTGCCTATAAATACTGGTTTTAGCAAAGAAAAATAGGGTGAAGATTAGGATTAGAATTTGTGTTTATTTTCTTAAGATTTAGGCTCTTTGTTAGCTAGCACAAAAGTTGTAATCTTATTTTTTAATTTGTAATCCAGTATCAAAACTTGTGAGAGAGAGGAATTGAGTGCTTGTACTTGAAGATTAAGGTGACATCAATATAAGAATCGAGACGTTTTTCCTTCCACTCGTATTACGGTATGGCTTGCATTGTTTATTTGATTTCTTCGTTGTTTTCCATGAGTAACTAAACGGTTTGCTGGGCTCGCTATTATAACTCTCTCTTGTTCTTCTTCTCTTCTGTTTTTAAAAGAAAATGACCCAATGAATCATTTGTATGCCTTACTTAAAGCCTTTCTTTTTGAAAGTGTTCTTGAAGGCACATGAGGATGGGTTTGGATTGTTAAACTCTCACTTCTTTCATGAACATCTCTTGAATTATTTTAACTTCATTCTTGCTTCTTCGCGCTTGATGATTTAATATTCAAATTCTAACGATTTCTCGAAGAAAAGACTAAACTCTTCCAACCATCTTATATGCTTTACTTCAAACTTTCTAAAAATCAACTTCAAGTTTTGCCTATGATCACTTTGAGGCACTTCATATTTTAATAGAAGAATGAATAATTGAGAAGTGAGATAGTGAGCCCAGATTTGCTTCCTTATTATAAAACAACAAACGATTTTCGAGCTTTCTAAATCACCTTCTCCAAAAACCTTTTCTAAAAGTTGCAATTTCTCTTTTAATCATCTATTTCTTTCCATCCTCTTTTCCATAAAAAAACGAACATAATTCTTTATTTTAAACGATTCTCCGAAAAGCTTCCATCGCATTCCTCCTCGTGGACACGACCCGTTAGCCACAAGCTACAAGGTAAATTCTTAAACTCTTTGATTGTTCTTTCTTTTAGCAATCAATTTTTGGCGCCGTTGCCGGGGAGGGAACGGTGTATTTGTTTTTTAACAAATTTGGTGTGTTGTTTCAGGGACTTGAAGATTAAGATCTAGCATTCAAGCTTTGTAAGAGAAGACTTGCAAATTCTGTGCCCCTACTCTCGAAAGTAGGAAACAAAATTTCAAGAAATTGCGTTGTAAAATTTTGAAGATTTTGTTGGACTACTAAAACTCTTTTTTGCAGGACATATTGCTCGCAAAAAAATTAAGTTTTTGTACGTTATATTCTTGCTATTTCTGCTATCCACCATCCCTGTTTTAATCCAACAGTAATTTGAGTGATCGCTAATTGCTTAAAAAACGTTTAGACTTGCATTCTAGGCATTTGTCTAATTACGTTTACTTTACAATTACTGTTGAAGAGAGCTGGAGACAAGGTACGTATGCATAGCATATAGTTTATGAAACATTCTTGGATGATATTTGCTTTTGAATGTTACTCTTCTATATCTTGCACACTTTGCACAATTAACTCTAAGGGCAAAACCCAATTCAAGATAAGGTAGGGAAGTCATTATCCTTTCTTAGCCCACAAACCATCTCCAAGCACGCACA
The DNA here is from genome assembly GCA_038442645.1 of Agave tequilana. Classification (NCBI taxonomy): domain Eukaryota; kingdom Viridiplantae; phylum Streptophyta; class Magnoliopsida; order Asparagales; family Asparagaceae; genus Agave; species Agave tequilana. The sequence continues at coordinate 192,805 of JAVJIF010004602.1, forward strand.
ACCTAAGCCTAAGTAAAATCTGATAGACGTTGGCCTTAGGGACATCTCGAACTCACTAGGAAATTATCCTAAAGAGGGAAGGTGTTGGAAATTGACTCCTACCAAATCAGTGTCTAGGAAGGGGATTGAGGGCCGAAAGCCCGAAGATTGGTGATTACTTAATTAAGGAACGTCTTTGACGGATAACCTCCCATCAATCATGCCCTGACCTGGCTGATTAGCTTGTGGTCAAAGTCTACATTCTACCTCCTGTGGACAATCAACCAGTTAGGAGTTGTCTAGGTCAAGGTTACCTTAGACTAGGCTTGGTTGTTTTCTTTTCTTGACTTTTGGTGAACTTGTTTGTGATTGTGTTTGTGTATGCAAGTGTGGTCAAGATTCCCTAATTCATCTAGGTAAACTAGAAACACATCACCACCCAAGTTCGAAACAAGACCAGATTCGGTTATGGATCGACCGACATCTCTGCAGGATAGGTTTTATCCCATTAGAACATCACTTCCATCCTACATCCAACTTCCATTGGTTGGTGAACACAACTTTGAGCTTAAGCCACAGTTCATCAATACACTCCCTAAATTCCATGGCTTAGAGTCCGAAGACGCTTATTTCTTCATAAGAGAATTTGAGGAAGTATGCTTAATGATGAAAATCCCACACCTTGCAGATGATGCTATTAGGTTGAGATTTGTCCCATTTGCTCTTAAGGACCTAGCCAAGAAATGGATCTACAGCTTAGCGGCCGGCTCTATCACATCTTGGGATGGTTTCATCAAGGTCTTCTTGAAGAAATTCTATCCAATCCACAAGACCGCTCTCGTTAGGAAAAACATTATGCAGTTCAAGTAAGAACCTAGTGAACCGTTTTAGCGGTACTTTGAACGCTTCAAAGACCTCCTTGTCCAATGTCCTCATCATGGAATAGAGAAATGGCGACAATGCCAAATTCTTTATGACGGTTTAGACTACTCGACCAAGACCCTCTTAGAAAGCATGTGCCAAGGGGGATTCTTGCAGAAGGATGAGCATGAAGGATGGGATTTATATGAGAATCTAGCTGAAAAGACCATCCAATGAGAACCTACTAGTGAAAGCTCTAGAAATCCTAACTCTATATCTTCAAAAGGAGATCTCCATTCGATTGAATCATCCATAGCTAACGAGGCTAAGTTAGCTAACCTAGCTAGAAGACTGGAAGATCTAGAAACTAAGGAACCAAGTCCAGTCAATCAAGTCAGCCCGAACCAAGTTCCAACTCCGGGTTGTACTTACTGTCAGGCCATGAATCATGTGTTTGAGGAGTGTCCTGTATTTCAAGCTCACCAACATTTTTCTGAACCGATGAATGCGGCCTTCTCAAGGCCGAACAATGATCCTTACGCTCCAACGTACAATCCTGGCTGGAGAAATCACCCCAATTTCTTATGGAGCCATCAAAATAATGACCACCCACGGTCAAATCATGCAAACCACTTCCATCATTCCAATAATTCTTCCAATCATCAACCCAACTTTCCAATCACCCTCACAATTCTCCCAATAATTTTTCAAATTATCAACAAAATTTTCCCAACCAAGCTCCACCATCTTCCTTCCAGAATCCTCAACTTGAAAGGAGAATGACTGATTTTGAGAGAAACATGAAAAGGTACATGAAGAACCAAGATTCCCTCATGCAAACAATACAGAGGCTAGAGGGGCAAATGAGCCAGTTTGCCAATCCACAACATGAGAGGCAAAAGGGTACCTTGCCCAGTCAACCAATTATGATCCTAGGAATTCATAACAAGCTCATTTGGTTGAGGATCAATCACTGAATCAATATAATGTTGTTCATACATTGAGGTCGGGAAAGAAAGTTGATAACCAAGTGTCAACACCACCTAATCCTAGTCAGCACAATCACACTTCAGCATCCACCTCATCTAATCACACCCCTCCTAAATTTGATGAATCTGACAAAGATAAGTCAACCAGTCATGTGCACCAGCCTATAGCACCATTTCCTAATAGGCTGAAAAACAAGCAAAATTCACACATGGATAAGATAATTGAGATCTTTAATCAAGTGAAGATAAATGTGCCACTTCTTGATGCCATCCAACAAGTCCCATCTTATGCTAAGTTTCTTAAGGACATGTGCACCAAGAAGAGAAAGACTAATGTACCTAAAAAGGTCTTCTTAGCCACTAACATTAGTGAGCTACTATCGGGTCCGATCCCTGTCAAGTACAAGGATCCAGGTAGTCCAACCATTGCCTGCACAATAGGACAAGTCGAGATTAGTCGTGCACTTCTTGACTTGGGGGCAAGTATCAACTTGCTTCCATTCTCAGTTTATCAACAATTCGGGTTGGGCGATCTTAGTCCAACTCGAGTCACTATCCAACTGGCTGGCCGTTCAGTGAAAGTTCCAAAAGGGGAGATTAATGATGTCCTTATCTGGGTTGGGGAGTTTATTTACCCTGTTGATTTCATAGTTCTTGAGACACAACCTGTGTCTAACTCCAATCATAGGGCTCAAACTCCTGTTATCCTAGGGCGACCATTCCTTACTACTGCCAATGCCATCATCAATTATAAGAATGGATCCATGAGGTTAACTTTTGGGGACATGACTAGAGAAGTCAATGTCTTCAACCTAGAAAAACAACCTCGTAAGATAAGAGATCAAACATTTGAGGTGAACTTTGTTGAAAACAATTGTGATAAAAGAGTGAAGATTTAGAAGATGAGTCGCTGTTTCTTAATGAATTATTTAAAAATGAATGCGATTATCTTGATGTCAAAGATCCTAATGTTAGAGTACCCTTTAAAAAGGGGAAAATTGATTTGAATATCTTCACTTTCGATGAGCCAACCAATAATGTATCGCATGATGATATAATTCAAGAACCTCCGATTGACATACTCTTTGAAAACCTCTTCGAAGAAGAACTCATGTGTTTGGATGAACCAACTAGGGATCATTTGGTTAATTGCACATCTCTAGGGGAAAGTGTTGACCTAAGCTTTGAGGAGATATATGAAACTGAGTTAGAATTCTTCGGCATTCAAAATGAAGAAGTTCCAAATGAGAAGGGTGGTGGTGACAAATTTTTGAATAATGATTGTAGCAATATGAGGAAGAAACACCTAAAGAAAGTGAGACTGGAGAGGCAGAAAGCTAAAATGACAAAACAATTGGCCTCCCTACTGTGCCCTATAAAGAGGACCCATTGGAATGATGGGAAGAGAGCTAGAGGGATAAGACCGAAAAAGATCTAGGTGTGGGAGAAACTTGATGTTGTACATATTTCTGTATAATATATGCACCTCTTTTACATTTCATTTCAGCATGTATACATTTCTTTCATACATTGGGGACAATGCATGAGATAAGTGTGGGGGAGGGTTCTAACATGACTGATATAAAAAAAAGAGAATATATATATATATATATATATATATATATATATATATATATATATATATAAACTTTTTGAAAGGTTAGAACAATATTTTGATATATTTTTTGTAAGAAATTAAGTCAATTTTAAGGAATAGGAGAATCATAATTAGGATTTCTTACACTTGGTCAAAATAAGATAACTTTTTGATTTTTAGGGTCAGGAAGAAAATTTGTGAAAGTAATTTAGTCTTGATATTTATCTTGATGACATATGCACACTAAATACACTTACACACTTAGGGTTTAAAAATAGAGACTCTTATGTCTTATAAAAAAAATATATTATGAAAAAGAAAAAAAACAAGTCTAATTATTGATTAGCTAGATGCTTTGGCCTAAGCAAGACTTAGTATTTATGCAAAGATAATTAGATAAGTTTGAAAAAAAAAATGTGTATATAAATCCTCTGATTAAGCTGGGTATTTATGCCTCATGAAGCATAAGTATTCACGCCTAAAAGGGGTACATCGTATAAATAAAACCTTAGTTTCGTGGCCTTATCTGCTCGAGTGTTTAAGTCCTTAGGGGTGTTTTCTCACCTGGTGCCCTAAAACTGTCCGGTTTGGGTGTCACCGACTGAATGCTCGTTACATGGGCAGATTAGAAAGCTTAATGAAATTGAGGAATAAATTTCACCAAAAATAAATAAATATAAGGCATAGGAGTTAATGTTAAAGAACCCTTAGTCAACTTCACAGTCACGATGGTGCATACGACTCAGGGTAAATTAATTGACTAGATGAGAAAAAATAATTTGACTCCTTACTTTGATTAACGACATGTTGTTGAATATAGACTAAGTTTAGGAATGAAAAATTTGATATTCCTATAACTTATAGATTACTTAAAGCCTTACAAATATACTTCAAATATTTTCTCTTTTCAAAATACTTTTCGAAAATGCTAACTTTTTTCTCTTTCTTTTTTGATTTTGTGGGTGCAATCCACTAAAAACCCTCACGAGACAAAACTCGTCCTCTAGGGTAACCTAGAGATTTAACGGCTTGTTGCACATGCTCAGTGCAATCGAGTGACCTGCGAAAGTGGTCTAATAATTGATTAGAATTAGTCTGATGTTTTGCTCGAGGGCGAGCAAAAGATAAGTGTGGGGGTGTGATTTGTCACATATGTTGCATATACATTGTCACCTTACCATACTTTTTAGCTAATAAATCCTATTAATAACTCTTCTTTTTCTTTGTTAAATGTAGGCCCAAGTGCTAAAAGAAAGAAAAGAGAAATAAGCCCAAAAGCCCACAAATTCTGATTTAATTCAGAATAAATTCGAAATGAAGAAATCAGGGCAAAATCTTGGCATATCAAGAGGTTGAGAAGAATCCTCCCTGAATCAAGCGGTTGAAGCCATGAAATCAAAGGCTGTTTCGTCAACGTTTGGAGCAGAAATAAGAAAACCAGTAGAAGATACGGGCAAAACACCAAACCAGGAGATTCCCCCCTTTGGGTGTGGCTACCTGGCCACACCAGGGCCGCGTTGGGCCGCGTTTTCGCGGCCAAGTAAAGGTTGTTGGGGGAGCGTTTGCTCCCCCAATCTTCCCGGGATCTTCTCCTTTAGGTTTTTGCCTATAAATACTGGTTTCAGCAAAGAAAAATAGGGCGAAGATTAGGATTAGAATTCGTGTTTATTTTCTTAGGATTTAGGCTCTTTGTTAGCTAGTACAAAAGTTGTAATCTTATTTTTTAATTTGTAATACAGTATCAAAACTTGTGAGAGAGAGGAATTGAGTGCTTGTACTTGAAGATTGAGGTGACATCAATACAAGAATCGAGACGTTTTTACTTCCACTCGTATTACGGTATGACTTGCATTGTTTATTTGATTTCTTCGTTGTTTTTCATGAGTAACTAAACGGTTTGTTGGGCTCGCTATTGTAACTCTCTCTTGTTCTTCTTCTCTTCTGTTTTTAAAAGAAAAAGACCCAATGAATCATTTGTATGCCTTACTTAAAGCCTTTCTTTTTGAAAGTGTTCTTGAAGGCACATGAGGATGGGTTTGGATTGTTAAACTCTCACTTCTTTCATGAACATCTCTTGAATTGTTTTTACTTCATTCTTACTTCTTCGCGCTTGATGATTTAATATTCAAATTCTAACGATTTCTCGAAGAAAAGACTAAACTCTTCCAACCATCTTATGTGCTTTACTTCAAACTTTCTAAAAATCAACTTTAAGTTTTGCCTATGATCACTTTGAGGCACTTCATATTTTAATAGAAGAATGAACAATTGAGTAGTGAGATAGTGAGCCCAGATTTGCTTCCTTATTATAAAACAACAAAACGATTTTCGAGCTTTCTAAATCACCTTCTCCAAAAACCTTTTCTAAAAGTTGCAATTTCTCTTTTAATCATCTCTTTCTTTCTATCCTCTTTTCCATAAAAAAAAACGAACACAATTCTTTGTTTTTAAACGATTCACCGAAAAGCTTCCATCGCATTCCTCCTCGTGGACACGACCCGTTAGCCACAAGCTACACGGTAAATTCTTAAACTCTTTGATTGTTCTTTCTTTTAGCAATCATTATTAGTCGACTAACTTTATTATAAGTCGACTAGTCTATTGAATTAGTCGACTTATCTTGTACAAAATCTTGTGTACATCTTCTCATGCATGTCTATTCTCGATCTTTGAAGTTTATAACTCATCTACCTTAAATCTTACTTTTTCTCCAATGAATTTGAGGCACCCAATACTAACAGATTGCATTGCATCAAGAAATTCCTTTCTTGTGCTATGTCAGACCTTAGTTCTTATGTCACTGTAGGACATAGGAGATGTGGATTTCTCTGCAGAAATCTAGAAATTAGCTTATATAAATGTTTTATCATTATTATTAGTCATTTATTTTGAGTCTTATTATTATTCCCTCTAGCTTTCTTAAGCCAAAACATCGAGTTATGATCCCCGCAGTCCATTAGTAACTGTTCAGTGACACACAACAAATACAAAACATAGTTTGAAAGAAATAAAATACACAGAATATAAGATATAACTGGCAGTAATCCCCTCGATACAAAAGTTATATCCCTCTGTGACCATGATATATCTTAATCGGGAAGGAGTTGGAAACAAGCCATTATATAAACAGGTTAGAGAGGAACTTCCTCGTCCGGTTCACATGTGGCACATGAGTTTGGAGTGACTGTGTCATATCACAAGGTGTCTTCAATGAATACCACCTTTGCCTTCTCCTATATTGTATTATAATGACAGAAGTCTAGAAAAGAATATTACACCCCAGACTTGATAGAAGAATAATGATTCATGGTTTCTCTCTTTCCAAATAGTCCAATATGACGCTACAAGACGGCTGTCGTGGAAAGCTCTGGCAATCTTACCGTTCTCTTTCATTCTCCAATTTGACCAGAGATTAGAGATGCCTTTATAAATGGAAGAAAAGTTAAAATTGACCCTCATGCAAGACAGATCTTTTTGAAGAACAGGCACGCATATAGAAGATATTAACAATATCTTTTCATGAGTACACCTGATGCCACTGTTAGGTTCTTGACAATTACTTTAAATGGGTTGACCTTTTTTATGCTAACAGTTTTGAACATCAGCGAGGTAAATGCCCTGCCCTTGCAAGATGCTAACTTTCCAAATTGCTTCAATTAATGTTGATTTTTAGTCTTTGTTATTAATATGTGCAGAGCTATTTCCACTGAAAATTAGCAGCTGATACTCATTGTCAACAGATGGAGTCTTCTAACTCACTAAATGCTGGAACCGAATCTCTCAAGCGTTGTTCCTTTCGCCACCTTAAGGTCCAAAACACAAATTAAGGAGTAACAGTCGGCATCCATCTAAATTTTGCCTCTGAAAAGACGCTAGAAATGTTTTGGTCAGTGTCTCGCGTAAATAATTCTGAGAATTTACAACGCACTGTGGTTACACCACGCCAATTATCATGCCATGAGTTAATTTTATCCCCTGCAGGGAAAGTAACTCTTTTGAAGAAATTTTATTACATTTCCTCGATTTGCCAATCCAAATTCCTTCCTGATGCCATATCACGCCTTGAATTAGTTTACAAAGCTTGGTACGTGGGTACGGATTTTTCACTATTACTGTTTTCCTCGAAGAGCCCGGCGTAATTCTCTTTTGATTCATGTAGCCTACCTCAAATACTTGAGACAAATGACTTAATTATTGTTGCTGTTGTATTTTCCTCGAAAAGCTCAGTTCATAGTTATAAGATCAATGACTCTCTAGACCTACTTTTTTTTGACTTGCGGACTTGATCACGTTTGACCAAATGATACTATGATTTATTCTTGGTGGATCTCCTTCAAAGAAATTTCATTACCATCTTATTAATTTTAGACTCTTCCACCTATATATTTTTTGGTGGGTCACATGAAGGCGGCTCAATGTCCGCGTGACATAAGATTCAAACCGTGAACCTCTTAAGTGAGTAAAGCTCTTAACAAACTCAGACATGCGGAGGACTCTTCGGCCTATATTAGATGAGTTGAAATAGAACAAAAAGTATAGTGGAAAAGAGGATAGGGAGGAGTTTAACATGTGAGATACCCGCCAACAATTACGTCTTTTGTACTGCGGGGAGGCAGTCCTCTTTCTGTTTTAGTTGTGAGATTTTGTTGTTGGGATTTTTTATTAATTTTTTTCTCCTAATTTTAGTTTTGTTATACTGAACTTGTTGAATTCTCTTTAATGAAATATAGGGATAGCATACACTCAACCATTTTGCTTCAAAGAAACAATATAAAATCCTTGCCACGATGAAGAAGGATCCAGAACTCCAAGGAATATTATAGAGCTCTTCAAGTAATTAATATTTTTAACTCTAGACCACAATTTAAGTTAATATTTCTTTACTAATTTGTAGATTCTTTTTTCCTTTACATGCTACCCAGAAATAATGATGAAATGATTTATACTCCTTAATACATGCAAAAGAAAGCATTACATCCATACGGTAATTAAAAATGCTCACTCCCACCTATTTATTTATTTATGATTCAGATGCAGTTTGCTGATTTATATTCAGTAAAAATCCAATGAAAACTAGTTCATATTAAGATCATTGATAAATCATAAATGATATTTACTGACACCTTCATCAAGGATGGGACACAGAATTATCCTTAAATCTTAAATGCAAGCTAGTTGAGGAGGAACGTGCCTTGATAAGGCAACCAACCGTGACAGAATCATGAATTGCTTTTTCAATTAGTTTTTATCAGAATTGACACATGCAGATGTTCTAATTGAGGCTTTTTAATCCAGACAATGGCTTTTCAGATTCATTGGTAAATCATGCATGTTATTTACCTACGCTATCAATCTTGGATTGAAAGTAGAATTATCCTCAAATCTTGAATAATAGCACGTTCAGGAGGAATATGGCTTGACAAGGCAACCAACTGTGGCAGAATCATGAATTGCCTTTTCAATTACTTTCTGCAGAATTGACACACGCAAATGTTCTAATTGAGGCCTTTTATTTCAGACGATGGGTTTCAAGATTTATTGATAAATTGTACATGACATTTACCTGCCCATTCAATCTTGGATAGGAAGCGAAATTATCCTCAATTATTAAATGATAGCTAGTTGAGGAGGAATGTGACTTGATAAGGCAACCAACTTTGACAGAATTATGAATTGCCTTTTCAATTAGCTTTTATTAGAATTAGTACATGAAGATGTTCTAGTTTTTATCAAAATTATGAATTGCCTTTTTAATTAGTTTTTATCAGAATTAGTACATACAGATGTTCTAGTTGAGAATTTTTAATCCAGACGATGACTTTCTAGATTCATTGATAAACATGCATGACATATACCTTCCCCTTCAATCTTGGATGGGAAGCAACATTGTCCCCAAATCTTGAATGCTAGATAATCGAGGACGAATGTGACTTGACACATCAATCAACCATGGCATAATCTCGGAGGGGGAGTGGAAGGGAATGGGACATTTGTGTGTGTGTGTGTGTGTGTGTGTGTGTGTGTGTGTGGGGGAGGAAAGGTGTAGCACCCCGTACCCGGGATACGTACCCAGATACGAGTCTCAAAATTTTTTCGACCATATTGCTCAATTTTCTTCCTATATATGTTTTTCAATTGTTATCACTTATATTTTTGAGTATCGGATATGGATTCTCAGACCGAGAGTAAGCCCTGACCCGGACCGGGAACCCGATACCAGCTAGTAACCCGATTTGACTGTCTAATAGTCCGATTTGACTGATTTTAGTTTCAGAGACTGTTTTCTAATATTTTAGATTTTTCATGATTTTCTGGAATTTTCTGAAATTTTTCTGCAAAATCTCCAAAACCGGTGTCGGTCGGTATCGCTGACTGATTCCCGAATTTTTAGTTCAAATGAGCTTGAATTTTCAGAAATGGCTTTCACAATACTTCTTAGAATTTCATTTTCTATGTAAATACATTTTTTGAGATTTTTCTAAATTTATCAAAATTTGACAGATTCTGGTGTCGGCCGGTATCGCCGGAAGATTCCAAGATTTTTAATTTGAAAATTATATCGAATTTCTCAAATCCGATTTCACCGTGTATCTTAGAATAATATTTTCTATTTTTGAGAATTTTTTGGTACGTTTCTGAAACAGTCAAATTTCCGCCTTATTTAAATAATAATATTTTTACCGGCGATTTCTTTTCTGGCTTTTCCCTCCTCTACTCTCCTACTTTATGCTACCAAAAATTATAAAAAATAAAATAGGTAATAACAAAAATTTTTAAAACATTTTATTTCATTTTTCCTTATTTTTTTCAATTTTCTTTCTTTTCTTTCTTTTTCTTTTCTTTCACCTTGATATTTCCCCCTTAATCAACGGCTTAATCCTCGCTAGCCGCCACTGCCGCCCGACAGCTATGAGCTGCGCAGCCCTATCACCTTCCCCTAAGCCATCAAATCTCCCCCCTCATCACCTATTAGACCACCAACATCCCCATTCATTTCAAGAGAAATCAAAAATCCAAAAAGAAATAGCTTCTTCTTCTTCTTCACAACTCCAACTCACGCACCCACTCACGCACCGCCGCCTCCACCATCACCACCGCCACCTCCGGCGCCGCCCAAGCCGCCGCCGCACCCCCATCACCCCCACCACCCTTCCACACCTCCATCAACCTCAAAAACCCCACCTCCTTCTCCAATTTCACCATAAACCACTTCCATTACCACAACTTCATCTTCAAAATTCTCCATCACCACCACCAAATTCCCCACTCCAACCAACCCAACATCATCTCCTCCTCCTCCTCTAACCCCCCAACACCACCAATCACCACCACCACCACCTCCTCCTCCACCCAACAATCTCCTCCTCCTCCTCTAACCCCCCAACACCACCAACCACCACCATCACCACCTCCACCCAACAAAACAACAAAACACCCACCTCCTTCCCCCCCAAGCCGCGCGCGCCCCCTTCCCGGCGCCGCCGCCGCCAGGCCGACTAGCCACCGCCGGCGGCCGACCACCCCCTCCCTCCTTCTTCTCCTTCCTTCTTTCTTCTTTTCTTTCTTTATTTCCTTCATTCAAACTTCAATCATTCCCTAAATAAACACAAATTTCCCTCATTCCAAAAATACCCCTCCCCTCATTCCTTTATTACTTCCCTCTTATTTACAACTCTACCCCCCTTCCATTTTAATTTCTATTTTCCTTTTAAAAACACCATATTTTCTCTCTTTTTCTCTCTCTTCTTCTTCCTACAACTTTCTCTCTCCTCTCTCTTTCCCTCTCAAATATTTATATAAATATTTTAAATTATATATTTTAAAATACAACTACGGGCTAGCGGATTCCTTGTGCGGATCACCGATTTTTCAGACTTTTAACAGGTATTTTGTTCCGGTTTCAGGCGAGCGCTTATCACTAATTTAAAAATAATTACCATTGTATTTATAACATAATATTGACATGTGGATACTTTAATATGCCTAACACTTGCTATTATAATTTTTAGTACATAATTGTCATGCTATATTTAATTCCGATAATTGCTATGCTATATTTAATTCCGATAATTGCAATATTATATTTAATTCTGATAATTGCCATGCTATATTTAATTCTGATAATTGCCATATTTGATTCTGATAATTGTCATGCTATATTTGACACCGGTATTTGCTATGCCATATTTGGCACCGGTATTTGCTATACTATATTTGACACCGGTATTTACCATGCTATATTTGACACCGATATTTGCCATGCTACACTTGACCCGTGACGTCTGACACCGACACTTGGCATGTTACACTGATATGTTATTCATGACTCTGGCACTTGGTATTTACACCCGCACTCGATATATGGACCCGGTACTCGAGATATGACATACTTGACACCTGCACCTGACACACAGTATATGATATGCTTTCATGTGGTACAAATACCTGGACTTGACATCATAACCCTTGACCGGACATTACTACCCCTGATACCTGTATTATATGACATATTCATGACTATTACTTTTACGGGGACTTGGCATGACTATTATATTATTACTAGATGTTTGGTACTTCTGAACTCCTGTACTCCTGTATACTTGAACCCCTGAAATAGGGAGGCTCCTGACATTTCTCCTGATATTATACTCCTGTTGACCCCCGTAATAGGATAACCATGGATATTGTACATTTGTGAATACCCCCGCGAACATTATTATTTTAGACTCTGTTATATTTAAACAACTTACACCGGGATGGGGAAAATTGATGGGTATCGATATAGCTTCTGTGTTTATGGTAGCCATACATATGTTGTACAACTTCTTGTAGAATTCGACCTGGAGGCCACTAGGCATTTCCGAGGGGTGTACTGGCACCCTACCCCCTTGCCTGCATGTTCGGGTGTGCTATAATCCCCTGGGTATATCCTGTGGGGAACGGTGACACTCTAGTCCTGTTCGGGCGTATACTAAGACCTTCGGGCATATAGTAAGTCCCGGTGCCTAGCGGTACGTTCCGGCTCAGAACCGGATACTCCTGGACCGTTGTTTTGGCATGCACGGGACCCATTCTAAACATGGTTCATCGTTCCCCATCAATTTCCAATAACTAGCCTTGCTTGATTTGTATGCGGAGGTATATGGCACCGGTCTTATACCGAAACATACAAATTGAACGAGTCTTAATAATAACTTGATAAATGACTTAAGGTTACATGAATTCTGCTATTTATGGTAGTTATTCCATGCTTGCCAATTTGATTACATGACCTGCTACACTTGCTTTATCTCATGATTCATTATTTATTGTGATTATTCCATGCTTATTGATCTTGGTACATTATACTTGGCATGATGCACTTACTTTTATTTATACTTGCCATTTGGCTTCTTTATGCACTCGCTGGGTTGCCCATTAACAACCCTGAATTTGTATGTTCAGATTTGACAGGTTGGACCGAGGTAGACCCATCAGCTAAGGATCAGGCCTACCTCGAGGAGCAGGCGGATCAGCCGTAGCTTCGTCCAGTCTTTTCCGCTCGCGAGATACTCTCTCTTCCAGCTCGTGAGTTTATCTTTTGTATCTTGTACAGTCCACTTTTGTACTACCTTGTGATGTAATATTTATGTAATATTATGTCACAATTTGTGATAACTAAGTACGTGTACTGTTTTGTATTGGAATGTATAATACCACGTATTTTCGCACTCTGATCCCTGTATTGTGATGTATTGATGTTTAGCGTACATACGGGATGGTTCCATCGCCCTGCGTATGTACGTTGCAGTGGCGTCTCCGTACCCGTCGGGATCGGGGCGTCACAGGTTGGTATCAGAGCTTAGGCTCACACCTTCAATACAGCCAGTCTGTAAATTAATGTTGTGTTAATTTGCGACTGAGTCACATGAGTCCTTGTTATACATTCCAATTACAAGTACAAAGTTATCTATTCTTTCCTTGAAATCCATCCCTTGATTTCTGAAATCTCATGAAGTTTCTTATTTCATCACCTTTTCAGTCGGCTCGAATATGGAGAGGCGGGGGACACGGAACGGTCCCGGTACTTCCCGTGAAAGTCCGAACGGGGAGAACGACATGATGAGGATACTCCAGGGGATGATGGATAGCCAGCAGCAGCAGATAGAGCTCATGCGGTAAGGATTGCTCACTACACCCCGGGAGCAGAGGCCGAGTACTATTTCAGATTTTCAGAGATTGCAGTAGAATTTTCGGGCACGGAGAAGCCCTGGATGCAGAGCAATGGTTGAAAGACATGACCGATCTTTTGAAGGCAGCCAGAATTCCTGCTGAAAACCAGGTGAAAGTGGCCAAGATCCAGCTGAAAGATGTGGCGAGGACTTGGTGGCTAGCCGAAGAGGCGAGGCTGGAGAAGCCTATCTCTTGGGACCAGTTTTCGAAGGGCTTCTATGAGAGGTTTTTCCCTGCAACTGCTCAGAAGGAGATGGAGGAGCAGTTTATCAAGCTGCAGCAGTGGAACCGATCTGTGGATGAGTATGCTGCAGAATTTCTGAGACTTAGTCGATTTGCACCATATATGGTGGCCGACGAGGAGAAGAGGGCTAGCAGATTTCAACAAGGACTGAGGGTGGATATCCAGATGTTGCTTATACCCCACCAGTTGAAGACATACTCTCAAGTTCTTTCTATTGCTCATGATGTGGAGCAGGGATTGGAGAAGAAGAGGAGAGTTGAGCTGTAGCACAAGCCTATGAAGCGTCAGTTCCAGCAGGTGCACAGGGAGAATCCAGTCAGATCCTCTGGTGCCCCAGCAGCCAAGCGGCCATTTTAGCCTTCTTCTCAGCAGCTTGTGTGTGGGTACTGCCAGAAACCTGGACACAATCAGAGAAACTGCCATATGGCCAATGGACTGTGTTTGGCATGCGGATCTGGCAATCACTCGGTGGGAGAGTGTCTATTCAAGAAGACCTGGAATGCAGCTCCAGCACCACCAGCACTTCCAGTACGAGCAGCACCACCAGCTCCTCCAGCTCGAGCAGCTCCCCCAGCACTTTCAGCACCACCAACGAGGAGGAATCCAGGACCAGTTGGCAGAGGAGCTCCACTTCTTCCCCAGCGTCGAACTCTGGGTCAGGCTCAGAGGGGACCCAGGACCGGAGTAGGCCGCGGGAGAGGTCAGGCTTACAACTTGATAGCAGAGGAAGCTGAGGCATCTGGAGAAGTAGTGGCAGGTACAATTTTGGTCCACTCAGTTCCAGTCTTATCACTTTTTGACTCTGGTGCATCGCATTGCTTCATATCCAGTAGATTTATCGCCTTGCACTCTATACCCCTAGTACGTTTGAGTGACCAATGGGAAATTAGTATAGGGAATGGGGTAGTCACTACTAACAAGATTTGCAAGGCGTGTACTGTGGAGTTATGTGGTAGGAAGTTAGAAGCCGACATGGTCGTACTAGACACTGGAGGGTACGATGTGATCCTAGGTATGACTTGGCTCAGCAAGTATCATGCGGTGATCGACTGTCGGAACAAGAAGGTGATCTTCAGGATTCCACACCAACCAGAGTTTCAGTTCTTTAGAGAACGCAAGTCCCTCTGGAAGGAAGATCAACTGGAGTGTGCCACTGTAGAAGATAAGAAGAAGACGGTGTCAGTATGGAATGAGTTCCTGGATGTCTTTGAAGAGATATCAGGACTTTCACCTGACAGAGTTGTGGAGTTCTCTATTGACCTTATTCCAGGAGCGACTCCCATCTCTAAAGCTCCGTACCGGATGGCACCAAGTGAATTGGCTATATTGAAGGAGCAGCTGCTGGAGTATTCGAGCAAGGGTCTGATTAGACCGAGTACTTCACCTTGTGGAGCACCAATATTGTTAGCGAGCAAGAAGGATGGTGGCAAGAGGTTGTGTATTGATTACAGAGAGTTGAACAAAGTCACCATCAAGAACAAGTACCCTTTTCCGAGGATTGATGATCTATTTGATCAGCTTAATGGAGGCCAAGTATTCTCGAAGTTAGATCTGCAGTCGGGGTACCATCAGCTGAAGGTGAAGAAGGAAGACATCCAGAAGACGGCATTTAGGACTCGTTATGGTCATTATGAGTTCTTAGTTATGCCCTTTGGAGTTACAAATGCCCCAGCAGTCTTCATGGACTTGATGAATAGAATCTTCTCTCCCTATCTGGATAAATTTGTATTGGTGTTCATTGATGATATTTTGGTCTATTCCAAGAATGAAGAGGAGCATGCGGAGCATCTGAGGATTGTGCTACAGACTCTCTGACTGGAGCAGCTTCATGCCAAACTTAGCAAGTGTGAGTTCTGGCTGGAGAGTATAGCCTTCTTGGGCCATATTGTTTCTTAGGAAGGAATCTCGGTGGATCCCAGCAAGATTCAGGCGGTGAAGGACTGGCCGACTCTGAAGTCTGTGACAGAGATCAGGAGCTTCATTGGACTAGCTGGATATTATCGAAGGTTCGTGCAGGACTTCTTGAAGATTACAGCTCCATTGACCAAGCTTGCCAGGAAGGGAGAGAAGTACATATGGACTGAGGAGTGTGCGTCTGCTTTTGAGGAGTTGAAAAACAAGTTGATTTCGGCTCCAATCTTGAAGACACCCTCAGGGACAGGGGGTATGGTTGTGTATTGTGATGCCTCAGGGAAAGGCCTTGGATGCGTATTAATGCAGCATGGACATGTGGTGACTTATGCATCCAGGCAATTAAAGCCTTATGAGAAGAACTACCCAACACATGATTTAGAGCTGGCAGCTGTGATCTTTACGTTGAAGATTTGGAGCCATTACCTGCTTGGTGACCGAGTGTTGATTTACACTGATCACAAGAGCCTGAAGTACATTTTCACTCAGAAGGAGTTGAACATGAGGCAGAGGCGATGGCTTGAGTTGATGGCAGATTATGATATAGATCTGCAGTATCATCCTGGTAAGATTAATGTTGTACCAGATGCCCTGAGTAGAAGACCAGAAGCCAACATGGTTATGTTGCTCACTCAGCAGGAGGAGTTACTCAAAGAGATGAGGCGGCTAGATTTGATGGTGACTCGGAGGACCAGTGGATCCGTGCAGTTGATGGCATTTCAGATCCAGCCGACATTGATGGAGGAGATCAGAGAAGCTCAGAGAGAATATATAACGCCCCGATCCCAAGGATACGGAGACGTTATGGCGACGTACATACGTGAGGTGAAAACACACTCACGCGTACGTTAAGCCTCAGTACAGGACATAATCTCCATATACACAAGAGTTCCAGCAGGAAATAAGTACAAGAATACCTGCAGAAAGAGGTTAGTGATCATAACAGGTATCAAAACAGGGATAAAGAAGATAATAGAAATAAATCATAAAGATACTTATGAATAGTCTCGATGAGGAATCTCCTATGTGACTCCAAGGCACTATCTGATAATACGATAACTTGGATCTCCAACCTGGGCACGCAAACCCAGGGTCGTCAGACAGCGACCTAGTGAGTGGTAAAATGAAGGAGGCAGTAATATATATACAATAGTAATACAAGTACGATAATAATATATAATACATAATATTGGAGTAGTGATACTATATAATACATATATTAGAAGCAGTAGAAATATATAGACAATGTTATCTTTGAATACCATCACTACCTAGCCGGTTCTCATCGGGTCATGTCTATAGTCGTATCCAGTTTATATAATAAGTACTGTTGCCTAGTGGTGATGTGATAGAAAGGAACATGCTAGTGGTGACGTGATAGAAGGGAACATGCTAGTGGCATATGCAACATAACCATCCTACTGTGTTGTGCATAGTGAGCAGATAGACAATGCAAAATAGAATATAAGCAATGCAAAGTATACATGTACATGAACAGTATGCCACCTCAGAAAGTGTAGCATAAAACAGGTAAAGTAACAATACATACATGGCGCATAACAGCGAATACATGAGCAGGAACAGTAACAAGTACAACTAAACAATAGTATATATGTATCAGGCAAGTCATGTTATTTATACAATAGTAGCAATCAGTATCACCTGGTATTTTAATCAATCTCTTCCAGTGTCCCATACCACTGGCAGTTCATACTGGAGCCCGCACTCCAGTCGAACCCATCCGGATATGGCCTACGGGTACCATTATCCAAACGAGAGAGTGACCAAATAACAAGTGTTCCCGACGTCACTATTGTGTATACTATTATATTATGTTATTTGGAAATCTATGGTCGAAGAGCTCTTATCGGGTGGGTGTATCCCGTGCATACCCAGGACAACGGCCTTACCAGATCCCTGGCTGCTGAGACCAGGGCCAGCCCGCTAGGGCTGTAACATGTAACGGGAATCTCAATGAGCTAAAACAATAACGGAGCTCATGAGTAACAGATGGTAGCCAGCACTACCCCGTCCCCTGCAGTGGGACAAACAATATGGATCCAGTACATCCACCCGATATGACCTAATCAACCGTCAAGTCTCCCCCATCCCCAAGTTATCTTTATGATCTGATATGTCAAGTATACAAGGTAACAAGAACAAATACAGTACATGATACGGTAACATGTTAACTGGACCTGAGCTCTGGTGATAGCATAGAACAATATAACGGGAAACGGGAACAATATAACGGGAAACAGGAACAATAGATGTGGGATTCCACATATCGCATATCAACAGTTCTCATGCCCAGTAACGGGAATATCCATATCAGTAACAGGAAACAAGCATATAACATGGATACGGTAACATGGAACAATAAGACATGTAGTATGCACGGTAATCCATATGACAAGAAGATAGCAACAACACATGCATGTATATTTGTGCGGTGAGCATATGTAGCAGTGCTGTCTGTGTAACGAGTATCCGTGAAGTGGTGCATGTATATATCGGTGGGACATGAATACGAAATAAGAGTGTGATGTGTCATAGTACGCAACATATACATGTAATAACAGTGGTCAGTGTCTAATATCATGTACAGTGAACTACAGTCTCCGTGTAATGATGATAGCCATAATATGACCTGCGGTACTTAGCCGTGTACTAGTGGAACATAGTTGTGTAACCATAATCCGTGTAACAGACATAAACGGTATCTAGCAGGTCTGTTTAGTGACCGTGTCGTCTCACAGCGTATCTGTAGATCAGTATATATGTCACGTGACTGTGAACATAAGAGTGTACAAGAGTATGGTGACATAGTGGCCTGGATGTCAGGGGTACATGAACATGACATAATAGACATCCAGACAATCAACGTCTTTTAGTTATCAGGCATATTAGCCATACAGTATTTATGACCGTGTTTTAATATTGTTTACAATTTACCGGTAATCATGTTTTATGTAAAGAACGCAACCAAGCTCAATCAATATGATCAAAAGGTAATTCATAAAATAAAAACACTCACAAACTTGTCGTAGGAAGGTAGGTCTCGCTCCCACGGTCGCAACGGATCCAGAATCGTCCAAATCGGAGTCCGGATGCTCTAGTTATCGCCCGATGACTAAATCATAACAAAAAAAATAAATACGTAAATAAAAATATTGTAAACGCAAATACTGAAAAGTACCAGGGGGTTTTCTGTAAACTTACCTTTATTGGGTTTCAGATGCGGGTTTGGTGAGATAACGGGTCGGGTTTGGATCTAATACCCAAACCCATAACTTAAGTTATTGAGTACGGGCTAATGGGTTATTGGGTTGGGTTTATATCCAAACCCAACCCTCCACCTAATACCCTTATTGGGTTCGGGTTATACCCGAACCCAATAAGTCACTACAAGCAGCAGCAGCAGCCCTTGCTGCTGCTGCGCGAGAACAGGCCGGCCAGCTCTGCTGGCCGGCGGCAAGGAGGTCCCCGCCGGCGGCGGTCCCGGCCGCCGGCGGCGGCTCTAGCCGTCCAAAAGAGAGGGAAAAGTGAGAGTGAGAGAGGGAAAGAAAGAAACAGAGGAAAGAAAAGGAGGGAAAAGAAGAAGAAGAAGAAGAAGAAGGAAAAGGGGGTGCGGCCGCCGCCGTCAGCCCCTCCTTTTAGGGGCTGTACAGAGAGAGAGAGAGAGAGTGTGTGTGTGTAACATAGAGAGAGAGAGGGACTTTTAGTGAGAGAGAGAGAGTGTTTGGAAAGAGAGAGAGGAGGTTTAGATAATTAGAGAGAGTGAGGGGAGAGAGAGAGGATTAGAGATATTAATAGAGGGAGAGAGGCGGTGGAGTCAAAGGCGGTGGAGGAAAGGAAGGTTGGGGAAGAAGGAAAAGAAAAGGAAAGAAAAAGAAAAATAAAAATTAATATTTAAAGATTATAATATTGGCCCAAAATTCGACTAGCTCTGAACGGTGCCCAAAAATTACAGAAAATAGAAAATATTATCCTGAGATGTAAGATGAAGACGGTTTGTAGAAATTCAATCCGGTTTGCAAATTAAAAATCCTGGAAGCTGTCGCTGGTACCGGGCGACACCAGTTTGGCCGGATTTTCGATAAATTCAGAAAAATCCCCAAAAATACCCAAATGTAGCTCATGTGATTTTAAGACATACGGTAAAAGCCGATTCACAAAATACAACTCTATTTGTGAGATAAAAATTGTAAAGTAGATTATCGGTATCGGTCGACACCGACTACGGAGATTTTTCAAAATATTTCAGAAAATTTTCAGAAAAATCCTGAAAAATTTAAAATATTAGAAAATGATATTTGAAACTGATATCGGCTCAATCTGACTACCAGAAAGCTCAAAGCAACATTATACGTCGTATCGCGTACTGACATTGTGATACGTACACCGGGGATCAGGGGGTTACAGAATATCCCAGATTGTTGAAGTTCAGAGAGCAAGTGGAAGCGGGGCTGAGATCAGATATTTGCATACATCCTGATGGTGCACTCTATTTCAGGGGCAGAATTTGTGTGCCTCAGGGGGAGATTAGACAGAAGATCTTAGCTGAGGCCCACAGCTCAGCTTACTCTATACACCCTGGAGGAACTAAGACGTATCAGGATCTGAAGCAACATTTCTGGTGGAATACGATGAAGAGGGAGATCGCACAATTTGTGGCGAAGTGTCTAGTGTGTCAGCAAGTGAAGGCTGAACACCAGAGACCAGCTGGATTACTACAGCCTTTGCCAATACCAGAATGGAAGTGGGAGCATGTTACTATGGATTTTGTCACCGCTCTACCCCGCAGTCTAAAGGGGAACAATGCAGTATGGGTAGTTGTTGACCGTCTCACTAAGTCCGCACATTTCATACCATTCAGAGTGGGACAATCTACGGAGCTTCTAGCAGACAAGTACATGAGGGAGATTGTTCGACTGCATGGAGTTCCTGTTAGTATCGTGTCGGATAGGGACACGAGGTTCAGATCTCGCTTCTAGGAGAGCCTTCAAGAGAGTCTGGGGACCCGCCTGAAGTTCAGCACATCTTATCATCCAGAGACGGACGGGCAGTCTGAACGAACCATTCAGATCCTAGAAGACATGTTGAGGGCTTGTATGATAGACTTCAAGGGATCGTGGGAAGACCATCTACATTTGGCAGAGTTTTCCTACAATAATAGCTATCAGACGAGCATCAAGATGGCTCCATTCGAAGCCCTTTTACGGCAGGAGATGCAGATCACCATTGTGTTGGGATGAAGTTGGTGAGAGAAGGCATTTGGGACCGGATGTGATAGTACAGGCAGTGGACAAGATCAGGACCATACAAGAGCACCTTCGTGCAGCACAGGACAGACAGAAGAGTTGAGCAGATTCCAATAGAAGACCGTTGGAGTTTCAGGCAGGAAAGCATGTGTTTCTGAAGGTATCCCCGACCAAGGGAGTGATCAGATTTGGTGCGCGTGGGAAGCTGAGTCCAAGGTATATAGGCCCGTTTGAGATATTGGAGCGAGTTGGAGAAGTGGTCTACAGGTTGGCACTGCCTCCATCACTGGAAGGGTGCACAATGTGTTTCATGTGTCACAGCTGAGAAGATACATCAGGGATGAGAGCCATGTATTGGATTATTCAGAGTTGGAGTTGCAGCCGAATTTGTTATATACTGAGCAACCAATGGCTATTGTGGACGGAAGTGTCAAGACCCTGAAGAACCGGACCATCTCGTTGGTGCTTGTTTCGTGGAACAGGCATAGTCCGGGAGAAGCGACTTGGGAGCGGGAAGACGTCATTCGTGACCGTTAACCGCATCTGTTCGAACCTTGAGTGGTAATATTCTCTTGTACTCCATCTCTTGTCTTATCAATTCTTTATTTCCTTGTTCATCTCTTACCTTATAGAAATTTCGAGGACGAAATTTTTATTAGGAGGGTAGATTGTAGCACCCCGTACCCGGGATACGTACCCAGATACGAGTCCCAAAATTTTTTCGACCATATTGCTCAATTTTCTTCCTGTATGTGTTTTTGAATTGTTATCACTTATATTTTTGAGTATCGGATCTGGATTCTCAGACCGAGAGTAAGCCCTGACCCGGACCGGGAACCCGATACCAGCCAGTAGCCCGATTTGACTTTCTACTAGTCCGATTTGACTGATTTCAATTTCAGAGACTGTTTTCTAATATTTTAGATTTTTCATGATTTTCTGGAATTTTTTGAAATTTTTCTGCAAAATCTCCAAAACCGGTGTCGGTCGGCATCGCTGACTGATTCCCGGATTTTTAGTTTTCAAATGAGCTTGAATTTTTAGAAACGGCTTTCATAGTACTTCTTAGAATTTCATTTTCTATGTAAATACATTTTTTGAGATTTTTCTAAATTTATCAAAATTTGACCGATTCTGGTGTCGGCCGGTATCGCCAGAAGATTCCAAGATTTTTAATTTGAAAAGTATATTGAATTTCTCAAATCTGATTTCACTGTGTATCTTAGAATAATATTTTCTATTTTTGAGAATTTTTTGGTACGTTTCTGAAACAGTCAAATTTTCGCCTTATTTAAATAATAATATTTTTACCGGCGATTTCTTTTCTGGCTTTTCCCTCCTCTACTCTCCTACTTTATGCTACCGAAAATTATAAAAAATAAAATAGGTAATAACAAAAAGTTTTAAAACATTTTATTTCATTTTTCCTTATTTTTTTCAATTTTCTTTCTTTTCTTTCTTTTTCTTTTCTTTCACCTTGATATTTCCCCCCTTAATCAACGGCTTAATCCTCGCTAGCCGCCACTGCCGCCCGACAGCCATGAGCTGCGCAGCCCTATCACCTTCCCCTAAGCCATCAAATCTCCCCCCTCATCACCTATTAAACCACCAACATCCCCATTCATTTCAAGAGAAATCAAAATTCCAAAAAGAAATAGCTTCATCTTCTTCTTCACAACTCCAACTCACGCACCCACTCACGCACCGCCGCCTCCACCATCACCACCGCCACCTCCGGCGGCGCCCAAGCCGCCGCCGCACGCCCATCACCCCCACCACCCTTCCACACCTCCATCAACCTCAAAAACCCCACCTCCTTCTCTAATTTCACCATAAACCACTTCCATTACCACAACTTCATCTTCAAAATTCTCCATCACCACTACCGAATTCCCCACTCCAACCAACCCAACATCATCTCCTCCTCCTCCTCTAACCCCCCAACACCACCAATCACCACTACCACCACCACAACCACCACCACTACCATCACCACCTCCACCCAACAACAACAACAACAACAAAACACCCACCTCCTCCCCCCCCAAGCCGCGCGCGCCCCCTTGCCAGCGCCGCCGCCGCCAGGCTGGCCGGCCACCGCCGGCGGCCGACCACCCCCCTCCCTCCTCCTTCTCCTTCCTTCTTTCTTCTTTTCTTTCTTTATTTCCTTCATTCAAACTTCAATCATTCCCTAAATAAGCACAAATTTCCCTCATTCCAAAAATACCCCTCCCCTCATTCCTTTATTACTTCCCTCTTATTTACAACTCTACCCCCCTTCCATTTTAATTTCTATTTTCCTTTTAAAAACACCATATTTTCTCTCTTTTTCTCTCTCTTCTTCTTCCTACAACTTTCTCTCTCCTCTCTCTTTCCCTCAAATATTTATATAAATATTTTAAATTATATATTTTAAAATTCAACTACGGGCTAGCGGATTCCTTGTGCGGATCGCCGATTTTTCAGACTTTTAACCGGTATTTTGCCACGGTTTCAGGCGAGTGCTTATCACTAATTTAAAAATAATTACCATTGTAATTATAACATAATATTGACATGTGGATACTTTAATATGCCTAACACTTGCTATTATAATTTTTAGTACATAATTGTCATGCTATATTTAATTCCGATAATTGCTATGCTATATTTAATTCCGATAATTGTCATGTTATATTTAATTCCGATAATTGCCATGCTATATTTAATTCTGATAATTGTCATATTTGATTCTGATAATTGTCATGCTATATTTGACACCGGTATTTGCTATGCCATATTTGGCACCGGTATTTGCTATGCTGTATTTGACACCGGTATTTACCATGCTATATTTGACACCGATATTTGCCATGCTACACTTGACCCGTGACGTCTGACACCGACACTTGGCATGTTACACTGATATGTTATTCATGACTCTGGCACTTGGTATTTACACCCGCACTCGATATATGGACCCGGTACTCGAGATATGACATACTTGACACCTGCACCTGACACACGGTATATGATATGCTTTCATGTGGTACAAATACCTAGACTTGACATCATGACCCTTGACCGGACATTACTACCCTTGATACCTGTATTATATGACATATTCATGACTATTACTTTTACGGGAACTTGGCATGACTATTATATTATTACCAGATGTTTGGTACTCCTATACTCCTGTATACTTGAACCCCTGAAATAGGGAGGCTCCTGACATTTCTCCTGATATTATACTCCTGTTGACCCCCGTAATAGGATAACCATGGATATTGTACATTTGTGAATACCCCCGCGAACATTATTATTTTAGACTCTATTATATTTAAACAACTTACACCGGGATGGAGGAAATTGATGGGTATCGATATAGCTTCTGTGTTTATGGTGGCCATACATATGTTGTACAACTTCCTGTAGGATTCGACCTGGAGGCCACCAGGCGTTTTCGAGGGGTGTACTGGCACCCCTACCCCCTTGCCTGCCTGTCCGGGTGTGCTATAATCCCCTGGGTATATCTTGTGGGGAACGGTAACACTCTATTCCTGTTCGGGCGTATACTAAGACCTTCGGGCATATAGTAAGTCCCGGTGCCTAGCGGTACGTTCCAGCTCAGTACCAGATACTCCTGGACCGTTGTCCCAGGCATGCACGGGACCCATTCTAAACATGGTTCGTCGTTCCCAATCAATTTTCAATAACTAGCCTTACTTGATTTGTATGCGGAGGTATATGGCACCGGTCTTATATCGAAACATACAAATTGAATGAGTCTTAATAATAACTTGATAAATGACTTAAGGTTACATGAATTCTGCTACTTATGGTAGTTATTCCATACTTGCCAATTTGATTACATGACCTGCTACACTTGCTTTATCTCATGATTCATTATTTATTGTGATTATTTCATGCTTATTGATCTTGGTACATTATACTTGGCATGATGCACTTACTTTTATTTATACTTGCCACTTGGCTTTTTTATGCACTCGCTGGGTTGCCCATTAACAACCCTGAATTTTTATGTTCAGATTTGACAGGTTGGACCGAGGTAGACCCATCAGCTGAGGATCAGGCCTACTTCGAGGAGCAGGCGGATCAGCCGTAGCTTCGTCCAGTCTTTTCCGCTCGCGAGATACTCTCTCTTCCAGCTCGTGAGTTTATCTTTTGTATCTTGTACAATCCACTTTTGTACTACCTTGTAATGTAATATTTATGTAATATTATGTCACAATTTGTGATAACTAAGTACGTGTACTGTTTTGTATTGGAATGTATAATACCACGTATTTTCGCACTCTGATCCCTGTATTGTGATGTATTGATGCTTAGCGTACATACGGGATGGTTCCATCGCCCTGCGTATGTGCGTCGTAGTGGCGTCTCCGTACCCGCCGGGATCGGGGCGTCACAGAAAGGGCTTGACAGGTCAATCAACTGTGGCATAATCTTAGAGGGGGAGTGGATATTTGGGTTGGGGGGGGGGGGGGTGGGGGAGGCTGGGGAAGGGAGAGGGGGAGGGCGAGCGCCGGGGAGTGGGTGTCGTCGGAGAAGGAGGAGGAGGGAGATCGAAGGTCTAAGAAAGGAAGAAAGAAAAAAAGACAATTTAGACTTTTCACTAAAGGTGAAATCGTAAAAAAAACAATGGCACACTGGTAAATTTTTGAAGGTCTTTCTCATTTGTTAGGGTTTGATCTAAACTAATTGTCTTTCTTTCTGTGAAAGAATTGGGAGAGCCCATCGTTACCATTTCTACATACATTTTTTCTTTTCAACTTTGAACTTTACTCTATTTACTCTATAAAAATAAGAGTAGGCCAACCATTCTGATTGCATGTCTGAGTACTCATAATCTCTCGTGAGTCTGGATAAAAAGTATCTTGAGGCCTTTCGACAACTCCTAAATAGATTTATGGCATTGTCCCTTCTTATGTTGAGCACTTTTTGTTAGCGTGAATAGTAGCACTCCAATATCTGTTCCCCTGAATCGCTATCGAATAACTAAAATACCTTTAATCAATTGCTAAATTACCCAAATAGCTCTCTTAGCTTCTCTTTCCCCACGCGTCCTGCTCTTAGCGAGCGCCAAAAGGAACGGGAGAGAAAAAACTCAATTCTCTCAACTTAGGGGTTCAGAGATCGAGAGAGAGAAAGGAGTTGGAAGAGATGAAGAAAGGATTGCAGAAGAGGAGGTCGACGACGAGCAAAAAGAGGAAGAGTCGAGGGCTGGCAAAGGCTGTTGCTGAGTATCTGCTATCGGATTCTTACATGTACGCCCCTCTGATCGATTCCTCTCCACCCGTTTCTGGTTCGGGTCCGGACCCGCCAACTCCACCGACCCATATCCGCTCTCCTCCCTCTAATGCCGCTGGTAAGTCTTCCTCCATTTCTTTTCTCCCAATTTTAGTTTTGAATGGTTGGATAATTTTGGAGGGGGCAGGTGTAAGTAATTAACGAAAATTTTCTGAATCTCTTGGTTTCTGCAAATGTGAATTGTTTGACTAGTGTTATGTCGCGAAACTGGTAATTGTTCTCGTGTACGATCGAACTGAGTCTTGGGTACCCACAAAACTTAGGGCTAGAATTAAAGGGGTTCCTCCTAAAATTGGAAAGTGGTGGGATTTCCTACCTAAAATGGAAAGGGGTAGGATTTCCTACATAAAAAGAAGAACAATAAAAAAGTGGATATACCAACACCAATCTGCCTGCAGAGACAGATACATGCAGCTGTGTGCACGCATACACACACCAAGGAACGTGCTCAAGAAAGGGTGACATTGTGAGCAGCATCCATTTAGGAAGGAAAATGAGCAAAACATGTAAAACAAACACGTGAAAAATAGAATAAGGTGGCTGTGAATTGCTATTGAAAGAGAGGAATACTCCTAAAATAGAAGCAAGCATATTATGAATAAGGGGAGAATTAGAGAATAAGCAGTCCCAAGAAAGTGCGTATGCTCTTGATCCTTTGGTTAGATTTCACATGGTTAAATGTCAAGATCATAAAATAGGCATGAAACAATACGGTGTGTCACACCCCAAAATATGCGTGAGCAGCTGGTCACGATTTGAAAAAAAAAAAATGCAAAATATAAACTAACTCTTAGTGTGTGTGTGTGTGTGTGTGTGTGTGTGTGTGTGTGTGTGTGAGAGAGAGAGAGAGAGAGAGAGAGAGAGAGAGAGAGAGAGAGAAGATTTGAGTATAGATCCTATCATGTAAAAGGATATATCTTGTTCAACTAAAATAGAAAATCTGAAGCATTCAACATGATCTAAATCATTTAAAATACCCAAAAATAGAAAAATCAAATTTGTTTGTGATTTCTTACATTTACATTAAACTACAATTGAAAATAGATTATTTTTGTTGCAAATTATTTAGATATGTAGTTTTGGCCATGCAAGTTAAAATCTGATTCTTGAATCATGATTTAAACACTTGAAAACCCTTGAGAAAAATTATTTTTGTTGGGTTTGAAACATAATAGACCGTAAAATTTATCACCATGAAACACAAATGCACGCGCGCAAACACTTTTTTACTTTTTGTTAAAGATGTATGTTTCATCGCTTCCCACAATGCTGGTTACAAGAACTAGACATAATCTATTAGCAGTGACGTTTCAAGAGGCCATGTCTCAAAATTTTCACATGGAAGAGGTATAAGAGGAGGGTGTACTCATGCAAGCTGATGCAAAGGAAGGAAGAAAAGGTAGGGTTTGTGGGATCTGAGGATAAACTAATGTAGGGTTTAGAAAATTGATCAAAAATAAAGATAGGGTTAAGTCTTCACACCCAGGCGAATCACACGCCCACTCTTCAAGAATCACGCGCAAGAGATTTGTAGAGAAAACTCTAAATTTTCATTAATTAACTAATAATTCCAACACAAATGCCTTATAGTGTTTAAATAGGCTTGCCAGTTACGTGCACGACACGTGCATCGAATAAAATAATAAAACAAATAAAAACCAAATCAGATTAAATCCAAATAAAATCAGATCAAATCCCTAAATTCCAAAATCAACTACGCCACAAGTCCACCAATCCAAATCCCATCAAGTCTTCTCGGCTTTAAAGCATTCAATCTCCGGTGAATGATGATGATGATGATATGCCTCAAGCAACTCCAGGTTGAGTTGTGCAATCTCGTCGGCTCATAATCAAGTACAATTAGACTCGGGGCCCTCTTTCCAACGAACTAAATATCGCTGGAAACCTCCATTAATAGTCGAGATGATCTTATCCTCTAGAATATTCTCAATTTTCTTAAGCTGGTGTCTCCTCAGTGGCTGGAGTGGGGGCGGAGGAACCGAAACACGCTGTAGATCTATTGCTAGTGATGACGAAGGATCTGGAATAATGGCTGGATAGTCTTCTGGAGCACCGTACAAGGTCAAGTTCTTGACATTGAAGACGGGTCTGACTCCAAGATTCCCCAAAATATCTAGCTCATAAGCGTTGAACAAATCCTCCTCAGAGCCATGTAAGGACTGTACATCTTGCATGGGCCTTCTTCACAGTTCCAGGAGAGAACCTCTTAGGGCCAACTTTAGCCATCACAAATTTCTGCACTCTCTTATGTAAATTTGCGACAGGTACATAAGTTTCATTGGTAATCACAGTTTGCCTTCAGATTTTATCATGCGACTCATGCAAGTGCTATGCAAAAGAATCAATGGACGCACCAGGTATATCTCCTAAGTGTATAGGAAGTAAGTCTATCCTTTCTTTTGACTCTTCCTAGAAAACTGGTTCTTAGTCACTAAGTTTAGTGGTTTCTTGCTTTCAGAGTGACTGACCCGCTATTACGATTTTCATAACTACCCTTGGGTTTAGAAGGTGCTAACACTATTTTTTTCCATTAAACATGAAAGCATAAATGTTAGATCTACCACAATTGGTCACATCCAAGTCATACAACCATGGCCTATGTAATAAAAAATGTGCAGTCCATGAGTAAGATGTCACATCAAATGTGATCTTGATAGCTTAAGAGCTAGATATGCAAAAGACAACGTTGAGTAACATAATGTGTTTTATCTACCCAAGTAACATTGCATGGTTGTGGGTGAGGTTCAATTTTTAGGCATTCTATAGTTAATTTGGCAAATTATATTCACACAGCTATCTCCATCAATCATCACTTTATAAAACTTGTCACCATGTTTGATATAGGTATAGATGTACTAGTCCTACGCTAGTCCTCACCTCTAGGTGTATCAAGTGGACACCTAACGACATCCAAATTAGTCTCTCTTAAGGCATCCTTTGTCGCTAAAGCCCTCATCAGGAGCATAAATCTCATTAAACCAGGAATGACCTACATGGTAATTATCGTGGGCCATGGGCATCTCATCTATAAGAGAAATTCTAGTGGAACTGTGGAACACTGGTAAGCTAAATGCCTGAAACCTTAACAGTTATAGCACTTAGTCTCGTTGGCACCCTGTTGGGATGATTCTCCAGCTACAATCTTACTCTTGAGGTTTTTAACGACAATTGTGTCAGGTTTATCAGTGTTGTCGAGTTATTGCTTAGGCTGCTTCCGGCTTTAGAGTGAACTACTGTCTGAAAGTGCCCTCAAATAGGTCTCAGTATTTGAAGCTAACTGGAATGCCTTTTCGATAGAATTCACATAATGAGGAAGCATCTTGTTTTGGATGTCTAGTCTCAAGCCAGTGCGAAACCTAGAAAGAATCTGTTGGGAGTCCTTATTGAGATCACACCTAACAGTCAGATCATAAATCTAGTCATGTACTCTTTGACTAACAAACTTTCCTGGCATAACCTAGACAGCTGGTCTAATAGACAGTCTTTATAAAATGGGGTAAATACTCCGTAAGTTTCTCTTTCATGGTCCCCACATGTCTATAGGAACTCTATTCTGTCTAGCACACTGTCTCTCTATAGACATCCAATAGATTTTGGCTTTCCCTTGTAGCTTCATCTTAGGGCCTGTTTGGTTGACGGTGGAAGTGAGGAAGTAAGGAAGTGAAGAATTGGTAATAGTTCCTTTGGAACTTGAGAATTGGTTAGTAAGTTTTCCGGTGTTTGGATGTTGTTAGGAAGTGTGATTTGGAAAATGTTATGTCTTTTCCGGTGTTTGGATGGTAATGTGAAAGTGAAAGTGGAAAAGTTGACCGCAAAATAATATTAAAATAAAAATTAATTAAGAAAAATAAAAAATAGACTGTAATTAGAATGCAAGTGAGATTTACATGATCAAAAAATTAACTATTTTGTGCTATAACTTATTATAAATGAGATTTACATGACCACAAAATTAACTGTATCACTTTGAAAGTGAGGAAATGATTGTGTAAAAGAGAAGGAAAAGAAGTTTCTTATTTTCCTTTTCCGGTATTTGGATAGATAGGGAAGTAAGCAATTATACTTCCTCATTTCTTTACTTCCGCCCACTTCCTTGCATCCAAACACCCCCTTAGCAAACTTAACTCTATGTTCGTTGTCCGTATGATATCAATCAAAATAGTGGTTCATATCTGCTAGCCACTCATTGGAAACCTGGGGGTTGTATATGCCATTAAATGTGGGAGCCTCAATTTTAACTTTCTGTGACCCTATCGTGATCTGGCACCAACAATCATCTCTGACACTCGCTCTATCGTCCCCTAGATCCTCATGGTTTCCATGCGGGACCGATCTCTCGTCGCTTATTTCTCTATCATATCTATCCATATATTAAAACCCTGGAGAGCATTAAGTACTTGATTGACTCGACTAGATAGGTCATCAATTTTCTGGTTGGTAGCATGGTTCAAAGTCGTGGTATCTGTCGCTGACTCGGCCGGGCACCGTTCCACATCAAACGCGTCGTCGCGGCCCCGACTCGGACGAGTCACACGAAACATTACATAGAGGGCTCAAAAAATGCTGAAAAAATCACGAAAAATTAAAAAATAATAAACATTAAAATTGACGTATAACATGTCTAAAACATATTAACTAGGACACTAAACATGAAGACAATGCATACATAAATGCGTCGTGGTATTAAAATATCAAAATATATACATAATTTAATAACTTATATAAAATTAATTAAATGTAAATTAATTATTCTTTTCACAAAAGTAAAGATTAGCTCTACGTTACTAATAAATATTTAAATTATATGAAATTAATTATATGAAATTGACTCGGCCTCGACTCGAGGTCGACTCGGGTGACTCGGCTGTTGGCCCCGAGTTAAGCAAAACAATGCAATATATTGACTTGTGGACAGGTCTTGAAATGGGAAAGGCCGTTCCGTTCCTACTCGGCTGAGTCAGAATCGGAACGACTAAGTTTTTAAACCATGGTTGGTAGACTTCTGGTTATCAATCTTCTGGTTAGACACCATGACTTCTACTTTTTTCCTAAAATTCTTACTGTTGCATAGCATGCACTGACAAACAACCTAGAGTAACACCTATGCAGATGCAGTAGCAGGCAAACACACGGATGCAGATGCAAGTGCTAGACTCTGAAATATCTATATGTGTGCTTTATATGCGAAATGAAATAATCCTATTGCCAAGTTTTACTAAATGTGGGGAAAATGCAAATCCTTGTAATATGCAAAATGCAGACACAACAATAAAACCTCGTCAAATAACAATCAACATCTAAAATTATAATTCTGGCAAATTACTAAAAGATTGCACGGGAAATAATCGAATTGAGCTTGGTGAAATTTAGAAGTTACCCAGAGAGCTCAATGACGTCCACACGTGCATAAAAAAATGTCTGAAGGTTTCCGAAAGCTGGAATCAGCTGGGATGCGAAGGGCTATTCCCTATGATTCCAACGCTTTGAAAATGACTCGAATCGGAGTTTGGACGACTGAGAAACGATTGAAAAACCAAACTGGATCACTGACGGGTCTATTTTTTGCAGACGGGTCTGCACTGCGATCGCGAGTCGAGTTAGGTTGTACCGTTGTCGCGGGTCTGGTTGCGTAGAGAACCAAATCGGGTGCCTCTAATTGAGATGTGGGTCGAGTATGAACCAGATTGGATCCGGGTCAGCTGCAGCCCGGGTGCACTGTAAGCGGGTCGGGTCCAACGTGAGCCAAGTTGCACACCCAATCCAATTTGGAACTGAGTCGGGCTGCTGCCCTATGGCCGCGAGGAAAAGGAGGCGGCTGACACAATGGTAAAGATGATGAAGTTGAGATTTGAACGGAAGAAGTGGGTGCAGAGGTTGCCGAGGTATTGGCGGGGTGCGAGAAGGCGTCAACAAGACCTCTTTGAAATTTGGTTGTCGTTGGGTGACGCCAGCAAGATCTCATGAGGAGATTGGGGTCTCAAAGCCTTGCGTGCGACAACGAGGTGGGGTGGGGCCGAGGTGAAGCTGCAAGCGATAAGGTGACGAGGCGAGTTTTAGGTTGCAGGTCGAGTTGATGGGTTCGAGGGGAACGAGGGAGGTCTTGGGAGGAAGTCGAGTCGGAGGACTAGGCTGAAGGCGAGGGCGATTGCGGCTTGGAAGGTGGCAGTGGACTTGGGTTAGACCTGGGTTTTGAGTATGTGAGAAGAGAGGAAGGGGATGATAAATAATGTTTTGGAAAATTTTCAGGAATCTCGGGGATTTTTGATGAACAATAGTTTTTTTTTCTTCTTTTTGGCAGATCTGCAGACAAATCTAGGGGTTTTTGGATTTTCTTTTTTAAAGGTAGAAAAGAAGAAGAGAAGATGACAGAGATCTAAATGTAGGGTTTTGAATTTGTGGAAGAAATCAGGAAGTTGCTCTAATATGAATTTGACGCAAGACGGAAGGAAGAAAAGATAGGATTTTTGGGATTTGGGGATAAACTAATTTAGGGTTTGAAAAATTGAAAATTTTGAAAATTTAAAAATTGGAGAAAGATAAAGATAGGGTTCGGGCTTCATACCCAGACGATTCATGCGCCCACACTACACGAATCACACGCAAGAGATTTGTGGACAAAACTCGTTAGTTTTCATTAATCAACCAATAATTCCAACGCAAAAGTCTTACAGCCTTTAAATAGGCTTGTCAGTCATGTGCACAGATCAAATTCTAATCAGATCAAATCCTTAAAATAAAATCCAATCTAATCCTTAAATTCCAAATCAACTACGCCATGAGTCCACCAATCCGGATCCCCATTACAAGGTTTTTCCAATTTATAGACATTTTCTATTGTCCCACAGGACCGCAGAATTTAGGGTTATGGAAGACTGAAGGACTATAAATTGATACTTTGACAAGTCCTGATTTTTGTGGTGTGTGTACTTTGTAGAATGCGAGAAGAGAATAGTTTTCTGTTTTCCTTTTTCCTTTTAAGATGGCTTTTTTCTGGTGTTCCTGTAGTTTGTCATTTTGATGCTGGCTAAAGACAAACCAAAGCAGCACATAATGTCAAGTTGATAACTAACTGAATCTACTATGATATGCCGGCTTAAAATTGAAGTTATATGCTAATACCGTAATTGCATGATGTAACTGGCAAGTCAATTAATTTTTTGAAATGCTCCCGCTAATGCATATTAACACATGCATTTTTAGAGACCTGAACATTTTCAAAGAACAACCACAGGTCAAGAAAATTTATGTTTCTTGCTACTGTTTTGGAAAATGATCAGGGATGTTGCTCAACACTGATTTTTATGTGATGCTCTCTTGGAACTTGGATAACCAAGTATTACCAAGGGTTTTAGATTATGTAGAGTAGTTTTGCAAAACTATTATCCGCTCTCTTTTTAGTTTGTTCAAGCATATATAATAGAAGCCCAGATTAGAGGTTGCAGATGGTACATCTTTAAGGCCATCCTCAGAAAGGGCTGCACTTTCAGCTATCTATTTGCCAGTGCATATTCAGATGCCTGTTGTAATATGTGTCACTATAAATTATTGCTCTTTCTGTTCTACATTCATTGACATAGCATCCTTCATGCAAAAACAGAACAAAAATTCGCACAATCATTTAACTGGTCAATTTTTATAACAAATTGTTCATCAGTTAGACATCCTACACATGAAATAGCATGTCGACAGACCTCCACTGATTTGATAACTAGTTGATAACTAACTTCAGCCCCTGAAAAAAAATGTTGTTTCAAGACAAGAAGCAGTGTCACAGAAAAAGTGTGAGGCACTTCTTCATTGGCCTTGTGGCAGTATTGCCGTTTTGATCAAATGACTGATCGCATTTAAATAGCATATAATTCGCATTTAGCATTTCAAAGAGTAGTGTCGTCGTCATACATAGTTAGAATATTTTTAGTACTCTTTATTGATGAGGGGTCTGTCTTAACGTTTCTCTTTCACTTGTGTACACACCTCTCAAGTAGGGGTGCCAATTACAACCCTGCCCAATTACCCGACCTGTAAGTTGCAAGTTTGGGTCATAAACGGGTTAACCCGCCTAAACGATTTATGAAAAAAGTCGGTTCCTGGATAGAAGCTTGACCTGTTTAACTCGCTTATGACTAGTTTAATTCAGACATGAATAAAATTCAAAGTACTGGCTATATTCTTTCCTTTTTTAATTTCATGTGTTTAGTTGAGACATATATAGCATGGTTTCAAATATTGGCTGATACAAATATATATATCACCAATATCGTATCGGGCGTGAGGTGTTCAATATGATATTAATCCTCTAATGTCGGTCAATATCGGGGTCAAAATTGTCGATATGGCCGATATTGGCGATATTGGTGATATTGATACTAAAATTATTGGTCGATATCGAGATTCTAAATCATGATATATAGTTTACGCGTGTTTTTTTTTTATAGAATTACATTTTTTTTTCATAAAGTTTGATGTTACTGATTTTCTTTCATATGTTTTATAACTATGGTTTGGGCCATTTAATTGTGTTTTAGATTTGAATTTTTCACTTAAACCTTTTTGGCTAAATTCAAATAATTGGGTCATAATCAAGTTTACTTAGGGTCAGCAGATCGGATCAAATTTAATAAATGGGTCATTCAGGCAGATTGAGTCATCCCAGGACGGTTATGGGTTTGCAACATTAACTCTGTTATTAAATGGGTCAAGTACATATCAAGTATAATTGGGTTGACCCGAATTTGACCCAATCAAATTATGATCCGACCCCATTGCCACCCCTACCCTCGAGTAGGTAATGGTTTCGTCATGTTGCTAGTTTTTTAAAATTTATATCTGAACCTTCTTTGGCAAATGTGATCACGTGATATCAAGTTATGGATCCAAATTATTTTATCTGAGTGCGAAATGCATGATTGTCATTTGGACTCGTTACTATATGGAATTCACCTTGCATAATCTGCTACCTTCGATTCTACAATCAGAGATGAAAGTCATATAGTTCATCCTAATGCAAGTTTTATATTGATTTATTCTTTCCTGTAATTGACAAAAGTTGTTATGTCAGTTGCTTTGTTCGTTTTGCCCCTACATTATGATCTCCCGTGCTCCACATGCGCATATAAAACCATTCACTTTATATTTATGTTGCTATTTATGCTTATTCCAAGTTGAAGTGCTTGTGCATCATGGTTTTTTTGGTTGGTTGTTAATGCACTTGTATCTTGTAGATGGTGCCACAATAAGTAGTCTTGTGGTAGGTAGCGCTACATTGCATGTTTATGAGTAAAAAATGAATATTTTAATTTGACTACATATAGTTTGCTGCAAATAGAATTCCATTATTTGGTTGGGAGAATTCATCATGCTTGTGAGTTTATGCTGATGTGTTAAAAGGTGAGAGTACCACTTACAACTTATAGATAATATGTCGTAAATGGTGTTGCAACCAATTTGGATACAACCACACCACTTTTAACTTTTTGTGTAAAATCTTCAACGCTACTTGCTCGTAGTGAATCCCAACTACTACTGATCAAACAACAAATATGCATTGTGTGTTGTAGGTGGTGCTATAACAATCATGGTTCACAGTCGCGGTCTCTGCCGCCAACTCGGCGGGCACTGAGACGGATCGGTCTTTGCGACTCGGATTGGTCTCAGGTGATACACGCAAAACGCTACATAGAAAGCTCAAAAAATTCTGAAAAAATCACGACAAATCTTAAAAAAATGTAGACATTCACATTTATGTATCATATATCCAAAACATATCAACTAACATACTAAACATAAAGCGAAAGTATAAATACACGCGTCATCGGTAGAAGCATATCAAAATATATGCACAATATAGTAAATTGCATAAACTACATTCACAAATATATGCTAATATAGTTATTTTCACATTAAATTGCAATGAGGCACAAAATCATCATAATCATCTCTGCGGTAAGTAGATAAACCGATACTAGTGCTCGTAGATCTATCAAGTTGTGATCTGTCGTCATGGACATATGTCACACCATAATGTTGGCCTGATGTTAAACTCAACATTTGCATATTACATTCAAGACTATAAGTTCCTCTATCAGCATTATTGTTGCCCTCATTATTGTTGTCATCACCACCGCCGCCATCACTGCCATCATTATCATCATCTTCACCATCATCACTATTAGAACTGGATAAAACCCTCACATCTTCACCATCACCACCATCATCTATTTCTCTTATACCTCAGAGGGGGAAGAGGGGGAGAGATCAGAAACAAGGAGAGAGAGGGAGGGGAGGGGAAAGAGATAAAGAGAGACGGGAGATGGAAAGGGAGAGAAAGAGAGCGGGTGAAAAAGGGAGGGGCAGAGAGAAATAGAGGAAGGGGGAGGGAAAGAGAGATGGGAGATGGAGAGGGGGGAGAGAGAGCAGGTGAGAGAGGGGGGAGAGAGAAACAGAGGGAGGAATAGGGAAAGAGATAGAGAGGGAGGAACATCACCTGGGGCTGGGGAGGAGCGGTCGGCAGTGAAGTCCAGATCTGAGTGGCGACGATCGGGCAGCGACGGTAATCTGCAGATCTAAGCGAGAGAGGTTTCTTTTTTTACTTTTCTTTTTTTTTAACACCCGTTCATCATAGGTGAATATACGTTTCGAGCTGACTCGGTCGAGAATCGGAGTCAACTCGGCGGAGTCACGACCGATTCGGTCGTGAATTGGCCGATTCGACCGAGTCAACTCCGATTCTCGGTTGAGTCAGTTTCCTCTGAGTTAAGTCGACCGACTCGTGACTCGGACTCTCGTCTCGGAGCGGGCCGAGACGGATACGACTCGGCCGAGTCGTCTCCGACTCGGCCGAGTGTTTGAATCGTGATAGCAATACCACTTACAACCAACCAAACAACCCCCAAGTAAGTGCTTAAGCAACACTCTGATCGAGAACTTCTGAGATGGTCGCCCATTTAGAAATTTCTCTAAGTATAGAATTTCTACACAGTTTCTCTATTGTAGGACAAGAAGGGGAAAGAGGAAGAAGAGATAGAAAATTTAGGGTTTTGAGGATAAGATTGGTTTTGGGTTCAACATCAAGTAGAGCGCTCTCTCACTCAGCACTTCATCATGCAGAGATTTAAATTACAATGCAAAATTACAATACAAAATTTGGGTTTT
The DNA here is from genome assembly GCA_038442645.1 of Agave tequilana. Lineage (NCBI taxonomy): Eukaryota > Viridiplantae > Streptophyta > Magnoliopsida > Asparagales > Asparagaceae > Agave > Agave tequilana. The sequence continues at coordinate 230,347 of JAVJIF010004602.1, forward strand.
TCTTAAATTACTGAATTGAATAAAAGACTACATGTCCTGGCCTTATATAAGCCCAATTAAAAAAAGTTTTCTTACATATTCAATATGGGACTAAAGTAAAAGAACATAGCACAATAAGCCTAGCCTAAAATAAAGGGAAAAACTTAAATACAAATAAAGAACTAGTGATTCCCATCAATTTTTCCCGGCTTTAAAAAATTCGCCACTGGTGAATGGCGACGACATGGATGATGAAATCGAAACGGAAAGGACTGCACAAAATTCTTAGGGACAAGTCTCCTCAACAACGGTGGCTGTAATGGACGAACTGGAAACTGCTCGTGGAAGTGCAATAACGAGTTAGATCCTTAACGTTGAACATCTGGCTGATCCCGAGATCATAGGGAATATCGAGCTCGTAAGCGTTGGAATCAAGCCTCTTTAAAACCTTGTATGGACCACTGCGTCGAGTATGGTGCATTTTCAAAGTTCCCAGTGAGAACCTCTTTGAGTGCACTCTAATCAGCATCTCATCACCTATTCAAAGTCCTGCAATCGTTTGTGAGACTCTGCAGCAGACTGAAAGTTATAATTGCTGATTGTCATTTACCTCATATAATGATCATGCAACTCATGCAAATATATTGTAGACGGTTCAACTGTGACAATAGGTGGATACTTAGGGGAAGAGGGAGAAGGCCGGGGGAATTTCTAGATCTAGGAGTAGACCCATCAATAGGAGACTCAGGAGAAAAGTGGGGTCTAGTCACCAAGTAATATGGTGTCTTGTTGTCTTTGGTGATGACTGTTCTCTCCTTGTTATTTCCTACATTTGACTTGGGTTTGATATGTTTCAACACTATTTTTTCCCATTAAATTTAAACTTATAAGTGTTAGATCTACCCAGACTGGTTACATCCAAGTCATTCAATCAAGGCCTACCTAATAAGATGTGTGCGGCATCAATGTCTAAGACATCACACTAAACACGATGCTCGTAACTTGACATGCGGATAGGGACCTGATAACACTGGGTAATAGATTGAGCATTCTTATCAACCCAATTCACATTATATGGGTTGAGATGTGGTTCAACCTTGAGACCCATCTTCTCAAATGTTGTATTGGTAATGATGTTCGCACAACTAACCCCATCTATCATCAATTTATAGTTTTTCCTCTCATACGTAATACAAGTGTAGAACACACTAGATCTATGCCAATCCTCATTTCTAATAGCTGTGTGTGAACACGTAACAACACCTAACTGAATGTTGGTAACCCTAATATCATCATCAGAATCAGTCGCATTGCCAGCGGGTTCGTGAACGACTATTTCGATCTCATCATTGTCAGTTTTCTTGATTAGAAGGTTCCTAGAGCGACACTGTGTAGTAACAGGATTCAGTGTTCTAAATATCAGATATCGGCGATATACCGATCGGTAAAATTATATACCGGATATCGGATATCGGGTAATATATTACAATATGGTACTAAATACAGATAATAGTCTATACATATAAGATATTATTAAAAGAAATAAGTTATTATTCAAACATCATCTAAAAACATCACTGAAATACCGCAATGAACATAGAATAAAATAAAACGATCTCTCAAGTAAAAAAAATAATAATTATCCAAATAAGTAATTATATCGACTGATATATTAGATATTTCATCTCGGATATCGGCCGATATATCAGCCACGTAGCGATATATCGGCCCAAAATGATATCCGGTAAAATTTTGCACTTATCATATCGTTTTGGATAAGATACCGGTATCTCTCGGCCGATATACCGGTATATCGGCCGATATTTAAAACAATGACATGACCATAACCATGACACTTAAAATATTGACTACCTTTAGAAGATTCACCTATAACAGATTTGGCCTTAGGGTCTCTATTTGTGTAAGTATTTGGGGCTAGGTTGCTCTATGGCTTTCGGGATGACTCTACGTTCTGTAGAAAACCTAAGATAGGGTTTATATCTTTAGCTAGCTTACTGGCTTGCTCAAGGGTCTCTATCTCGTGGGAGTGGATGAACATTGTTTGCTAGATGTCTGATCTCAACCCAAAATGGTATCTAAATATTGCTTGGTAGGAGTCTTCTCGCACCTCACAATGTAGGGTTAGGTCCTTGAATTCAGTTATATAGTTCTGAACTGACCTGTTACCCTGCTGAAGGCTATACAGTTTATCTAGTAGGCGATGCTTATAGGAGTTAGTAAGGTATTTCACGTTAAACTTTTGTTTTATTTCCTCCTAAGATTCTATGAAAGCCCCACACATAGTACTCTATCTACCGAAGTTTAATAAATTCTAGCTGATCCTAAAAGTCTCATCCTAGCAAACCAAACCTACTCTCTTCTGTGAACCTATACCAATCAAAGTAGTAATTTAAGTTTGCCCTCCAATCACTAAAAATCTTCAGGTTAAGGATACTGTCAAATGTGGGAGGATATATTTTTATCCTACGTATTATGTCATTTTCTTCATCCCTACTCTTATTGGTGTTCTCCACTTATCTCGAGTGTCATCTCTTTAGTTCTCTCTATTTTTGTTTTCTAACCCTTCAACTCTAAGTTTTAAATCTTGAAATTTTTAAGGATTAGGTCTATAGTTTAGACCCATATCTAGATGATCAGAAAAATAGATTCTATCACTACGAAGGAGTATGCACTATACAATAAACACAATCACACAGATACAAGATAGTTTCCTAAGTTTCACTAAATGCGTTCACTATATGATCAACTAAAAAATTTCCTAATGGTAGCTAAAATGAATTATGCAAAATGAATCCTTTAAGTGAAAATGCATGCAAGCAGTAAATTAGGCAATTAACAATAGCAACTACACTAACAGTTACCACATGTACACAAAAAATATGCAAAATATCGCAACAGTATGAGGTGAGGTTGGATAGCATCCAAAAGCGCTTGAAAAAGCATCAATATCGATTAGTTGCCTCAAACAAGGGCTTTTAGGATGGATCTGTTGTCCAAAAGCTACAAAGTTTTTTCAGTATCTCCAGAATTCAGTCACGGACCCAACGTTTTAGACAAAACTTGAATCAGATTCCGAACTGACTGAAACGGGTTCCAAAAGGTCGTTGTATTGTTGCTATTAACAGTGGCGGCTCAGGCGAGCAAATTATGTCAATAGTGCAGTCGCTGATGTCAGCGGGCGGCTCGGCCTGACGGCTCGGCTCCCAGTCAGCTCAATTTGAGCCAATGACATCAACATTTGAGTCACCGATGTCAGCAGCGACGTGGCAGGTTGGGTTGACTGTGAAAGCGGCTCGGATCCTTCGCGGGTTTAAGTTAAACCTAAAACGAGATGGATTTGGGTTTTGGGCAGTGAGACCTACAACCGCTTCAATGCCTTCTCGATCCAGCTAGGGCTCTTAATCTGTGGCGGTGATGGAGCTGCAATGACGGTGGAGGCTTCTGACGGCAGTGAGGACTAGAAGGCGGTGATGACTACGACGAGGCGTCGGGAAGACAGATCTGACGACAGAAATGATGCTGGAGAGGTCTGGTCGGCAAAGAGTTGGTGACTGGATCTGCGACGACTGAATATGATGGAGGAAGTGGATTTGATCGGCGTGAGCATGGCGAGGTCGGTGGAGCAGAGGAGGGTGATACTGGTGGTGTTGGTGGAGGACTGTGTCGACAGCAAGGGCTCGACGACCTCTAAGGGCGAGGATGAGGTCGGAGGTGATGGCAGCGCCGAACGGTCGCGTGGCGGGGAGGAACTCGAGACGAGGCAAGCGGCGTTGGGGAGGCTTGCTGTCGTTGTCACGGATCGACGTCGATGGAGGGATGGCGGCAATGGCAGCGGTAGGTCAGATTGACGTCGAGGTCACAGTCTACAGCGGTAGGTCAGATCGACGTCGAGGTCGCAGTCTGGAAGATGGCGGCGATGTGGAAGGAGTTCGACAGAGGAGAGGAGGGGACTATTCTGATCGGGGAAGATGAACAATACCTGAATTTTTTTAATTTCTTTTTCTTTTCTTTCTTTTTTTAGAAAACTGGAGAAGACTAAGATAGAGACTAATCTAGGGTTTTGTAGAGGAGGCTAAGTTTTTTTTGTGGAGTGTGAGATTTTTTTAGTGAAGGAAGAACTTATAAAGATTTTAGCTTTGATACCAAACTGATGTAGTACGAGTGGAAAGAGGAAGAAGAAGAGATAGAAATTTAGTGTTTTGATGATAAAATTGGTTTTGGCTTTAACACCAAGGAGATTGCTCTCCACTTAATACTTTACCATGTAGATATTTAAATCACAAAGCAAAATTATATTGCAAAATTTTAGTTTTCTTAAATCAACTAACTGAATAAAAGATTACAAGTCCTGGCCTTATATAGGCTTAATACAAAAGAAGTTTTTCACATATCTAATATGTGACTAAAGTAAAATAGCATAGCATAATAAGCCTAGCCTAAAATAAAGAGAAAAGCTGAAATATAAATAAAAAACTAGTGATTCCCATCATTCTCCCTCGAAAATACTAGTTGTGAACTTGAGTTCTTGAAAACTATTATATACCAAAGAGAAAACTATTATATACCAAAGACTTTCTCAATATAGGCTATATGAGATCTAGATGTGGCTCCTGCTCGCACCAGTTCCCTGTGTGGCATGGTACTTCGCTTTTTTTAGAACTTGGCTCCATGTAACAGTTAGTTTCACATACTTTCGACTAATGGTAGCTCTTGTAAGGCTCCAAACGAGAACTTTCTAAAAGATCACCATCCAAAATTTTCCCTCTCCTGAGAACGTTTAACTATAGAGTTTTTCATGGTTCCTTCCCTCAAAACTGCTTACTATGAATTACTCTTGAGTTCATAAAACTATTATATATCATTAGCATTTTTTCAAATATCGACCGACTCCGATACAAATATCGTATCAAATTTTGAGGTACTTGATACGATATTATCTTTATGATATCGGTCGATATCGGGGCTGTTATGGCCGATATTGCTGATATTGATACGCGGTATTTGTGATATTGATACTAAAAAGACCCTGAGCCAATACGGATACTGATACTGAGATTTTAAACCATGTATCATAGACATTTTCAATATATATATCCTATGAGGGACTTTAAAATCTTAGTATTGGTATCAACATTGACATTGACCAATGATTTTTGGTATCAATATCTTCAATATCGGGAATATTGATCGATTTCAATCGATATTGTATTCGTATGTAGTACATCGAAACTGATATGATATTGGATATATATTGAGTCGGTCGATATTTGAAACATGGTAAATAATACTATAACAATAACAATACAAATAGTTTACAACCAAGTAACTAGCTAGGAGAAAGTTGGTAAAGGATTGGAGTATGAAAGGAGTGGTCATAGGTTCGGACTTGAGGACCCATGGAAAAGGAGGGTTGGAGGTCCCCACCTTTACTCTCAAAGAAAACGATAATAATTTCCAAAGAAATTCCTGCATTCAATCTATATTGAACTTTGATATACAGTCATGGGTAAATTGGTAAAACATGGCCTTATAGTGTTTCATTTCAGTCTTGTTTATACATGTGTGCACATATGCATGCGCTTATGGTGTCTAATATGCACACTGTGAATGAAAAACGTACCTCCTCTATTTTTCCCTCATGACATGAGCTGATGCCAATTATCTCCTGTTAGATATGCTTCTGCCAATGTTAGAAACTCTGGTATCTAGCATTCAGTGAGTTTGCACATGCTGCATATGCAGTTCAGTATTTATATTACAAAAGAAAAAAAATATTAACGAAGTTAAAAAAAATTCAAAGAAATAAAAGAAAAATATAGAAGTTTAGGAAAAATATTAAAAGAAATGTATAGAATGTTTATAATGTTTATATTAAGGCATACAAATAAATCAAATAGCATTATTTGACTGTATCAACAAAGTATCAGTGTGTAACAACTTATGAATTGCAAGGGGCAAATTTAATGGAATCAAACCTCCAAACAAGATTAAAACTAAAATGTCAATGAGTAAATGTGATAAATTAACAAAAGAAGACAAGAAATTAAAATAACTAATTTATGAAGAAAATAAAATGTAAAAATAGTTTTGATTGTTATGTTAAAAAATGTAATTCAATGTCTTGACTCCTTAAGGATGACTATTTGTCTCGATCCATATCCATTTTTTCATCCCTGGTTCAAGATTGGCTATGACCTTTCTTCAAAAAGAAAAGAAAAAGGAAAAAAAAAAGAAGAAGAAAAGAAATCCATAATTCCTTACCCCTATGAGATGAAAGATGTGGGAACCAGAATGGGTAAGAGTAGGGATCAAGATTTTATTATTATTATTATTATTTTTGGTTTTGGGGGGGGGGGGGGGGGGGGGGGGGGGGCAGCTTAAGTTAGAAGCTTTGGGTATCCGGTCCCAAATCTGATATGATCCCACCTATATATATGGGAAAATAGTTCAATATACGTCAGCATGTAATTTTTATGCGGAGGATGCACTTTCTAACTGCATAATTGCATTATTTGTTAAAATGTATGCACCAAGCTTGTGATGTGTATCCCACGTAATCTGTGTTTTATATAACACTGCTTTTCTGAAGATGATGTTTGATTGTTCTTGTTCAGGTTCCTTAAATGTACTTTTGAGCAACTTGCTACTAAATTGCATATGTATGCTTGGTTTGATTTCTTATGTGTGGAAAATGGCCATTATGTGCTGATGTTCCACTGTTAATGCTTTATATTTTCAGATACCCCTTTGCCTGTGGCACAGTTGCGGAGGCTTCTGGTAAAGTGAAAATATATGCAGTGCCTTGTTTTAAACGTGAGAACTGGTGTGTTCATAACCTCAACCATGTCTCTTAGATTGTATATTTTCTCGTTGTTGCATGTTTAATATCACTTTTCGGATTCTAAACAAGTTGATTATCATTCCATATTATATGGCTAAACTTCCTTCCAACTACAGTTGCATGTATCAAGTCTTGACAGCTTACCCTCGATTTATGATGATGTGTTTCAGCTCCTTTTGTGTGTGTGTGTGTGTGTGTGTGTGTGTTTGTGTGTGGGGGGGGGGGGGGGGGGGGGGGCGTTGGTGGTGTGCGTAATTTGGGTTCATTGAGACTGCAGTAGATACTTAAGAATTGTGAATGTGTGATGGTCTTTTATGCTTAAATGCAATATTGTTGCAAATGGTAATGCTGCAGGCTATAGTGCAAAATAGACGAGCACATATATGAGATTCTCATAGTTGGCAAAGACTGTTAAACATCAACGGCGAGGATTGCTTCTTAGAAGTTATTGAGAATTGAACCTGATCTGATAAGAAATGAAGAGTTGTCTCTTCGAAGAGTTGCCTCTTTGAAATGTAGAGTTGTATTTTTTAGAAGAGTTGTCCCCCTTAGGAAGAAATATGTCTTTTGAGTTCAAAAGTTGTGTTTCAAGAGTCATTTTGATCTCTATATAAGAGGAGTTGTTTGGTGAGAATGTATGCAAGGAAATAGAAGAAGAATTGAGTGAGAATTATATTTCCATCAAAGATTAAATAAAATTTATCATTGTTATTTCTCTGGTCCTCTTCTCAAATTTACTTCTGTTTTCAAAGTGGTATCAGAGTAAGGAGAAGATGGCAAATGGCATTGCGCCTTCATTGTTCCCGCCTCATCAAAGAAAATTTTGAAAATTGGAGCATTCAAATGAAGTCATTGCTGGGTTCTCAAGATGCTTGGATGTTGTAGAGAATGACTATACTGAGCCAGAAGGAACTGATAGGTTAATAAATGCCCAAAAAGATTATTAAAGGACTTACGGAAGATGGACAAAAGGCCTTATTTTTCATCTACCAAGGTGTGGATGAATCCGCATTTGAGAAGATAGCAAATGCAACTACATCCAAGTAAGCGTGTGAGATATTTCAAAACTCCTATAAAGGAGTAGAGAGGGTGAAGAAGGTTCGACTCCAAACACTGCGAAATGAATTCAAAGGCTTGAAGATGAAGAACAAATAGTCAATTTCAGACTATTTCATAAGAGTTCAGTCTGTTGTGAATCAATTGCGATGAAATGTCGAAACCATTGAAGATGTTCGAGTGAATGAGAAGATAATCAATCGCTTGATCCAAAGTGTTTATATAGTTGTTGCTATTGAAGAAACCAAAGATCTGGAGGCCATGACTATTGACGAGCTTATGGGTTCTCTGCAAATCCATGAACAAAAAGGATCAACAGAAGGCAAGAGCCGGTGGAGCAAGTTCTGCAGTCAAAGCGTAAATTGAAAGAAGAGCATGATGAAGCAAAAAATAAAAGCTTAGATGATTAAAACCGAACCAACTATCAAAGCAGAGGAAGCTTCCGAGGTCGTGGGGGATCTCGAGGACGAGGACAAGATGGAAGTAGATTCACCACCAAAACTATGAAGAAACAGAGCAAAAATAAAGGTTTGCAAGAGGTCGTGGAAAAGGAAACTTTTTTGGAAGAGAAAAGTATGAAAATCTCAAATTCAGTGATATAATTGCAAAAAATATGGTCATTATGCTTCAAATTGCTGGAGTCGTGCCCCTAACTATATTGAAGGAGAAAGCAATTACATTAAAGAAGAACATGTTGTTCTACTTCTACTAGGTTTCAAAGGAGAAGTGAAAGCGTGTGTGGTGCCTTGATGCAGGTGCCATCAATCATATGTGTAGAAAGAAGAACATATTTGTGGAGCTTGATGAATCAGCGAATGGCCAAATTTCTGTTGGTGATTCCTCAAAGATTTCAGTAAAAGGAAAAGACAATATTCTAATTCAGCAAAAGAATGGAAGTTATCAACTTATTTCTAACGTCTATTATGCTCGGACAAGAAAAACAATCTCCTCAGCTTAGAACAACTACTGGAGAAGGAATATATCATCCATATGAAAGATTATTGCCTTTGTATCAGAGATCGAAAGAAGAGGCTAATTACAAAAGTTCAGATGACGAAGAATCAGTTGTTCTTTTTAAATACTGAAGATGATAATGCGGCTTGAATGCAAATATCAAAGATCCATCCTGGCTATGGCATATGAGGTATGAATATCTAAATTTTAGAGATTTCAAGTTTTATCTAAGCAACAGTTGGTGAAAGGATTACCAGTCATCGATCACCCAGAGCAGCCATGCAAAGAGTGCCCACGTTGCAAACATCGAATCAGCTTTCCAAAAGAATCAACATTTAGATCATCCAAACCTCTACAACTTGTTCATACAGACGTTTGTTTCTTGGAGAAAACAAGTATTTCCTAACTTTTACTGATGATTTTTCAAAAAAAAAACTTGGGTCTATTTTTAAAAAAAATGAAGTGTTTGAAATATTTTAAAAAAATCCAAGACCTTTGTAGAAAAAAGTGGATATTTTCTAAATCCATCTGGTCTGATAGAGGAGAATCACATAAAAGGAATTTGAAGCTTTCTGTGAAGAAAAGGATTCGATACTTCTAATAACACCATACTCGCCCCAGCAAAATTGAGTGGCTGAGAGGAAGAATCAAACAATCATGAACATGGAGAGAAGCATGTTGAAGCAGAAACAAATGCCTAAAACTTTCTGAGTTGAAGTTGTAAACTGTGCCGTTTACATTCTGAATCGAAGACCAACCAGATGCCTATGAAAGATGACTCCACAAGAAGCGTGGAGTGGAAAGAAACCAGAGCAACAGAGCAGAAGAAAGCTTGATGATCGGAGCAAAATATGCATTCTCGTTGACTATGGTTCCAGGACCAAAGGCTACAAGCTATATGATCCATACAATGGAAAGGTTTCTATAAGTAGAGATGTTGAATTTGATGAAGAAAAAAAAAATATGAGAATGGAATGCGCAAAAGGAATGGGAGAATTCATGTTCTCTGTTTGAAGAAGTTGATCATGTCTCTATAGAAGCTGAATAATACATTCCATCACCTCCATCCTCTCCAAGTCACATCAGCTCTTCAAGTTTATCTTCATCACTAGATAGCATGAATCGGAGCAAGAAGATGTGATCTCTCTCCGAATTGTATGAAGTAATAGAAAATCAAGACAATTTTACTTTGTTCTGTTTGCTAGCTGACTGTGAACCCATAGATTTTGAAGAAGCCTCAGATACAAAAGATGGAAAGAAGCCATAGATGAAATCAAGGCGATTGAGAAGAACATGACATGGGAACTCACTGAACTACCAGATGCAAAGAAGGCAATTGGAGTCAAGTAGGTATACAAAGCAAAAGAGATATTGAATGCTATAAAGCTCGGCTGGTTGTCAAAGGTTACAATCAGAAAGCTGGGATCGATTATGATGAAGTATACTCCCTTGGTGCTCGGCTTGAAACTATCAGATTAATCATTTTTATTGCTGCTCAAAATAATTGAAAAATCTTTCAAATGGATGTAAAATCCGCATTTCTGAATATGTATCTTGAAGAAGTATATGTAAAACAACCTATAGGTTATGAAAGGAAGAGACAAGTGCACAAAGCACTGAAGTTGAAGAAAGCTTTATACGATTTGAAAATGCTCTTGGAATAATATGATTGATAAACATTTTCAAGCTAATTGGTTCATCAAACGCCCATATAAACATGCCCTGTATATAAAGAAGGAAAAGTTTGGAGAACTTTTACTGGTTTATTTGTATGTTGATGATCTTATATTTACAAGGAACAATGCTAGAATGATCCAAGAGTTCAAGAACTCCATGATTTGAGAGTTTTAGATGACTGACATAGGGTTTATGTCTTATTATTTGGGCATTGAAGTGAAGCAAAAGGAGAAAAGAATTTTCATCTCTTAAGAAGCTTATGCAAATCCATTTTGAAGAAATTCAACATGAAGTAGAGCAATCCAGTAAGTACACCAGTTGATTGTGGAATCAAATTTTCAAAATATGATGAAGAAAGCAATGTTGACGCCACTTATTATAAAAGCTTGGTTGGAAGCCCTGTTTTAAATATTGGCCGAGTCGGCCAATATATCATCTGATATCTCCTTTTTTGTCTGCTACCGATATAATATGGGGAAATAGTTTCCCATATCGTTTGCAGCAAAAAACGGCCGATATTTAAAATATCGGCTAATAAATCGCCTGATGTTGGCCGATAAATCGCCCGATATATCACCCGATATGAAATAACTTATTTATTACATGACTGCGTGCAAATGTACATTATTTTTTACTGCTTTTGCAAGCATATTTCATCATTTTTATTAGGTAGATGGTATCTATGACTCTAAATCAACTTTTAATTATCAATATTTCATTATATATAGTGTCTGATATGAACGCCCGATATGCGCGCGTATCCCGATATCTCCCCCGATATTCGATATCCGATATCTGATATGAAAACCCCCCATCCGATACGATCCCGATATCCGATATTTCTAACCTTGGTTGGAAGTTTTCGCTATTTGATTTGCGCAAGACCAGATATTCTCTAAGGAGTTGGGTTTGTTAGTCATTATATAGAGCATTTAATTGCTACAAAAAGGATCTTGCGCTACATCAAAGAAACAATCAACTATGGACTTCTCTACACAAGGTGTGATGACTTTCAGCTCATTGGTTATACTCACAGTGATTGGGTAGAAGATGTTGATGAACAAAAAAGCACTACAGGTTATGTTTTCTTCTTGGGTAATACGATATTTTCTTGGTCATCTAAGAAACAACCTATTATCACTCTTTTTACTTGTGAAGCAGAATATGTTACTGCATCTTCTGGAGTTTGTCATACAATTTAGTTACGGAATTTACTTAATGATCTTCATCTTAATCAAGAACAACCAAAGAAGATTTACATTGATAGCAAATCAGCCATTGCACTTGCAAAGAATCTTGTTTTCATGAACGGAGTATGCATATTGACACTCGTTATCATTTTAACTGGGAGACCATAAATGAGAAGGTAGAACTAATTTTTTCAAAACCCAAGATCAACTTGCTGATATTTTCACAAAATCCTGAAGCATGAAGTATTTTCTGTGATATGGAGTCAACTTGGGATGATTACATCAGGTTTAAAGGGGAATATTGAGAATTAAACATGATTGATAAGAAATGAAGAGTTATATCTCTTCGAAGAGTTGTATCTTTTAGAAGAGTTGTGTTTCTTAGAGATGAAGTATTTGTATCCCTTAAGAAGAAATGTGTCTTTTGAGCTCAAGAATTATGTTTCAAAAGTAATTTAGATCTCTAGATAAAGAGTTGTTTGCTGAGAATGTGTGCAAGAAAGTAGAAGAAGAATTGTCCATCAAAGATTAAATAAAATTTATCATTGTTGTTTTTTCTGCTCTTCCCCTCAAATTTATTTCTGTTTTCAGAAGTCAGGCCGTGTGACCCACCATTGTTAATGTATGTCGGATTCCCCGTCATTATCTAGCATAGGTCTATATAAGGACATCTATGTGATAAATGAGTACTATGAATGTTACAATTTATTTTCTTTTACTCTTTCTATTCAAGAGTTTTTAGTTTTCATCAAACGTTCCTTAATAAAATCACGGTTTACCTATCTTTTCTTGAAATTAAGGTATCTAACTTTGAAGATAGTGTAGCGAGGAACCTTATGGCAATTAAGCCTGAGATAAGGCCCCTAACCGCTGCTCAGAAAGTGTCAAAAACAATCAGTTGTGAGTATTCTTCACCTATATATCCACATACTTGACGTATATGTGTGCAAGTTGCAAGAGATCTATAGGGGTAACAAGTAACTAAGAAGTCTTAAATACGAGATAAACAAATAAGCAGCAAACAAAATATCACCTCCATGCAGTTTTAATGCCATGACAAACAATATCAGTGTAGAAAAAAGCAGGCCATGACATTAGCATTAAATGAATCTCTTGCAACAGATATGAAGTCCTGACAAGAGCGTGAATCCTGCAGGTTTCTTGAATCCCATTTATAATAAGGACTGTATTAATCCCGTAAAGTCATGACATTTTGGATATATTTGTACTACACACACACACACACATATTAGACGTGATACTTATTCCTTGCATGATCCAGACTTATTTTGAAAAATAATCTATAATGTGATGAAATGTATATGCTGTTTTGGTTTCTCAGAGTTACATGGCAGACTGTAGTCTCCATCGAGGATGCTAGGTTAGGGTTGCAAGACTGCCAAGTCACATGAACATTGTCCATCAATACACTGTGGCCGGGGCTCTTATTGAGACCCTGACATTTCCTTCAGAAAAAAATGAACATTGTCCATCATATTAGAACATATGAATTATTGTGTTCAATATATGTGCTATAATTCTTATTTTGATTTATCTTTCTTGTACTATTGTGACGTGATTCTGCATAATGCTACATTGTGCTATCCATAGCAGATCCTTTTTAGGCCCTACTTGGAATGTGGATAAGAGAAGAACTAGAAGGTATAAGCATTTTATTTCTCTGGACCTGCCAAACACACTAAAATTATGGTGTGGTGTCTTACTTTATACATCTTATGTCCAGAAAATCACTTGTACCCAAAAATTTCAGTATATTTCTAGTTTATATCTAAGTTTTACTATCACAAAAATGTTAATTAGAGAAAACGAGCGAGTGGCTTTCTATTTGAAGTCATAATAAATACGTATGGTTCTGCTGCGTTTTTCTATACAGTCGAAATAGTAGAGTAGCAATAGGACATATGAATAATTTTACTTCTATTATTTAGAGTGTTTTATGTCTTTTTTTTATTCTCGCATGAGAAATTTTTACCAACCCACTTGAAATCTTTTGCTTGTCTACCTAAAGTGTAAGTAGGTAAGGGTTCACACCAAGTTATTAATCATGTAACAAGAGAGCCTTACACCGACTTATTAATAATGCAACATCGGAGGATCTTGTTTTGCTCTTTGATTAGGAATGCATATACTAAGAAGTGAGTAGATAAAGGACTTCTTTTCTCAAAAATCATCTAATATCTAAAAAAAAACCCAACCACTATTATTAGGTATAAGTTATAACATTCATTAATGTTATGTATAAAAGACAGTGTTATATACCTATAACCTTGTTCAAGTTTCCAAACCGGCCTTAATCTATGGTATATGATCAAGTAACCCTCCCTTTGGAGGACCTGTTGGATCTTTGCTCCAAGAACGTAGCTCTTATTATTGGTTACCTTCAGATACATCAAGTACAGCAACTCTTTTAGCATAAGAATCATCTTACTTGACATTTCTCACTAGTTATATTTACCGTCAAGTTATTTCATTGCAAGAATCATGTTTCGTTTAATATTTATTAACGAAGTTTGTCTGTTTATCTCCAAAAAAGGGTATCAATGTGCCGTCAACATACAATGGCAAGATGACTCTCTCTCTCTCTCTCTCTCTCTCTCTCTCTCTCTCACACACACACACACACGCACACACAAAAAACTCAGTTGGAAAAGAAATGGCAAAACTTAACAGTGATTGGACTGGGGAAGAACTAGTGCTAAGAGAGTAAAAGAAACATCAACTAACAGAGATAGCATGGTTGGTACAATGTCACCCTTGCATGCGAGCTACTACGCCTGTTTACATACATTTACAATTAATATGCATTTATAACTTCAATCAGAAGATACAGGCTTAAGCTTTGATTGGAGACTTGGATGGAAAAGAGAGAGCGAGAGAGACTTTATCACGCTCCATAGAGATCCAAGAGGCTTTTGAGAACTTGCACCCGCAACTCAAGCAACGCTATGTATTCAGAGGCTCTTCGGAACATCACATCGACACCCACGTTACGGCAGCCAGGAACAATCTTCTTCAGCTTCCGAACTCTCCTCAGGAACGAGCATCCAGCTGCAGGTTTCTTCTCTTTTGAGCACACCATCCTCTTCCTCCTCCAAGAAAACAAGAGCCCCTTCTCATCTTCAGCTTTGTTGCAAGGATAGAAGAAGGGGTTGGATTCTTTAAATAGGCAGAAGGCCCAGTTGTCAAATAGGTAGAAAAGAGTTGGATCACTTGAGAAGACAGTCAATTCGAGCAAGAGGGCCACATGGGAAGAAGGTGCCTGTACTCGAAAGCTATCTTGCACCTTCACAAGCACAAGTTTTTTTTTTTTTTTTTTTTTTTTGCATATAGTGACAAAAGCACCGGGGTAGGCGATAATATGTGAAGTTTTTACTTCATCGGTTTATGTAATTTGTACTGAAGTTGGATATTTTTCACTTGTGTTTCTTTCGTTTGGATCTTATGACGCTATCATTCGCGAACAACCTCTATTTAATTTCTGGTATCATTGTTTTTCTTTACTGTTTCACCCATCCATTTCTCCGTGCAATAATAATAACAATAAAGTTCTTCATGCCGAACCTTTTGGACTAGCTACATGAATACATTTTTCTCCTTTTTATATATTTTTTATTCACTTTACTTTTAAGCGGCCTTGGTCCATGTTCATTCAAGTCTGTGCCTAGTTATTTTTGCTATGTTAACTTCAATCCCATCGCTCTCTTTTCCTTTCATATGCATATCCAATTGATTTCACTGGTTTTCTGACTCTGCAAGTTTGTCATGCACAAGCAATTAATAATTTTGTTTTTGTACATCAAATTTTTGTATTGTTGGAGCAGCTAATAGTGTAATTAAGAGTTAATAGGAAACAATTTTAAAAAATGGCATGACACAATACATCTAAACGCTACATTTACTTCTGTGGTTAATTATATATTAAACATCTGACAAACGAATCCACACTCAATCATTTCTTGGTTCCGAGCCTAATCCAAACCCAATCGACTATTCTTAAGGACAGATTAAACTGTTGGCGCATGAGCGCGCGCGCACACTAACAAAGTTACGCCATGTTTAGCGTCAGTGTGACTGTACCTGGGAACGAGCGTGTGCATGTGCACGTGCGTGCGTGAGAAATTAATGAGAGAGAGAGAGAGAGAGAGAGAGAGAGAGCATCGATCATGGCGGGGCCAATGCCAATGCCATGCATGTGATCGGGACGTCCTTGTCCGGAGATGTCCCTACCCCTCGTGGGCTGCATTAAAATCCCAGGCATGTGTGTGAGGGGGGGGGGGGGGGGGGGGGGTGGGGGTGGGGGGGGGGGGGAGGGGGGAATCGGGACGTACTACTCTCAAAGTCTCACCTCTCACTTGCACAATGCTTTGTTGTGAGCTCAAGGAAAAGAATTCTTAGGGTCGCTTACTCTCCTCTTCTACTGTTTAATCATATTCAATTCATTATTCATGTGATGTACCCAATGGATGATTGATTAAAATCAGTGCCCCGTGGCTATCTTCTTCACCCAAATGTGTCCCCACCAGTTGTAGACCTTGAGGACTCGAGTGCGGTCGACAGTTGTAGCTTTTGACGGTGATTGATAGAGATGAGAGAGAGAGAGAGAGAGAGAGAGAGAGAGAGAGAGAGAGGACCTTTTGTGGTTCAAATAAGAGGGAGAGAGTAGACCATATGTTGGTTCAAATAATGGACAAATGGGAGCTTGCTATGGGTCATTGGACCCGAGTTGTAATGTAGACAAAATTTTGGAGATCAAAAAATGGACGTGTATAAGGAGATATGCACATTACTAGTAAACTAATACTAGGTATAGTTGACAAATCATATGAATTAGTCGGCTGATACATTGTATAGTGAACTAGGTGGCCAACGAGAGTTGAGGCTCTCGAATTTTGTCAGAGTAGTAGATTAGTATTTGGGCCTAGTCGACTAATACATGGTATTAGTCGACTAATATCCTGACCTAGTCGACTAATAGCTGGTCTGGCAGTTTCTTTTTCTGCATCTGTTTTTAGATTTGAGTTGGATTCAGGTTTCCTTTATTCTGAGGCGGTGATTGTTCAAATTGGTGAAGTTTGTTTAGGAGTAGGAGAGTTCTATAGTCTATAAATAACCCCTTGAGGGTGGCCTTCAATGTAATTAAATGAATTTGTAATTCTTAAGGGTGTAATTCATTTAGGTGAGAGATTCGTGAGAGAAGCTTAACCACAAGGATTTGCTGTTCTTAGCGGCCATCAAGGAAAGGTGTAAATAATTCTTATTGTACTCCCCATAGTTTAAATAAAGTTTCCCCCTTCTCTCGTAGATGTACACACGATCTGTTTGATCGGTTGAACCACATTATGTTGTATGTTGGCTTTCTATATACTTTGGAATATCTTTTTCTTCTCTTCTTCTCGTTACCTTAGTAGATCCTGTTGTTTGTTTTCGCTGCGCCACCCTAGTCGATCCGGTTGTAGGGACGTCTCTCGAGTTTCATAATAATTGGTATCAGAGCATACAGATTGTTCTAACAATTGGTATCAGTGCAAGGTCAACGTGAAGATATCTGCGATCAACTTCGATGTTCAGAAGTTCAATGGTATTATCAATTTCAGCAGATGGCAGATAAGGATGAACGCCATCCTGACCCAGAGTAGGCTGAAGAAAGCACTATTCAGAAGGGAGAAAAAGCCTCAATATATGAAGAAAGAAACTAAGCAGAAGTTGGATAAGAAAGCCTTGACGGCTATTCAGTTTTACTTGGTGGACAAAGTGTTGGATGAGTTTTCTTCGAAAAAAACATCGTCCTCGTTGTGGGAGCAACTTCAGAACCACTATTTGAAGAAGTGTTGGCGAATCGGTTGATTCTGAAATATCGTCTCTTTCTTCTCTGCATGCATGAAGGTACACCGATCAAGTTTCATATTGCAGAATTTTTCTCTATTATCAATGATCTAAATAAGATAGAGATTAAGTTAGAAGATGAAGATCAAGTACTTCTATTACTGTGTTCTTTACCTTCTTCATATAAGAGCTTTAGAAAAGCTATCATTTATGAAGGAAGTCAACAATCAAGGTCAATGAGGTCAAAAAGCATCTGCTTCACAAGGACAAAATTGACACCCAGTTGACGGGTGAGTCTCATCATGATGATTCCAGGCAAGTTCATTATTCAAGGAAGAAGAGTAATAATGGATGTTCCACGGTAACTCAATACATAGGAATTTGACGTGCAATTATTATCATAAGAAGGGACACATTAGAGCTAATTGTTGGTTTCGAAAGAAGAAATAAACAGATGCTAATGTCACTGAACTGATTGGAGAAGATGAAAATAAATGCGACGTTCTATCTGTTACAGATAGATCAATTGGTGATAAAAATAGATGGATTATTGACTCTGTATTCATAACACATTAATTCAATAAGAAGATGTTCTCCGCATAAGCTTCAGTTCAAGGGGGGAGAAATCTTCATAGAGAATTCTGCTACAAGTAAGGTGATTGTCGAAGGAATAATTCAGTTTCGTTCTCATGATGGATGCATCACTGCTCTTCAAGGCATTCGTCATGTTCCCGATTCAAGGTATAATCTCATATCTGAGCCCGATAAGGGGAAAAGTTCAATTTCAATTGTGAAAGTGATCTTATGAAAGTCTCCAAAGAGGCCCGTGTGAAATTTCAGGCCAAACGTATATGTAATGTGTATTTATTGCGAAATTCAAAAGTTACAGTTGATGGATTGTCGTTATCCTCGGCTTCAAAAGCAGCGGCTGTGGAACAATCGAAGACTATGATGGTTTCGAGCTCGGATGTTCAGTTGTACCCTGAAGAGAGATTAGGATTAGGCACGCAACAAGAAAGTCCACATTGTTACTCCTATGGTGGAGCAAATTCTCATAAATCTTGTGTGGATCAACGATATCGTTGGGTGATAAAGTTAGGCTGGGCCTGAACTTATTCGACCTAATCAAGTTGTGAACCCCGTGAGGGGTCATGGAGAAGAGGGAGTGAGATGAAGATAAGTCAAGATTTGTTCAGTTGTGCGTGAATACGAGCACATGGAGCATGATGACTATTTTCGGACTTGAACGTATTTGAGTCAAGGGGGATATTGTTAGGAATTGTGACTGGAATACATCATGAAGGTAAACAGAACTTTGGAGATCAAAAAACGAACGTGCACAAGGAACTATACACATTACTAGTCGACTAATACTAAGTATGGTCGATTAATCATATGGATTGGTCGATTAATCATATGGATTTGTCGACTAATACATTGTAAAGTCGACTAGATTGTCCAACAAAGAGCTAGAGTTCTCAAATTTTGTCAGAGTAGCCAACTAATATTTGAGCCTAGTTAATTAATACATGGTATTAGTTGACTAATGCCCTGGCCTAGTCGACTAATGGCGGGTCTGACATTTTTTTCTGGATCTGTTTTCAGATTCGAGTTTCTTTATTCTAAGGTGGTGATTGTTCATATTGGTGTACTTTGTTTAGGACTAGGAGAGTTCTATGGTTTATAAATAATCACTTGGGGTGGTCTTCAATGTAATCCAATAAATTTGTAATTCCTAAGAGTGTAATTCATCTAGATTAGAGATATGTGAGAGAAGCTTAGTCATAATAGTTCGCTGTTCTTGACGGCCATCAAGCGCTTATAATCTTCTCAGCGTGATGTACTCCCCCAAAGTTTTAATAAAGTTTCCCCCTTCTCCGGTGGACGTATATATGATCTGTTTGATTGGTAGAACCACGTCAGACTATGTGTTGGGTTTTTTTATCTGTTTTATATCTTTTTCTTCTCTTCTTCTCGTTACCTTAGTAGATCTTATGGTTAGTTTTCGTTACGTCCCCAGTTGATCCGGTCGTGAGAGCGTCTTCCAATTTCACAACAGACTACAGAGACACAATGCATGTGACATTTAAGTTGCGAGACAAGTTCTCAGTACTCACTCATGCTTTTGACCTAGAAGCTGCTTGCTCAAGTTAAAAGCATTTGGTTGTTTATGGCAGTTGGGAGCTGGCTAGCTCAGTCGTAGTCAGTGGCCACGGGGCCACAATGCAAAGTCCCATCTGATCAGTTTTGTAATTAATCAAAGATAAGTTTGATGCCATGCTTGATTGGTGCCATGCCACGACGTCCCCTCAAGGAACAAGGAGAGGGAAAGGGGATAAGATTAAGAGGACGAAGGATATCGAATTTTATCCACAAACTGATTTCGGACTGTTTTGGATTTTTCACTGTGCAACCTTTCTCTGCTGATGTACGTAGTGGTGCTTTGATTGGTGCCAAACTGTTTTCTTTACTTCCGAGTTGATAAACGAATCGAACAAGTATACGATGCGTAGGACACCGGAGCTCCGCATTATCGCAATAAAATGTCAAGCATGCAAAATAAATACAGAACATAATACGGATTGATACTAAATCAACAAGTATATATATAATATCTTGACCTCCATTTGCCATTATCATACACAACGGTTGTCTAGTTTAAGTGCGGCGTGCTTGATCACCAGTAGTGTTTTCAGTTGAGATTAATGACATGTTTGTTTGGTGAAAAATAACTCAGAAACAAGTTTTTTCCTCTGAATTCTGTTCTGTGGGACTCACGGATTTTTTCAATGTGAGTTGTCTGTTTGGCTGGAAAAAATTCAGAAAAATTGTCAGTTTTCTTCTTCTTTGGGCTGTCAGTGTTTTCTTCTGAAATGAAAGGAAAATAATTAGATTTCTGACTGCTGTCAGGTACATATTTTTTCAAGAGAACCTGACAACAGTCAATTTTCTCTGAACTGATTTTCATACCTAAGTGTCTTTACATTCAAATTTGAGCTGTGTGGGTACAAGATGGTTTAGTTCCATGTATGAAACAAAAAGGGAGAAGATTTAGTTGCTAAAGTTACTACTTACAAGTCTTTGGAGACAACTCCCCATTGTCCCCAACTGCAGCAAAATTGTCAAGAAGCCGGTTCCAGCTATAATGTTTGTGTGCGGTTGCAGCCTATAATTAGTAGTGTCAATTGCAGCAGCACAACTACATCATAAGCTAAACGGCTCGGGCCTTCTTGAGCTCTAATCCATCATAACTGATGGACGGCTCAGAGCGGGAGAGGAAAAAAATAAAAATATATTTTGTGGGCTTCACCACAAAACATGTTTTCTTTTCTCTCTCTTGATCCGGGCCGTGCATCAGCTGTGGTGGACGGCTCACAGCGCGAAAGAGCATCATGGTCCTTTGCGCAAAGGAGCTAACCCGCCCCCCCCCCCCATTAAACCATACAGCACGAAATACTCTAAATCACAGAGTAAATTGCAACTTAGAGTGTACAAGATAGAGAGCATGTCTCACAATTCTTACTAGGCATAGTGATGCAAGTTGTTTTACTGTATCCGGACAACCTTTGTCGTCAAGCGGTAACAAAAGAGGAACTCATGTTGCGCGCGAGGCAGTAAAAACGAGGAACCCAATAGATGCAGCAGAAAAGTACCCCAAGAATAACAAGAATAAGAAACAAGAGAAAAAGCAAACACAATATTTAAGAGGTTCAGTAATTTTCCTACGTCCTCGAGGCAAGGAGAGAGATTTAATTGATTAAATAACCAATACAATTTGTACCTTGCATACAATTCAAGAGGCCTCCACCCTTTATTTCTAGCCAAAGAGACCCAAGAATTTAGGAAACCCCAATTGGATTCGTCTTCAAATCAGAAACAAAGTCCGAATCCTGAAAGGAAAGACAGATCTGTGCCCAGATACGCCTGTCGATCGACCAGGTGGTCGACCAAGAGTTTCATCATGTCAGTCGTCGATCGAGCGGTCGACCATTCTCCTGCTACGGTTGACCGGGCAGTCGATCGAGCTACCCTGTGCACGTTGGTGCACACCGGTTGACCGGCCCTGCTGTTGGTCTGATATAAGATCCTTTCTCGCGCCGTTCTCGCTTCTTTTGGCTTCCGATCTCTGCATTATGTTTTCTGATGAGTTTAAAGACTCCATTATACATTTTTATCTTCTCTCTCCATACAATTCTCTACCTCAGTGAAGATTTCTCAAATCTGAGCCGAACTCATCATAATTCCTGTCGACTTTAAAGTGACTGCACCAGTGTGACTGCCTACGTACCTTAGCTAAGGATCAAGCCATCCGTAGTTCATCCAAACGAGCTCCAACGAGCTCAAGCAACTGGAAAGATATGAAGCAACTCTTTATAATGTGTAAACTTTATTCCTGACATCACCTTAGTAAGTATATCTATGGGATTCTCCTCTATATGAATCTTTAGTAACTTAATATCACCTTCATCAAGAATCTCCCGAACAAAGTGAAACCTGAGGTCTATGTGCTTCATCCTTGCATGATACGCCTGGTTCTTCGCCAAATAGATAGCACTCATGCTATTACAATTGATCTTCAACAGATCCTATTCAATCCCCAAGTCATCGAGTAACGCTTGAAGCCATATTGCCTCCTTCATAGCCTCTATCATGGCCATGTACTCAGCCTCTATACTAGACAATACAAAGGTAGACTGTAAAATAGAGCGTCAACTCACTGGTGCTTGGGACAATGTAAACACATACCCCGTTGTAGACCGGCATTTGTCAAGGTCTCCTGCATAGTCGGAGTCAACATATCCGATGCACTCCTGCTTTCCTGTGAAATTCCTCTCGAATACCAATCCAACATCTATGGTACCCTTAATGTACCGTAGAGCCCACTTTACTGCCTCCCAATGATCCTTTCCAGGATCATGCATATATCTGCTAATTATTGAGACAGCTTGTGACAAATCTGGTTTCGTACACGCCATTGCATACATCAAACTACCAACTGCGCTAGCATATGGCGCGCAAGTAATGTACTCAGTTCTTCAACAGAAGTTAGAGATATAGTGACTTTTAACTTGAAATGAGGAGCCAGTAGTATACTTACATATTTCGTATCACCGTCAATATTGGACCTCTAAGTACCTTTTGCAAATACTCCTTTTGTGTCAAGCTCACCTTGCCACTCCTTCGGCCTCGCTCAAACTCCATGCCTAGCACCTTTCTCGCTTCACCAAGATCCTTCATCTCGAACTCGGAAGATAAGTCTTTCTTCAATTTATCATTTGCAGATCTACTTTAAGAAGTGATAAGTGAAAATCACCTAGAGGGGGGTGAATAGGTGATAATGCTAATCAATGCACAATTTAAAAATTATGAAGCAACAATCTCACAAAGCAAGTGAATATAGCAATGAATGTAGAGAGCAAGTAATAACAGCAATGAAAATAGAGCAAGAAATAAGAGCAAGTAAACCAAACGCAAACACCGAGATTTGTTATCGAGGTTTGAGCACCCAGCTCTACTTCCCCGCCTTTCCCAGAAGGATTCCAACCACTTCCACTATCACAAAGATGTCACAAATACACCGAGTACCCAACTCCACAATCTCAAGTACAAGCAATCTCTGAGTAGTCAAAAGACCACAAACTCTCTCTTGCAAAATTCTCTTCCCTTACAAAGGTCCTTAGAGAAATAATGAGTAGGAATGAAGCTCTAGTGTGTAAGGAGAAAAGAAAATGAAATCAGAGAATTCTTGAAAGCACTTCAGAAAATGAGAGAGAATTTCAGCACAAAAACTAAGAAACCAAGTCTTTTTGAAAGCCTTAAACTTTTGGAAATTTTGATAATTTTTCTAGTGACCAACCTCTCCCTAAACACCCCTATTTATAGAAGAGGGCTAGGGTTAGGAGATAAAACATATTTAAGGCTAATCAGAAAGTATTAGAACCAAAACATGTCACTTAAACATAATTAAGTGAGAAAAGGACAAAAATAAACCAGCTCAAAAACTAGCCGTTACTGTTCAAACGGCTAGCACGGTCGACCGGTCCGGTCGACCGCTAGTTCAAAGAAAATAGCCGTTGCAGGCTACGGTCGACAGGCCCGTCGACCGAAACAAACAGAGAGCTCTGCTCTCAGACCGGTCGACCGGGACAGTCGACCGTCCAAAGACTGCCAAACGTGCACAGATTTGTGCACGTCGGTCGACCGACCCGGTCGACCGACTTCTATCCAAGTCGACTAGTCAGAAGACTAGTCGACTGGATGAAGTCTGGAATGGAGAGAAAAATAGTTTTAAAAATATTTTGAAAAATCTTTTAACACTCCTAAAAATCACCAAAAATAGTTTTATCATTTTGCATTGATATATAAACATATGGTAAAAAGTTTAGCTCAAATATCAATCAATATGAACTATTTTTGACTTTTATCATTTTTACCAAAAACTGTATTTTCTAAAACTTGGATTTTGAGTGAAAAATTCGTTTTGTCCAAAACTCTTCCAAATACACAAACATGATATTTAAACATTTTGAAGCATAATTCTATATACATGAAACATATGTATATCATAGTTTTTGTCATAAATTCCAATACCAAAATAAGTTTTGATAAAACACAAAACTTAAAAACACATGATTATGTATATCAAAGTAAGTTTGTAGGATGAAGATTGTATACAAACTATTTATGTTAGGAAACAAGATGTGCGCAAAAACGTGTGTGATAGAGCTTCAAACATATTCACTATTCTTTAACAAAATTCTAAACTAAAAACAAATCTAATAAATTATCTTGAGCAATCTTGAAGTCTTGAGCCATGCGATGCCTTGCTAGAGCCTTCTCTTCTATGTTCCTTCCTTGATGTGCAAAAAGCCTTCTTTGCTTCATGAACCTAGCAATTCTTGCAATAGCTAAGCAATGGCCTCCAAATATGGTACTAACCTGAAACTTATCTAAACAAACTAATTAGTACCAAATAGCACTTATTTGTTTTGTTATCATCAAAACTCTAAACAAATGGAGAGTGTAACCTTTTGGGCCAACAATCTCCCCCTTTTGATGATGACAAAACAAATAGGCTATAAACAAAAGTATAGGGGAGGAGAAAGCTCCCCCTCAAATTATGCTATATTAAACAAAGAAAACCATGTAACTTGTAATTTGTAAGTAAACATCATGAAACCAAAAACCAAAAACACTTGCAAAACACTTAAACTCAAATTACAAGAATTCATGAAAACACATCAAAAACTCAAAACATATATAAACTCATATGGAACCAAAACCATATGAGCTCATATTTTCATACATAAACTCATTCTCCCCCTTTTTGTCATACATCAAAAAGGGTTAAGAAAACATTTTATTCAATAACACAAACATTAAGTTCACCACAAATGAATGAAAATCTAGCAAAATCAAGTGGTTTAGTGAAAATATCGGCAAGTTGCAAATCCGTAGAAACATAATCAATATCTATATCTCCTTTTTCAAAATGATCTCTAAGAAAGTGATATCTAATCTCAATGTGCTTGGTCTTACTATGTTGATTTGCATTCTTTGTCATATGTATAGTACTAGTATTATCACAAAATATTTTTATATGGTTATAATGCAAATCATAATCAAGGAGAGTATGTTTCATCCAAAGGACTTGTGCACAACAAGCCCCCGCGGCAACATACTCCGCCTCGGCAGTTGAGAGAGCTACGGAATTTTGTTTCCCAGAGGACCATGAAACAAGACAATTACCAAGAAATTGACATGTCCACTAGTACTCTTTCTATCTACTCTACAACCCGCATAGTCGGCATCCGAATAACTCGTCATTGAGAAATCTCCGGTTTTCGGATACCATAGACCCATTCCAATCGTTCCCTTAATATAACGAATAATGCGTTTTACCGCAATAAGATGAGACTCTTTGGGACACGATTGAAATCTAGCACAAAGACACACACTAAACATGATATCCGGCCTACTTGCCGTCAAATACAAAAGACTACCTATCATGCTTCTATACAATTTAATATCAAAATTTTTACCTTGGTCATCCTTATCAAGCTTGGTGGTAGTTGCCATGGGAGTGTTGCAAACCTTTGAATCTTCAAGTCCAAACTTCTTTACGAGTTCCTTTGCGTATTTGGCTTGACATATGAAGTCCCATCTTGCAATTGCTTGATTTGGAGTCCAAGAAAGAAATTAAGCTCACCCATTGAAGACATTTCAAACTCACATTGCATAACCTTTTCAAATTCCTTGCATAAAAACTCATTAGTAGAACCAAAAATTATATCATCAACATAAATTTGTACAATTAAAATATCATTATCAACATGCTTAGTGAATAGTGTTGTATCTACTTTGTCTTTAATAAAATCATTTGAAATGAGAAAACTAGAAAGCCTTTCATACCAAGCTCTTGGAGCTTGTTTCAATCCATACAAAGCTTTATCAAGTTTAAAAACAAAATCGGGATGAACATGATCAACAAAATCGGGAGGTTGAGCAACATAAACTTCTTCATTTATAAAACCATTCAAAAATGCACTTTTCACATCCATTTGAAAAAGTTTAAAATTTTTGAAAGATGCAAAAGCTAGTGTCATCCGTATGGCTTCAAGCCGTGCTACGGGTGCAAAGGTCTCCTCAAAGTCAATTCCCTCAACTTGAGTGTAACCTTGGGCCGCTAACCTAGCCTTATTCCTAATCACATTTCCGGACTCATCCATCTTGTTTCCAAAGATCCACTTAGTACCAATTATTGGTCTATCGTGGGGCCTAGGAACAAGGTGCCAAACTTGGTTGCGCTCAAATTGATTGAGTTCCTCTTGCATGGCTAGCAACCAATATGAGTCCGCCTCGGCTTCGAGGATGCTTTTGGGTTCAAAATGAGAAATGAAAGCAAAATTACCACATAGGTCATGGAGTTTGGAGCGAGTTGTTACCCCTTAGATGCATCACCTAAGATGAGCTCCTTGGGACGATTTGTGGCATATCTCCAAGCTTTAGGAAGCGGTTGAGAGCTTTCCTCTTTATCCTCTTGAACGTCACCAATTGGTTCTTGCTTATCATCTTGAGCGGGTGAGTCCTTCAAGGATAGTCTCTCCATGTCTTCACCTAATGGTTCAATCTCTACAACATTCTCAACAAACACATTAGATTCTTCAAATTTAACATGCATGGATTCTTCGATGGTAAGTGAAGATCTATTGAATACTCTGTAAGCTTTACTAGTTGTAGAATATCCAACAAAGATTGCTTCATAAGCCTTAGCATCAAATTTATCCAAGTTATCTTTGTGTTCAAAACAAAACACTTGCATCCAAAAACTTTGAAATATGAAACATTAGGTTTTCTAGAATGATACATTTCAAAAGATGTTTTGGAAGAATTTTTACATAAGTAAATACGATTTGATATATAGTATGCGGTGTTTACGGCCTCGGCCCATAGATAATGAGGGAGGTCATACTCACTTATCATTGTCCTAGCCATCTCTTGAAGAGTTTTATTTTTCCTTTCTACAACTCCATTTTGTTGTGGAGTTCTAGGACAAGACATTTCATGCTTAATTCCCTTTTCATCACAATAAGTCATGAAGAGTTGGTTAACAAACTCACCACCTCTATCACTCCTTATTTTCAAAATCGGAAAACCTTTATCTTTTTCAACCCTTTTTCGAAAAATTTTGAAATGAGAGAAAGTTTGATCTTTGTGTTCCAAGAAGAAAACCCAAGTGAAATGGGAAAAATCATCAACTAAAACAAATGCAAATCTACTACCATTTAAGCTCTTAGTTTTAGTAGGTCCAAAAAGATCCATATGAATTAATTCTTAAGGCCTAGTTGACATGATATCCTTGATTGGTTTGAAGGAAGACTTGGTTTGTTTCCAAGTTGGCACGCACCACAAATGCGGTCTTTCTCAAACTTCAAGTAAGGTATACCCTTCACCAAATCCTTAGAATTAATCCTAGAAAGATGGTCAAAAGATGCATGTCCTAATCTTCTATGCCAAAGCCAAGAATTTCATCAAAAGCATTTAAGCATTTAGTAGAATATTCCACATTAAGCATGTCAATAATATAAACATTATCATCACGAAAACCGGTAAGAATACAATCATTAGATTTAATATCAAAAATCTTGCAAGAAGTATCATCAAAAACAACTTTAAGTCCACGGTCACAAAATTGACTAATACTAAGCAAATTATGTTTCAAACCATCAACAAGTACAACATTTTCTATAATGGGAGATGCACCAATTTGAATGTTACCTATACTGATGATAGTGCCTTTGGAGTCATCCCCGAAGGTGACGGAGCCACCTTCCTCGTACCTTGATAGGGTTGTAAAGTTATTGATATCCCACGTCATATGTCTTGAACAACCACTATCAAGATACCACCGCTCCCTACGTCTTGGAGCCTTGGTGTATACCTACATCAAATAATTTAGGACTTGATTTTGGTACCCACATTTTCTTGGGTCCTAGAGGGTTAGTTTCATTAACCCAGACAAGATTATTTGATCTATTAACTTGGTCATAGCAAAATTTAGCTAAATGTCCATTCTTACCACAATATGTGCATCTATATACTCTACCATATTTAAAAGCATAGTGAGTGTGTGATTTGTGAGCATGAGAGTTGTGAGCATGAAAAGATTTAGCATGAGAAGTGTTATGTGTAGTGTGAGCATGTGAATTTTTAGCATGAGATGTGTGCTTTTTTGGAAAACTTTTCTTCAAGTTTCTTAGTGTTAAAAGCACAATCTTTCAAAACTTTTTCAAAATCAACCATTTTAGTTTTTAGAGAGGAAATTTCTTTTTCATCAACAATAGGAGATTTTCCTTTACAAGAAACCTTGTAGGCATTAAACTCATTTTGAATAGAAATAAGATTAGAAGAAATATCATCCTTTTCTTTAGAAACCATAGCAAGTTGATTTTTGAGAAATGCAACTTCTTTTTGTAATTTATAACATTCAATCTTCTTATTATCATAAGTTTCGGAAAGTTCAACAAAGGCATGAGCAAGAACTTCCTTACTTAATTCATCATCTTCATCATCAAGAGGTTGAGGGGTTACCTTTGGTGTGTTTGCCATGAAACACATATTCGCTACATCCGCCTCTTCCTCGGACTCGCTTTCCGAATCTCAAGTTGCCTTGTATGCTTTCTTTTCTTCGATTTCTTTGGCTTGAAGGAGGAGGTCATCTTCTTCTTGAACTCCGGGCAATCCGCCATGATGTGTCCGGGCTTTAGGCAATTGTAGCATATGATTTTCCTCTCCTCTTTGCCTTCAAATTTCCTTCGGAAGTTGAGCTTGTTCCTCCGGTACATTCTCTTCACATTGCGAACAAGTAGTGATAGCTCCTCATCTTCTTCTTCATCTTCTTCATCGTCTTCAAGAGTGGATGAAGACTTGAAGGTTAAGGATTTCTTCTTTAGTGGAGCGGCCTCTTCTCTTACTTTCTTTTTCATTTCATGGGTCTTTAAGTTCCCAATGAGACTAATGAGGTCCATCTCGTCCTTGTCGTTTAATTCCTTCAAGGTGGTGGCCTTTACTCCCATGATGTAGGAAGAGCCCGAATCACTTTCCGCACTTTTTGATCATTAGAAATATCATCACCTAAAGAAGAAAGACCATTGGTGATTTTAGTAAATCGAGTAATCATACAATCAATAGATTCATCATCAATCATTTTAAAAGACTCATATTGGGACCTCAAGAGATCTATCTTAACTCTCTTGACTTGTGAAGTCCCTTCGTGTGTGACCAATAAGTGTTGCCAAATCTCATAGGCGGATTGGCAATGAATTACCCGTGTAAGGTCATCCTCATTCAAGGCGGTTAAGAGGGAATGTTGGGCCTTGGAGTTAGCCTCATATTCTCTAAAGTTGAAGTCGGTCCATGTGCTCTCATCACTATCGGGTGCAACATAGGGTTTGGTCAACGATTTAGCCACTAAGCTACCTAAGGATTGCAAAAAGATAGTCATCCTAACCTTCCAAATAGGAAAGTTGAGTCCATCAAATTTAGGAGGGGTTTTGATGTTATCGGCCATGTTTACTAGTGATGACAAATGGAATGCAAATGTTGATTAGCAAATTTTAAGGATCTCTCTATGGATGTTAAGCCAAAACCTAGAGTCCAAGCTCTAATACCAATTGAAAATCACCTAGAGGGGGGTGAATAGGTGATAATGCTAATCAATGCACAATTTAAAAATTATGAAGCAACAATCTCACAAAGCAAGTGAATATAGCAATGAATGTAGAGAGCAAGTAATAACAGCAATGAAAATAGAGCAAGAAATAAGAGCAAGTAAACCAAACGCAAACACCGAGATTTGTTATCGAGGTTCGAACACCCAGCTCTACTTCCGCGCCTTCCCAGAAGGATTCCAACCACTTCCACTATCACAAAGATGTCACAAATACACCGGAGTACCCAACTCCACAATCTCAAGTACAAGCAATCTCTGAGTAGTCAAAAGACCACAAACTCTCTCTTGCAAAATTCTCTTCCTTACAAAGGTCCTTAGAGAAATAATGAGTAGGAATGAAGCTCTAGTGTGTAAGGAGAAAAGAAAACGAAATCAGAGAATTCTTGAAAGCACTTCAGAAAATGAGAGAGAATTTCAGCACAAAAACCAAGAAACCAAGTCTTTTTGAAAGCCTTAAACTTTTGAAAATTTTGATAATTTTTCTAGTGACCAACCTCTCCCTAAACACCCCTATTTATAGAAGAGGGCTAGGGTCAGGAGATAAAACATATTTAAGGCTAATCAGAAAGTATTAGAACCAAAACATGTCACTTAAACATAATTAAGTGAGAAAATGACAAAAATAAACCAGCTCAAAAAACTAGCCGTTACTGTTCAAACGGCTAGCACAGTCGACCGGTCCGGTCGACCGCTAGTTCAAAGAAAATAGCCGTTGCAGGCTACGGTCGACCGAAACAAACAGAGAGCTCTGCTCTCAGACCGGTTGACCGGGACGGTCGACCGTCCAAAGACTGCCAAACGTGCACAGATTTGTGCACGTCGGTCGACCGACCCGGTCGACCGACTTCTAGCCAAGTCGACTAGTCAGAAGACTAGTCGACTGGATGAAGTCTGGAATGGACAGAAAAATAGTTTTAAAAATATTTTGAAAATCTTTTAATACTCCTAAAAATCACCAAAAATAGTTTTATCATTTTGCATTGGTATATAAACATGTGGTAAAAAGTTTAGCTCAAATATCAATCAATATGAACTATTTTTGACGCTTATCATTTTTACCAAAAACCAAAAACTGTATTTTCTAAAACTTGAATTTTGAGTGAAAAATTCGTTTTGTCCAAAACTCTTCCAAATACACAAACATGATATTTAAACATTTTGAAGCATAATCCTATATACATGAAACATATGTATATCATAGTTTTTGTCATAAATTCTAATACCAAAATAAGTTTTGATAAAACACAAAACTTAAAACACATGATTATGTATATCAAAGTAAGTTTGTAGGATGAAGATTGTATACAAACTATTTATGTTAGGAAACAAGATGTGCGCAAAAACGTGTGTGATAGAGCTTCAAACCTATTCACTATTCTTTAATAAAATTCTAAACTAAAAACAAATCTAATAAATTATCTTGAGCAATCTTGAAGTCTTGAGCCATGCGATGCCTTGCTAGAGCCTTCTCTTCTATGTTCCTTCCTTGATGTGCAAAAAGCCTTCTTTACTTCATGAACCTAGCAATTCTTGCAATAGCTAAGCAATGGCCTCCAAATATGGTACTAACCTGAAACTTATCTAAACAAACTAATTAGTACCAAATAGCACTTATTTGTTTTGTTATCATCAAAACTCTAAACAAATGGAGAGTGTAACCTTTTGGGCCAACAATAAGCATATCATCTACATATAACAGTAGATAGATATACTCTCCTCTAAGTAGCTTGTTGTAATACACACATAGGTCATAATGATTGCGTGTGCACCTTTTCCCTTTGATGAAGCTGTCGAAACGTTTGTACCACTGTATAGGACATTGTTTCAATCCATACAACGATTTTTTCAGTTTGCATACCATATTCTCCTTGCTTGCAATTTTGAACCCCATCGGCTGAGTCATATAGATCTTCTCATCAAGATCGCCATGGAGAAAGGCGGTCTTCACATCGAGCTAGTCAAGGTCTAATTCATACTGTGCTACCAGCGCCAGCAAAATTCGAGTTAACGAGTGCTTTATAACAGGGGAGAATGCCTCGTTGCAATTAATGCCTTCTCGTTGTGCGTAGCTTTTCACCACCAACATGGCTTTATAACGTACAATAACTTTCTTGAAAGATCCCTGTTTCTTTGTATATACCTACTTATAGCCAATTGCCTTTTTTCCTTTGGGCAGCTCTGTCAGTTCCCAAGTGTTATTTTTTATGTAGAGAACTCATCTCTTCTTTCAGGCATCCTTCCACATCTTCAACTCTGAACTGATTTCAGCTTCCCTGTATGTAGATGGGATTGCCTCTTCGATGACTAGCAGAGCATATGCCACAATCATATCTGTAGTGAGCTAACTAGGTTTGCGTGGATTTCTTCTGGGTCTTCCAACTGTAACGGATTCATAGACATCACGCATAACCTGTCCTTGATCCTCATCATCATCAACATCCTGCTCGGTTACTTGATCACTAGCTTGTGTCACCTTGGGTATGATCTCCAAAGATACTAATATTTCTAGAGATGGTGAAGTAGCATCACTCTCCACCTGTTACAATACCTCTTTGGTTTTCTCAATCTCTACCTACTGAGAGATTGTGGGCTTCAACATTGAAGCCTCATCGAATTTGACATCTCTGTTGAGAATAAAT
This sequence comes from Agave tequilana, assembly GCA_038442645.1. Lineage (NCBI taxonomy): Eukaryota > Viridiplantae > Streptophyta > Magnoliopsida > Asparagales > Asparagaceae > Agave > Agave tequilana. Next base: position 262,780 of record JAVJIF010004602.1, read on the forward strand.
TTTCTGTCTTTTGGATCCCAGATCTTATAGCCTTTTATTCCTCTCTTGAATCCTACGAACACTCTTTTCTTCATTCTTGGGTCTAACTTGTCTTTCTTAACATGGTAGTAGGCCGGACACCCAAATACCCTCAGTGAATCATAGTCCTGAGCAGCTTTCTCTGACCAAACTTTTAGAAGAGTTTTACCTCCTATCGCAGACGAAGGCAACCTGTTAACGAGATAGCAAGCATATGCCAAAGCCTCAGCCCAAAAGTTCTTTGATAATCCGGTATTGGATAATATACAACGGACTTTCTCTAGCAAAGTCATGTTCATCCTTTCTGCTACCCCGTTTTTTTGCAGTGTTTCCTTTACTGTGAAGTGCCTATCTATGCCCTCATTACAACGTAGCTTTAAGAAAGAATCAGACTTATACTTACCTCCGTTATTTGACCAGAGGACCTTGATCTTTCTCCCTGTGCTTTTTTCAAATTCTTCTTCCACTCCACAGATAATTCTAGGACTTTTTCTTTGTGCTTCATAGTATATACCCAATATCGCTTAGAATAGTCATAAATGAAAGTCATAAAGTAGTGGTTACCTCTAATATATGCAGTTTTGGTAGGTCTCCAAATGTCGGTGTGAACATTATCCAGAATCCCCTTGGTGCAGTGAGTCGTTGTGCCGAATTTCACCTTGGTCTTCTTTTCGATGACACAATATTCACAGAAATCCAGTTTGCAGGTTCTGGCACTTTCAATAGTTTTTGCTTTGCAAGAGCTTGCAAAGATTTTTCACCTGTGTGTCTGAGCCTCATATGCCTTAGCCTAGTTGAGTCATCATCTGTATCAGTAGAGGTCGCCACCTGTCTTATAACAGTATTACCCTTCAAGTAGTAGAGATTATTCCGACGGACGCTCTTCAAAACCGCCATTGAGCCTTTGGTTATCTTGAGAATTCTATCCTTTATTGATACCTCAAGATCTAATGTTTCCAAAGCACCAATAGAGATAAGATTTCTCTTAAGTTTAGGTGCATATCTCACTTTCTTCAATTCTCGTATCATTCCATCGAACATCTTGATCTAGACTGTTCCTATACCTTCCATGTTACATGGGCGCTTATCACCCATGATAACTGAACATCTGTCTAGCTTCTCGAAGTTAGAAAACCAATCCCTGTTAGGGCACACATGGTAGGTAGCTCCAGTATCTAACATCCACTCAGCATCTCTTGAGTAACCAACGATAGGAGTAGTAATAGAGAAAGAGAATACTGATGAGTCCGAGTCTGATCCACCTGCCTGTGAAGTGCTGGCGTGAGTACTGACCACCATGCGAGATTTACCTCAGTCTTTGACTCCTTCTTCTTACCTTTGACCTTTGGACAATCAACTTTTCAGTGCTCTAATTCTTTACAAAAGGTGCACTGGTTCTTCTTCAGATCTCTGAAACCTGGCCGTTCTTATATGAACCTCTGCCTCTTACCGCCAATGCCTCTCCTGATGTACTCCCATGAGAAGTCAATCGATCTTGCCTCCTTACTTTATAGTTTATAAGAGCAGCCAACATTTCATTATAGCTAAGCATTTATCTACCATTGATTAAGATAAAGGTAAAGGTCTCATACTCTTCGTCCGGAAGAGAATTCAAAAGAATCACTGTCGTATCCTCTTCATCGGTCTTGACATCCACATTAACTAGATCTAAGCTTGGTGTAGTTATTCATGTTTTCATCAATGGAGAGTTCTCTCTTCATCTAGAAGCAATAAAACCTCCTCCTCAATTGCAGCCGCGACTCAATGCTCTTCGTCAGATATTTCTTCTCTAGGATCTCCTACAACTACCTTGCAGATGTTTCATGTAACACATGGTACTTGATGTCTTGTGTCAAACAAGACATGATCAAACTACACGCTGTTCGGTTCATCTTGTCCCAATCTTCTTCAGAAGTAGAATCACGTTTTTTCTCCAATCGTAGAGTGTCCTCGAGATTTGATGTCGTCAATGTATCCATCACCTCACACCTCCACATATCGAATTTGTTCTTGCCTTCAAACTTCATCACATCAATCTTCAAAGGATGTGGGTTCATGAATCTCACCGTAGATGTACTATCTCCGGCCACCTTCTCAATGGTTCACTCAAAGCAATGGGAAAACAAACGGAGTTAGATTAAACAAATTAGATAAAGATAGGATCTTTAACTTAAGTGAAATCCTAGAAGAGTTTTTGAAACGATCTACTCCACCGAATCAGATTCCTTGAGCAATGCAAACGCTGTTTTGAGATCGACACATAATCCCACAAATAGTCCTAACACTGCTCCGAGATCGACATACGATTTTCGCCAAATAACAACCAATGCTCTTGGAATTGATACATGATCCCACGACGAACCTGGGATGTTCTGATACCACTTATTGCGTGCGAGGTAACAACCAGCGAAGAACCCAGTAGATGCAGCAGAGAAGTACCCAAGAATAATAAGAATAAGAAACAAGAGAGAAAGCAAACACAATATTTAACAAGGTTCGACAATTTGCCTACGTCCTCGGGGTAAGGAAGAGAGAAATTTTATTGATTCAACAACCAATACAATTTGTACCTTGCATACAATTTAAGAGGGCTATGCCTCTTTATTTATAGCCAAAGAGATCGAGGAATTTAGGAAACCCCAATTGGATTCGTCCTCAAATCAGAAACAAAGTCTGATTTCTGAAAGGAGAGATCTGCGCCCAGATACCGGTCGACCGACCCAAGCACCCGATCAACGGCTCGGTCGACCGTGTTCAACTGAGAGTTTCATCATGTCAGTCGGTCGACCGAGCGGTCGACTGTTCTCATGCTACGGTCAATCGGTGGTCGACCGAGCTATCATGTGCACGTTTGTGCACACCGGTCGACCGGCCCTGCTTTGTGCACACCGGTCGACTGGGCAGTCGACTGGCCCTGCTGCTGGTCTGATATAAGCTCCGTTCTCGCGTCGTTCTTACTCTTTTTGGCTTCCGATCTCTTAACTGTGTTTCCTGATGATTTTAAAAGACTTTATCATACATTTTTATCTTCTCTCTCCCTACAACTCACTCAGTCACGCGCTGCATTTGCATTTCCCTTGGGCAAAATAAACAAAACAAGTGAGCATGGAATTGTAGTAACCTGATTAGTCCAAAAGAAGACGATCTTATGAGCAACAAATTTGGAGTTTATTACCTGATTTGAAGGAGAATGATAAGGAATTTACACAGTAATATGTTAACTAGATATCCAACATATTTAGTCCAAAAAATCCAAACATAATCCAAACGCTAGACCTAGTTTTATATACAGTTTCCATCATCATTTCTAATGAACTTATGGTTTAAGCCATGTTTGATCCACAACACAACGCTCGCTGAACTTAGATATACAATTAAATACCACCAATATCAAGTATTTTTTTTGTTTCTAGAAATTTTGGACCTATGCAATAATGGAAGCCATAAAACCGGGCTCAATCAGAATATGTCGGCAGTCCCAAATCCAATCCAAGACTCCATGTCCTGCAACATAAGACCAGGGGACCTCATCAATCCTCTTATAATTGATCTTTCGCCACTCTGAAACCACAACAATGAGAAAACATAAGTAGCATCACAACGCCACCTATTTCTTCGATCCCATGTTTGCTCCTCATTTCAATCAATTACAATTTACAGGGTTACAAATATTGGGGACACTACCCATCTTTATATAGCCAAAGAAACCACGAAGAAAACAATCAAAAACACCAAATTCGGATTAGAAACGAGTTCAGAATCAGATTTGGAAACATGACCGCTGCAGCTGAATTAGTCGACTAATTGCTTTTATTAGTCGACTATTTGGCCTAGTCGACTAGTTTGTAGTGAAATAAAGTTTTTCAACTTTCTATTTGTATCATTAGTCGACTAGTCATGTCGAGTCGACTAGGTCTTATTCCTCCTATGCAATTCACCATTGATACGATTGATACACCCTCGTATTTGACACCATTGATTGCATCAATTTTTAGCTAACCTTCAAAAGAGTTTAACAAACTCTATCAACAAGATTTTACCCTCTCTACAATTCTCCACCTCGATGAAGATTTTTCAAATCTGAGCCAAACACAACATAGCACCATGTCGACTCCAATTGGCTGCACCATTGTGGTTGACTACGTACCCATGCCCAACGGGATCAAGCCACATGTAGTTCATCCAAACGAGCTCCATCAAGCTCAAGCAACTGTGATTAAATTTTCAGCAGCGAACTGAACTGGCTGAGTCATATGAACCTCCTTACCAATACCGTCATGGAGAACAACGACCTTCAATTTGAGCTTGTCACGCTCACCAACTTGAGATTCATGCTTCTTCACCCACTTTTGTGGATTTATCTTGATTTCAGTAGCTGTAAATAATTTGGCATTCTCATCAATGTTTTCAACTTGTTCAGCATCAAAACTGGTTATATGATCTCCACCTGGCGTCACATCCAGTGAAATCTTTACTGATACCAAATCAATTGGAGGTAGTGGAGTAGCATCAATCTCCACCTGCTGCAATACATTCTTGGTCTTCGTCCTCTCCACTCGCTGAGAGATGGTAGACTTCAACAATGAAGTCTCATCAAATGTGACGTGCTTACTCAACACAATCTTCTTATTTTCGGATCTCATAACTTGTAACCTTTCATATTTCTCTTAACACTCAAAAATATAAACTTCTTTACTCGCGGATTTACCTTGCAATTTTAACACTAAAGTAGGCCGGACTTCCAAATACCTGCAGCAAATCATATTTCTGAGCAGCTCCACCTGACCAAATATCCAACGAAGTTTTGCCTCCTATCGCAGTCGATGACAGTCCATTTATAAGATGGCTAGCATACACAATCGCCTCAGCTCAAAATGGTTTTGTCTAATCATACATTAGACAACAAACACTGAACCTTCTCCAGTAAAGAGCGGTTCATTTTCTTAGCTAACCCATGTATTATATTTGTGAAGTGAGTACCAATACCAGGTTCTGGCCACATTGTAGGAATTGCTTCTTGTATTTTTCAACATACCAATTTGAAACTTCTTAATCTTCCTACCAGTCTGTTCTCCATCATATCCTTCCACTTCATCAGCATACGTAGGGCTTCAAATCTTTGTCTCATGGGATTTATCCAACAATGCCCAGATAAATTATTAATAAAAGAGATAAAGTACCGATGATCTCCAAGCGATGCAGTCATGACAGATCCCCAAATACTAACGTGAACACAATCAAGAAGACCTTCTGAGCGGTGAGTAGAGGTGCCAAATTTCTCCTTCGTCTTCTTATCCAGAATACTGTGTCCACCCAATTTCATGTTGTAGGTAGATGCATCTTCCAATGATCCCTTCTTTAGTAGAGCTTACAAAGACTTTTCTCCTGTATGTCCGAGTCTCATATGTCAAACCTGTGTACAAACATCACCTGAAAAAAATAGAAGTTGCTACTCGCCCTGTAACCGTACTACCCATCAAGTAGTATAGGTTATTGCGTCGGACGCCCTTCAACACCACTATCGAGCCTCTAGTCATCTTGAGAACACCATCTCTTATAGATACTTTATGACCCAATGCTTTCAAGACACCAATAGAGATAAGATTCCTTTTCAATTGAGTTACATACCTTACATCCTTCAATTCTCGTATCATCTCATCAAACATCTTGATACGAACTGTACCTATCCTTTTTACTTTACACAGATGATCATCACCCCATGATAGCAAAACATTCATCTAGCTTCTCAAAGTTAGAAAATCAATCCTTATTTGGGCACACATGATAGGTAGCTCCTGTATCTAATACCCATTCAAAATCACCTGAGTAACCAATAGTAGGAGTAGTAACAGAGAACGAGAATACCGATGAGTCCGAGTCTAATCTACCTACCTGTGAAGAACCAGCTTGTGTACTGATCACCTGTACGAGATTTACCTTGGTCTTTGACTCCTTACCCTTATTCTTATCATTGATCCTTGGACAATCAACCTTCCAGTGCTCAGCTCTTTACAGAGACACACTGGTTCTTTTTCAGATCTCTAAAACCTGGTCTGGACTTAAATCTCTCACGCTCGTCTTTATCCTTCAGATTGGAACATCTGCATTGTACCATCAATGCCTCTGCTGATGCACTATTGGAAGAAGACTGCTTGTCCTTCTTCATCACTTCATAATTTAAAAGAGCAGCCAAAATATCATTATAGTTAAATGATTGTTTACAATTAATCAAGGTGAGGACGAAGGTCTCATACTCTTCATCAGGAAGAGAATTCAAAAAAATTAACGCCTTATCCTCTTCTTTGATATTTATATCCACATTAACCAAATCTATAAGAAGCTTTGTGTAATCGTTCATGTGCTAAGCAATAGAGAGTTTTTTCTTCAACTGGAAGCGATAAAGTCTCTTCTTTAAAAGCAGTCGAGACTCGATACTCTTCGTCAGATATTTCTTCTCGAGAATCTCCTACATCTTCAATGTAGATGTCTCATCTAGCACATGATATTTGACGTCTTGTGTCAAATAAGACCTTATAAGACCACACGCTGTCCTATTCATCTTGTCCCAATCCTTTTAAGAAGTCTCCTTCGACTTTTCTTTCAACCGTAGAGTGTCTTCATGGTTTGATACTGTCAACGCATCTATCATCTCTCACCTCTACATCCCAAAATTATTCATACCATCCAACTTTACCACATCGATCTTCATCGGATGTGGGTTCACGGATTTCACCGTGTATTGAATTTCTCTGACCATCTTCTCAATAGGTTACTTAACACAATGTGAAAAATAATTAGTGAAAACAAATCTAAATAGGAAAAATCAGATCTTTAACTCTAAACAAAATTGTAGACAGTCTCCAAATTGATTCGCTCCCCCCAAACGAAAAACTCCCCATCGAACCCTGAAATCACTGATACCACTTATTGGGAATCACAAGAAACAGAGAAGATGGACACCAGAAAACAGTTACCAACCACACAAACAATTGAACAAAGAAAAGAAGGAGAAAACACAAGGTTTAACGAGGTTCGGTAATTTGCCTACGTCCTCGGGGTAAGGGGAAAGAGTTTTTATTGAATCAATCAATTACAGGTTACAGGATTACAAATATTAGGGACACTATCCCTCTTTATATAGCCAAAAAAAATTATGAAGAAAAGGAAACCAAAAACTCCTAACTCAGATCAGAAAGGAATTCAGAATCAGATTTGAAAACAGGGTCGCTGCAGCTGAATTAGTCGACTAGGCCAATACCTTAGTCGACTAATTACTTTTATTAGTCGACTAGGTATTTGACCTAGTCGACTAATCTGTAGTGAAACAGGTTTTTCAACTTTCTACTTATATCATTTGTCGACTAGTCCAAATGCCTAATCGACAAGGTCATGTTCCTCATGTGCAATCCATCATTGATACGACTGATACGATCTCGTATTTGACACCATTGATTGTAACGATCTTTGGCTAACTTTCAAAAGAGTTTAACAAACTCTATCAACAAGATTTTACCCTCCCTCTCCACAATGTACCTAAATACTTGTTAAAGAGTAAACTAAGAACTAATCATCAATCACTGCATGCGCGTTCTCTTGACAATTGCTAGACAACCTCTAAAGCTAAGATATATCTGAATCCCTCTGGTCCCATGAAAAAACTTTTCAAAGGAATCAAATTAACACCCGCACGAAATGATTGATGCTTCCTTTCCAAGTAGCTTCCGTTGTTGCTCTACAATGTAATGAGAACTTTTGAATTTTGAAAGAGTGTGTACCTGCTATACATCCTGAACACTGACAGAGTTGCCGAGTTCGCCACTGACTGTTGATTTTGGTTGAGTTCCATATAAGAAGAACTGACTCAATATATTGAAAAACATATACTTGAAGAAAATGACACGCAGGCTCCCTCAACCACAAAATAAGGATATCTGAAAAATCTGAGTAATTTCAAATGAAACTTAAAACAGCCAAATTATTCGTAAACCATTCAACAAATCAATATGTTCTGTAAATTATTGGGAAACCATATATTGTGTATTGACAACTGATTCACGACTCCATCATCATTATTGCTTTCACTTTATTTTGCCTCTCCTTTTAGTTTATATATATAAATTATGTAAATGTAGATGATACAGCTTCCGAGTCCATAATCTCATCATTCTCACTTGAGATTTGGATGACATAATAACCAATGACATCAAATTCCAAAAGCGCCGAGGTTGTCACCTTTAACACTACAGGAATGGTTGAGCATCAATGACACAATGAAACCACTTTACCCCCTCTAAAGAGCCAGTTGCACGTTTGGCTATGATGATAACTTAGAAACTAAAAGAGTAATCCAGCAACATATGCTCCTTTATTTGTGCTTCCCTTACCTTTGCAAATGCCCGAAGTTATTGAGGCAGTGATTCCCAACATCTCACATATCAAGTCCAACATAACCTTTTTTTTTTTTTTTTGAGAAGAAACGGTGGACCAAAGTGATCCCTCGTATTTCATTAACCAAAAAAATGATGAAAACAAACTCGAACGAGCACGAGAACCTTCTGTCCCCCAGCAAAACTATAAAGGGGCACATGCAGGTGCCTGGAGAAACCAAAGACAGAATGATGCAAATAAAAAAAACTCCAACTCCTAGACACTCATCCGTCGTCACCGCAAGTCAGGCTCCAAGCAGCGCTGAAACAATTCCTGCTGTCACTGCTCCAAACCTGCAAACTTCCAGTTGCTCACATCCTCCTCTTACACTACCAACAGAAGTCCTCCATCGTAGTTGCCGGAACTCCTCCTTCCGTCAAAAATCACCCAGTCGATATCAGAACACCTCTTCCTACGGGATCTCCCCCACCGCTTTCCCCTTCTTCTTTTTCTCGGCCTTACATAATTGTTAGATGGGAACATGTCCACGAAATTCTCGAATTCATCTCTAAAAAACTCCTATATTCGATGCTGCACCATGTTGAAGATGAATTTATCGCCAATGAGATGTTCTCGGCTAGGCCCGTTGGTAATCTTGATGGGCTTCCCCTAAGAACTCACAATATCTGTCGCAAGGTCCTTCCCCTGTGGCCCACGACTATCTAGTCCATCCCCATTTTGATCCCCCTCAAAATCCCCAAGACCTCCACGAGGCCCGCCTACCGACCCATGGTAACCTGGGCCAATAGCACTTAGAATCTCCTCAGAAGCCCCGGTCCCCACATCACTCTGGGGCCCAAGGAACTGGTCTTGGCCCTGGCATTCTAGCCCAAGACCATCCACCTCTAGACCAGTGACCCTTCCACCCAAAAAAGGCCCAATAGTGCTAGGCCCATAGATAGGTGCATCAACTGCAAATTAGGCCCCTCAATTTGATTCGAGTCTGAATTCGCTCCCAACCCTAAATTCGCAACGTTAATTGCAACATCATGTCAGGCCGGGTTTGGGTTGCAAGAAATCCTAGACCCGAAACTCGATACTGACCCGACATTCAAATTAAAATTTGAAATATCGCACGACTTCCTTCCTCGATGATCATTTCTGCTGCACTCGTCGTTGACCAAGTCACCATCGTGACTATCGACCAACGCGACATCTGAGGCCTTATGCCCCGAGCCTTGCCGGCCAACTGAAAGCACCACCGTCGATGCCCCCTGTGATATGCTGTTGTTACCTTACTTGCTGATACCAACACCGTCGACAGCCATCTCCATTAGCACGATGGTCGACGAAGGATGCCCGACCTTTTCCACCTCCTCCCGCAGCAGAGGAAACTTGAAAGAGTAATCCGAGTCTGATGCTCCCCCACTTACTGCCACCTCGTCTAAATCAGCCATCGTCAAGCTCCGCTCGGATGGCGATGCCCCCTCCGATATGCCCCGCTACCTCTAACCGCCACCACAAAGAATGAGGCTCGTCGTCTACCCTGCTGAAAACTCTGCTGCGGCCTCCCCGACTATAACATTCCCTAGTTAATAATACCTTATTATTATTTTTTATATTTCATCTTGCTTGACTAATCATTTTATTAGTTTACTTAGCTTACGAATTTAATATTACTGTCAATTATTTTATGTGGGTTTTCATAACTAATAAGTTATAAATTCTATATTTATTGCTGGCGTTATAGTAGTAATTGTTACTATTATAATTATTTTAGTATGATTATTATTTATTATTATTGTGGTTGTTGTTAATTATACTTATTAGCTGTTACAATTACTCCATCATGATTGTTATCATTTATTATTATTATTATTATTGATAATATTATTACTATCTCATTATGATTACCATTATTGTTGATTATTATTATTGTTATTGCTAATTATCATTATTGTTGCTATTATTAATACTATTATTTATTATGGTTATTACTAATATTGTTAATATTATTATTTTTATTATTATTTTAATCATTATTATTATTCTCTAGTTCATCCAGTCAAGCCCACTCCCATATATTCTAACTCATACCCAAAACTGAAACCCAATTCATTCTCTATATTTAATCTATCTTAACCCTAATCCCTAAACTTCTTCTCTCCTTTCTTCTCACAGCCGTCACAACCTGTCCCATGACCGTCGTACCTCTCTCTTTCTCCGGCGAGAGCCGCAGCATCGTCGTACCACCCGCAACCCCTCGCCGGCGAGATTCGCTCTCTTCCACCTCTGCTGAGATCTACGAGCTCCGTGAGCTCCACTCCACTCCACGCATGGTCGCCAGCACCTATCCTTGTCCGCTCTCCTCCTTGAGCTGCCGAGCACATCCCTCTCCTCCCCTCTATTGTAGCATGACCTCGCACACCATCATCAACCCACACCTCCGGAGCCTCCCACCACAGCCACTCACATGTTCCATGGCTGCCACCTTGTCGAGCACCTCCTCCAGCCGAGCACCACCTGCCCGATCTCCTAAAATAGCCCGCGCATGGCTAGCTGCTCCATCCATCTGAGCCACCGCATGTCTCCTCTCGGCCCCCACCCGCAAGCCCTCTGCAGATCCCTTCCCCGGCCTCCTCCTCCATGCCCGCCACTCACAGTAACTCCACCTCTCTTTATCTCTTCCCTCCCATTCTCCATCTCTCTGATCTATTGTGTGTTAATTAATGTGTTTGTGAATGTATGAGTACGTGTTGCGTGTATGCCTGTATTTATGTATTTGAGTGTATGCATGTGTGTGTTTGTGTGTATTTTGGGTGTGTACTCATGTTTTTATGTGTATGTGTGTCTATGTGTGTTGGTTGCATATTGCAGTGATTATGGACTCGCTCGTGCGATCATAACTCGGTAACATGAGATTCAAATTGGTGTTCACTGTGGACCCGATACACTGAGATTCGAAGACCGACCCACGAATTGATTCGGAGATCCATACCAATTCATGCAGTACAGACCAAATGGTGATTCAGATTCAAAACTGCGTCATTTCATGTGAGTGTTTGCTCTTATATTATTTCCTTATTTATCTTTGTCAGTAGTCTTTGTATGTTATTTGTATCATTTCATATGACCATCTGATTTATTTTACCAGCATGATTATGTGTATCATTTCATGAGATATTATGAGCATCTACTTTAATTATGTAGTTTATATGAGCATTTATCAGCGTCATTTCATATATTAGTAGTTCGTCGCTGTTTGCTTAGGTCTAGTATTGATACATCTTAAATAGTGACTGGATTCAATTATTGATTAGCCGCCTAGTTTATGTTTGAGAATAGATAGCATATTTTATGTATAGTATTTTTTGGCAATTGTTGATGATTATTCCGACCGGAACTCTTTTGATATTGAGGACAAGTAGATGTGATATTGCTTTATCAATAGACTTATTTACTGATACACGAATTGAATAGACTTAGTTAGAGTTGGAGTGGATCTGAGATTTATATTTTTTACATTAAATCTTGATCAGTATATAAATGAAATTGATTTTGTCAGATTATAATTAGGTGTTGTTCGAATATTTTACCTTTGATGCCGATGTGTAATATGTCTTGGTTTTGTATTATTGAAATAAGGATTTCTAGATTTACCCTGATTACATTAATTGAGTATTGATGATCTTATTAACATTGGATACTTGATGTAGAGATGATCTAGATTTTATATTGACCGAGGTCGTTAAACTCTTTAGTTATGTCGTGATTATGGTTGGATGAGTCTGATCTTGAGGATGTCTATTCTTCATTTATGATTTCGGTATCTATTGAGCTAGTTGTCTCGAGGATATATCATGTGCTTCATGTTTGGTTATTGATTGCTTCAGTTATTCAGCTATAGAGATAGAGTTATTATGGGAGTGATTTCATTGATATTGGTGACTATATTATAATTCAGAGTTTGATAGCAGTTATTGTTAATCTCAGTTATTGGTGACATAGAGGATTAGAGTGGTAGCAATGAGAGAGCTGATTAATATTGGACTGGTGGTTTACAGTGTCGAATATTCTGACACGTACTTAGTGTTTGATGCTCAAGATGACTGTTGAGATTATGAGTCGATAGATCAATTACAGATATAATATTAGTGGATGAGATTTTGATTGATTCTAAATGAGACTATATTGTAAGGAATCAATGTCTAGACCTGTTACTAACATTATTTCATATTACTGAAAATCACTGAGAATGTATTGTTAGACCGTAACACCATGTACAGTCATATCGTTCATCGTATACACAGTTACTGATACTGTTTACTATTCTTATTATTGTTCATCTTGTATACGATTACTGTTCACTGATATACTGTACTGTTAGTATCACTGTATGGTCCCAGTAGTCTAGATAACATGGATATTGATTTTTATACTGAATAAAATAATATGTAAAAGGACAACTTATACTGAGATTGAGAAAATTGATGGAGGAGACAACGTCTGTATTTTGGGTGGATCTAGGATACAAGTTGCGCAACTGACTGAGGGTTCCACTGCAGGGCTCTCGGGAGATGACTGATATCCCATCTGTACTATTTACTGTTTCACTTTTTCACAGTGAGATTACTGTTACTGTTACTGAGTACCTAATGGTATGACTTGGTTCAGTGCTAGAAAACTAAGGTTGTACTCCCGGGTATGCATGAGACCCACCTAAAATATGGATAATATCTCCAACCGATCAGTTTCAATAACTTAGGACCTCTATTGGCACATATGGTAGGCGTAGTACGGGATGTGCCTACTGTATGTGACAATTGATGTTCGCTGACATAATTAATAATAATAAACTATTGTTCTGTACCGTAATTGACTGTATTCATGTAACGCCCCGATCCCGAGGGTACGGAGACGTTACTGCGATGTATATACGCAGATCGGAAATACCCTCACGTATATACGCTAAGCATCAGTACAGGCAGGAATCAGAGTACGGAAGCACAGTGGTAATAAACAATCCAGCAATAATAATACCAGTACACAGTTATCATAAGACATGATATAATATCTGAAGAATATATGATCACTAAGAATCACAAAAGCAGGATGTACAATATGAAATACAGGAAAAGTACTCACGAGTGGCAAGATGAGATCTCGCGAGCCTATCAAGGAGAGGCTGGAAGAAGGAGGGTCTAGACAGGCAACTGCTAATCCACGCTCCCGCTGTGCCGCTCTGATCAAGTACAGCAAGGTCGCCACGGTCCAGACTCTAGGATCTGGACATGAGAATTTAGGGTTGTTAGCAACCCCAACGAGTACATATGATAAAGCCAGATGGCGTGCATAACAGGCACACGTGTACAAGATCAAGTGATGTGGTCCAGGCATGTAGGTACAGGAAATGACAAGTAATATAAGAAAAATGATAGTAAATCTGAGATCAAGTAAATACATGTATATCAGTAAATCTGAATCGGAAACATGCATGAAAAATGGTACAGAGAGCATAGGTACACATAATCATGCGACAAATATATTAAACATCTGATAAATACACTAAACATGCGATAAATATAAGTGTGGACAACACTAATTGTATAAGCTCAGATTATGGATTCATAGGGTTGATACGTCGAGGAGATAATCCAAACAAGGAAACCCTCATCTATATACCACATATCTGATGTCACCATCATCTGAGTTCATACAACTTGAGTTGTCCTCAGGGTAACAGAACTGGAGTGTGTCTGGAGTAATCATAGTATCACAGAGGTCATGTGTTATAAAATAGGGTGTCAACTTAAAGCATAATACTGTAACTAGAGAATATAAAGGTGTTGCATTTTAATTGATCCAGTAATAATAATCAGTATCATTTGATATTTTAATCGCCTCCCTATCAGCGCCTCACATCACTGATAGTACATCAAGAGTTCGCACTCTGTAGAACTTATCCGGATCTGATATGTGAGTATCAGGACCCGAACAAAGGAGAGACCAAATATCACACGTTCCTAATATTATCACTGTTTCTTATGTCTTATGTTATTCTCGTCCCTTTCCCACCGGCATCCCAGAACACCGACAGTTCACACTGGAGCCCGCACTTCCAGTAGAACTCATCCGAACTCCGATATGCAGGTACCATTATTCGAATAGGGGAGAGACCAAATAACACATGCTCCAGGCGTTATCATTGTACAGGTGTGTGTGTGTGTGTGTGTGTGTGTGTGTGTTAATAGGCACTGAGGATGCTTATCACGCTAACACCAGGCGGTACAGGCAGGAGGGAGAATGTAGCCCTTCATATTTAAGAGGTGGCCCCCACCATGTGTGTGGTGTGGCACTTTGCTCCATGTGGCACTTTGCTCTGAGGGTTGATACAGGAGGTAGCCCCACAGATTTAAGAGGTGGCCCCCACAGATTCAAGAGGTGGCCCCCACCACGTGTGTGGTGTGGCACTTTGCTCTGTGTGGCACTTTGCTTTGTGTGGGGAATGGATTCTAGAGGTGGCCCTCATGGATTCAAGAGGTGGCCCCCACCATGTGTATGGTGTGGCATTTTACTCCGTGTGGCACTTAGTTCCATTCAGGAACCGCCGAACGCTAGCACGATTGTGGGATACATCCTCGTCATCCCGACACCAGGCATACTCTGCCGGACGCCGGAATGACTGTGCTATTAACAAGAGTATGAGTACAGGAGATACAGGAGTACAGGAATACAGGAGATACAGGAGTACAAGAGTACATGAGATACAGGAGTACCAAATGTCTGGTAATAATATAATAATCATGCATATGCCAGGTAATACAGGAGTCAGGTGTCAGGTGCCAGGTATCAGGTGTTATATATCATGTGACAAATATAGCATGTCAAATACCGGTGTCATATATCAAGTGTCAAATATAGCATGGCAAGTACCGATGTCGGGTATCATGTGTCAAATATAGCATGGCAAGTACCAGTGCCGGGTATCAAGGTTAGGTATAGCATGACAAGTATCGGGGTCAGATACCAAGTGTCAAGTATAGCATGGCAAGTACCAGTGTCGGGTATCATGTGTCAATTATAGCATGGCAAGTGCCGATGTCAATTATAGCATGGCAAGTACCGGTGTCGGGTATCATGTGTCAAATATAGCATGGCAAGTACCGATGTCAATTATAGCATGGCAAGTACCGGTGTCGGGTATCATGTGTCAAATATAGCATGGCAAGTACCGATGTCAATTATAGCATGGTGTCGGGTATCATGTGTCAAATATAGCATGGCAAGTACCGATGTCAATTATAGCATGGCAAGTATCGGTGTCAGGTATCATGTGTCAAATATAACATGTCCAGGGTCGGGTAAATACCGAGTACAACATCATATATTTACTCGCATAGCATGATATCAGTATTAAAACTACGGTAACAATTGCTAGGCGTGCTAAAATGTTCACGTATCATTTCCATGATATAAATACAAGAGCGTTTATTTTAAATGTATTAAAAAGCACTCGCTTGAAACCGGGGTGAAATACCGTTAAAAGTCCAGAAATTCGGCGACCCGCACGAGAAATCCACTAGTCCATAGTTATATATTAAAATATATATTTATAAATATTTATATAAATATTAGAGAGGGAATGAGAGAGGAGAGAGAGGAGAGAGAAAGTTGTAGGAAGGAGAGAGAGAGAATATGGTATATTTAGAAATGAATTAGGATTTAAAGGAGAGGGGTATTGGTGTAAATATAGGGAGGTAGTTTGAGGGAATCGTGGGGGTATTTTAGGAAAGGAGAGAAAAGTGTATTTTATTTAGGGAAGAAAGAGAAAGAAATGAAAAGAAAGAAGGAAAGAAAGAAAAGAAGAAAGAAAGAAAGAAAGGAAAAAGAAGAAGGAGGGGAGGGGTGGTCGGCCGGCGGCCGGCCGGTCGCCGCCAGCGGCCCAGGGGCGGCGGCGCGCCGCCGGAGGTGTTGGGAGCGGCGCGCGCCCTAGGGGGATGGGAGTTAGGGGGTTGTTTTGTTGTTGTGGTTGTTGTTTGGTGGTGGTGGTAGATGGTGGTGGTGGTTGTGGTGGTGGTGCTGATTGGTGGTGGTGGAGAGTTAGAGGAGGAGGAGGAGTGGTGAGTGGTGGTTGGAGTGGTGGAATTGGTGGTTGGAGTGGTGGAATTGGTGGAGAAATGGTGATGATGGAGGTGGGTTTGAATGAAATTGGAGGAAGAGGAAGGTTTTTTTGGGGTAATGAAATTGTGGAAGGGAGTTGGGGTGATGGGGGGTGCGGCGTCGGCGGCTTGGGCGGCGGTGGTGCTGGTGAAGCGACGGTTAGGTGATGGTGGAGTTGGTGAGTGTGTTTTGTTGAGGTGGTTAAGGAGAAATTGAAGTGTAAATTGAAAGAGAAAGAAGGAAGTGAGAGGATTTAATGGAGAGGATGGAAATTGAGATGATGAATGGGGATGGAGTGGGGAAATAGGTTGCTCAGCCCATCATTCTCTGGCCTCTTGCTGCAGCTGCGGCTGCGTGGCGTGGGAGTGGAGGTGGAGTGGAGGAGAAGAAAAGAAAAGAAGAAAAGAAAGAAAAAGAAAGGAAAAAGGGAAAAATATAAAAGAAAAGGAAAGAAATAGTAAAAAAATAATTAATAAATATTTTATTAAATAATAAAACTAATAAAATATTCTGAGAATAATAAGTATAGGAGTGGAGAAGGAAAAGCAAGAAAAGAAAGAACGGTAAATTATATTATTATTTAAATAAGGTGAAAATTTGACTGTTTCAGAATCGTCCCAAAAAATTCTCAAAAATAGAAAATATTATTCTAAGATACTCAATGAAATTGAATTTGAAAAATATAATGTAGTTTTCAAATTAAAAATGCTGGAATCTTCTGGCGATACCGGCCGACACCAAAATCGGTCAAATTTTTGATACATTTTGAAAAATCTCAAAACATGTTTTTAAATAGAAAATAAAATTCTAAGAAGTAATGTGAAAGCCATTTTTAAAAATTCAATCCCATTTAAAAACTAAAAATCCGGGAATCAGTCAACGATGCCGACAGGCACGGTTTTGGAGATTTTGCAAATAATTTAGAAAATTTTCAGAAAATCATGAAAAATCTAAAATATTGGAAAACAATGTTTGAAACTAAAATCGATCAAATCGGATTACCAGAAATATCAATTCGAGTAATGCACTAGGCTTGGGCCCCCGGTTCATACTAGGGCTGACTCTGAGTCCACGAATCCAAATCCAATACAAAATAATCACACCAATAGTCATAAAATAAATACGAATACAAGATAAATCAAAGAAATATGTTAAAAAAATCAGAATACGTATCTACGTACGTATTCCAGGAACGGGGTGTTACAATTCATCTGACTGTACTCATATAAGTTATGATAGACACCTAATTGTATACCAGACTGACTCATACTCTTTAAGTTATTTGTCACATGTTATCCTAGTACCTGTAATATGCCGATTGACATTTTAGTGTATTCTATTGTCTCTACTTTACTATTTTGTTCATGCTATTCCTTACCAGTATAATTTTTTATAGTTGTATCATTATATGCTCACATGTTATGCACGTACACTCTTCCCCTGATTTTACACACTCTTTGGGAGTTCTGACTCCCTGGATTTGCACATACAGGTATAGGGTTATTATATTTTACTGATCAGGTATTTGGAGAGGATCACATGTATCTTAAGGAGCCAGAGTTCTCTTGATCATCCTTTCTCGTATTTTCTTACTTTCCTTTACTCCTATTACTTTCATGATTCTATGCATTGGACTCAGTACTTATTCTATTCCTTTATTCATCTGTTATTGTTGTGTTAGAAATTTATATGCCATATTGCAGTGATATTGATTTTTTCATAGTGATTATGTAACTTGTTCAGGTTACTTTAGGCTTAGTGTGTATACGTAGAGTATTCTCCCCGCGTACATATGTCGTCGACTCTCGTCGCAACTCCTTTTTGCGTATTTGGGGATGCGGGGCGTGACACTGACCTCCAATCTGATATAGAGAACCTCGAACATCAACCAATCCCTAAATCATATCCTTGGACAGACAAATCTGCAGCATCATATCATCACTCCGACCAACTCACCGGCCACCGGCGACATATGATGTGCCTTTAGAGATTATTCCAAAAGAATTGATAGATGGGTGGCATATGATGTGCCTCATGTACTCCTCATGCCTTCATCAACCAAAGATTGGTCAATGTTGAAGGGCCGCCTCCTTGTATATATTGCGACATTAAGAGCATCTCCAAGGGTTCCCTTGGAGATCCCTTATTTAAGGGGTGTGGGGAGGGGTAAGGGACTATTAAGGATTCATTGGTCTCAATGGTACTCCTTTAAATGAGCTAAGAAAGCATTAAGGGATCATTGATCTCCAATAGTACTTCCTTAAATCCCCCTTGTTCTAATATTTTATTTTTGAATGAATTTTTCATTTATTTAATAATTTGTAATAAGTAAATTTAATTAAATATTTTATCTATTAATTAATTATTAAATATTAAATTCATAATAATTAATTATTAAAAATTAATAATTAAAAAATTCATCTATAATCTATTATTTAATAATATATTAAATATTAATTATTTAAAAAATTAAAAAATGTCATTGAATTTTCAGGTAAAATACAACAAGATAAAATTGAAAATACATAGAAACACACTAAACAAATGCTAATTAGAACTACAACCATCAGATTGTCTTGCAAAAATTTCCATCTTGAGCTTGTGTAATACTTTGCTTGCAGTGGAGGCATGCCATCAGTGTTCATTCCCATAATCCTCTCATCATTTTTCATTGCTTTCAGACGTAGCTTTTCTTTTTTGAGAGCATGATTTTCTTGTTCTACCTGTAGTCTGGCTGGTTCATCCTTATGCGCTCTTGCTCTTGATTATATATTGTTGTGCGCAGATCAACAATCAATGAGGAACCCTTCGATCATAGATGCAGTAGAGAAATACCGCCCAATGACAAGAACAAGGAAACAATAGGAAGAAAAACAAAACACAAGATTTAAACGAGGTTCGACAATTTACCTACGTCCTCGGGGTAAGAAAGAGAGAGTGCTTTATTAATTCAATAACCAATACAATTTCATGCAGTACATATGAAGAGGACTCTGCCCTTTTTTTTATAGCCAACACCCCTTTCCCTGCCGTACTCCTCCACAGCGCCCCCGCGCACAAGAGCCCCTCCTCGGCCTCCGGTACTCCTCGACGAACCACAGCAGACCGAGCCCAACCACTTCGACAGCCCGGAGCAAGCCCCGGAGCCGCTGATCTTTGAAATTTGGAAGGATTCGTCTGTCGGTCGACCGGCCGGTCGGACCGACCCGTCTCGGTCGACCGAGTGGTCGACCGCTTCAACCCGAGAGTAAAAACCAATGTCAGTCGGTCGACTGTGCGATCGACCGTCCTCCTACTGCGGTCGACCAGACGGTCGATCGTTGTTGCCTGTGCACGTTGATGCACACCGGTCGACCGGCTGATCAACGGTAACTGCTGTTGGTCTTCATCTTTGGCGCTGATGGTTGGTAATCCTCTCTCTTCCTACATTCTCCACTTCGGTGAAAATTTCTCAAATCTGAGCCGATCTCAGCATAGGATATGTCGACTCGAAAGTGGCGCTGCACCAGTATGGCTGCCTACGTACCCTACCCAAGGGATCAAGCCATCCGTAGTTCATCCAAATGAGTTTCAACAAGCTCATGCAACAGGAAGGATATGGAGCAATGTTTTACAATGTGTAAATTTTACTCCTGACACTACCTTAGTAAGCATATTGGTGGGATTCTCTGTTGTGTGAATCTTCAGTAACTCAATATCACCATCATCAAGAATCTCCCGAACAAAGTGGAACCTGACATCTATGTGCTTCGTCCTTACATGATACACCTGATTCTTTACTAAATAGATAGCACTCATACTATCACAATTGATCTTCAGCAGATCCTATTCAATCCCAAGTCATCGAGCAACCCTTGAAGCCAAATTGCCTCCTTATAGCCTCCGTCATGGCCATGTACTCGGCTTTTGTAGAAGACAATGTGACGGTAGACTGTAGAATAGAGCGCCAACTGAACGGTACTTGAGATAATGTAATAAATACCTCTTGTGGACCAGTATTTGTCAAGGTCTCCTGCATAATCGGAGTCAACATATCCGTTACATTCCTGCTTCCCTGTGGAATCCTTCTCGAATACCAATCCAACATTTATGGTACCTTTAATGTACCATAGAACCCACTTCACTGCCTCCCAATGACCCTATCCAAGATCATGCATGTATCTACTAATCATTGAGACAGCTTGTAACCAATCTAGTCATGTAACACACCATTGCATACATCAGACTATCAACTACGCTAGCATATGGCACGCGAGTCATGTACTCAAGTCTTCAATAGTTTGAAAATATAGTGGCTTTTAACTTAAAATGAGGAGCAAGTGGTGTAATTACAGATTTCGTATCCTTTTCGATGTTGAACCTCTAAAGTACCTTTTACAAATACCCCTTTTGTGTCAATCTCACCTTGCCACTCCTTCGTCTCATTCAATTACCATGCATAGCACCTTCTTTACTTCACCAAGATCTTTCATCTCAAACTCAGAAGATAAGTCCTTTTTCAGGTCATCAATTGCGGATCTGATTTTTGAAGCAATAAGCATATCATCTACATATAATACTAGATAGATATACTCTCCTGTAGGTAGCTTTTTGTAATACACACATGGGCTATAATGGCCACGTGTGTACCTCTTTCCTCTGATGAAGCTGTCGAAACGCTTGTACTATTGACTAGGAGATTGTTTTAATCCATACAGTGATTTCTTCAGCTTGCACACCATATTTTCTTTTCTTGCAGTTTGAATCCCGTCAGCTGAGACATATAGCAGTCTTTACATCTAGTTAATCAAGGTCCAAGTCGTACTGTGCTACCAGAGCCAATAGGCTGCGAATTGAAGAATGCTTTATAACAGGAGAAAATACCTCATTGTAGTCAATTTCTTCTCTTTGTGCGTAGCCTTTTGCTACCAATCTGGCTTTGTAGCGCACCATATCTTCTTTGAGAGATCCTTATTTCTTTGCATATATCCACTTATAGCCAATTGCCTTCTTTCCCTTGGGCAACTCTGTGAGTTCCTAAGTGTCATTTTTGTATAGAGAATTTATCTCTTCTTCCATGACATCTTTCCACATCTTTGATTCTGAACTGATTTCAGTTTCCCTGTATGTGGACGGGATTGCCTCTTCAACGACCGGAAGGCATAGGCGATAACCATATCTGTATTGAGCCAACTTGGCTTATGCGTGTTCCTTCTTGGTCTTCTGACCGTACTGGATTCAGGAACATCACCCTGATCTGTTCTTGATCCTCATCATCATCAGCATCTACCTCGGCTACTTGATCATTACCTTGTGTCACCTTAGACATAATCCTCAAAGATACTGAACTTTCTAGAGATGGTGAATTAGTATCATTCTCCACCTACTGTGATACTTCTTTGGTCTTGACAATCTCTACCTGCCGAGAGATTGTAGGCTTTAACATTGAAGCCTCATCAATGTGACATCTCTACTGAAAATAAATTTTATGTCCTTAGGATCCTAGATTTATAGCCTTTTATTCCTTTCTTGAATCCTACAACAATCCCTTCTTCGCTCTTGGTCTAACTTATCTTCTTTAATAGATAGTAGGCTGGACAATCAAATACCCTTAACGAATCATAATCAGGAGCATTTTTTCTAGATCAAACCTTTAGAGGAGTTTTTACTCCAATCGCAGACGAAGGCAGCCTGTTGACAAGATAGCAAGCATATGCTACAGCCTCAGACCAAAAATTCTTCGATACCCGGCATTAGATAACATACAACGGACCTTCTCTAGTAAGGTCTTGTTCATCTTTTCTGCTACCCCTTTCTGTTGCTGTGTTTCCCTCACTGTGAATTGCCTTTCTATGCCCTCATCACGACATAGCTTAAGGAAAGGATCAAACATATGTTCTCCTCCATTATCTGACCGGAGGACCTTGATTTTCCTTCCCGTACTTCTCTCCAAATTCTTTTCCACTCAACAAATAATTCTAGGACTTTCCCTTTATGTTTCATGGTATATACCTAACATCGCCTAGAATAATCATCAATAAAAGTCACAAAGTAGTGGTTACCTCCATTGATGCAGTCCTGGTAGGTTCCCAATCATCGGTGTGAACATAATCCAGAATTCTTTTGGTGCAATGAATTGCTGTGCCGAATTTCATCTTGATCTTCTTTCCGATGACACAATGTTCACAAAATTCTAGCTTGCAGGTTCCGGCACCCTTCAATAATCCTTATTTTGCAAGAGCTTGCAAAGACTTTTCATCTGCGTGTCCTGGCCTCATATGCCATAGCTTGGTTGAGTCATCATCTGAATCAGTAGAAGTCGCCACTTGCCCTGTGACAGTACTACCCTTCAAGTAGTAAAGATTATTCTGACGAATGGCCTTTAGAACCACCATTGAGCCTTTGGTCATCTTGAGGACTTCATCCTTTATTGATACCACAAGACCTAATGTCTCTAAAACTCCAACAGAGATAAGGTTTCTCTTAAGTTGAGGTACATACCTTACTTCCTTCAATTCTCATATCATCCCATTGAACATCTTGATTTGAATTGTTCCGACACCTTCCATGGTACATGGATGATCATCTCCCATAACAACTGAACATCCATCTAGCTTCTCAAAGGTAGAAAACTAATCCCTATTTGGGCACACATGGTAGGTAGCACCAGTATCTAATATCCACTTAGTATCTCCTGAGTAGGCAATGATAGGAGTAGTAATAGAGAAAGAGAATACCAATGAGTCCGAGTCTGATCCACCTGCCTGTGAGGTACTGGCTTGAGTACTACCACTCGTGCAAGGTTTACCTCAGTTTTTGACTCCTTCTTCTTACCTTTGGCCTTTGAACAATCAACTTTTCAGTGCCCAAATTCTTTGCAGAAGGCACACTAGTTCTCCTTCAGATCTCTGAAACCTGGCCTGGACTTTGATCTCTCACGATCACCTTTAGCCTTCCTATATGAACCTCTGCCTCTTACCGCCAATGCCTCTGCTAATGTGCTCGCCTGAGAAGACAATCTATCTTGCCTCCTCGTATCATAGTTAGTAAGAACAGTCGACACTTCATTATAGTTAAGGGATTTTCTACTATTGATCAATGTTAGAGTAAAAGTATCATACTCCTCTATAGGAAGAGAGTTCAAGAGAATTACCGCTTTATCTTCTTCATCGATCTCCACATCCATATTAACTAAATCTGTAAGAAGCTTTGTGTAGTGATTCAAGTATTCATTGATGGAGCATCCTCTCTTCATCTGAAAATTATAAAGCTTACTCTTTAACTGCAGCCTTGATTCAATGCTTTTAGTCAGATACTTTTTCTTTAGGATCTCCCACAACTGCCTCGCAGATGTTTCGTGCAATACATGACACTTGATGTCTTGTGTCAAACAAGACCTGATTAAGTCACA
This sequence comes from Agave tequilana, assembly GCA_038442645.1. Lineage (NCBI taxonomy): Eukaryota > Viridiplantae > Streptophyta > Magnoliopsida > Asparagales > Asparagaceae > Agave > Agave tequilana. The sequence goes on from JAVJIF010004602.1 coordinate 286,715, forward strand.
CGCTATTTGGTCCATCTTATCCCAATCTTCTTCAGTGGTTGAGTTTCGCCTCTTCTCCAATCGTAAAGTGTCTTCGAGATTTGATGCCGTCAGTGCATCCATCACCTCGCATCTCCACATACCAAAGTTGTTCGTGCCATTAAATTTCACCACATCAATCCTGAACAGATGTGGATCTTGGATTTCTCCATCGATGTTCTTTCTGCAGCCATCTTTTTGACTGGATCCTCAAAACAATGCGGAAACAAACGGAGTTAGATAAAACAAATTTGATAAAGATAGGATCTTTACCTCCACGCGAAACCCTCGAAGAGTTTTCGAAGCAATCTACTCCTCCAAATTGATTCCTCGAGCAATTTACATGTTATTTTGAGATCGACACACGATCCCACAAGCAGTCCCAATGCTGTTTCGAGATCGACACACGATCTCCGCCAAACAGCAACTGATGCCCTTGGAATCACCAAATGATCCCGCGACGAACCTGGCATGCTCTGATACCAATTGTTGTCCGCAGATCAATAATCAATGAGAAACATTTCAGTCACAGATGCAGTAGAGACGTACCACCCAACGACAAGAATAAGGAAACATAGAATAAAAACAAAACACAAGATTTAACGAGGTTCGGTAATTTGCCTACGTCCTCGGGGTAAGAAAGAGAGAGTGCTTTATTGATTCAATAACGAATACAATTTCATGCAGTACATATGAAGAGGACTCTGGCCCTTTATTTATAGCCAAGGAGACCCAGAAGAATTGAAAACCTCAATTGGACTCATTCCAATTTAGAAAAGAAATCTGAAATCTGGAAGGATCCGTCTGTCGGTCTACCGGCCGATTGACCAACCCAAGTCCCGGTCGACCGAGCGGTCGACCTCTTCAACCTGAGAGCAAAACCAATGTCAGTCAGTCGACCGTGCGGTCGACCGTCCTTCTGCTGGCGGTCGACCGGGCGGTCGACTATTATTGCTTGTGCACGTTGGTGCACACCGGTCGACCGCCTGGTCGACTGGTAACTGCTGTTGGTCTTCGTCTTTGGCGTTGATGGTTGCTACTCCTCTCTCTTCCTACATATATTTTATCAAATAATTCTGCTCTTTTTGTATCTTTTTTCTTTCCGATCTTGCTTCATTTCTTCAATGAACAACGTGACCGGCCCAATTGCAGAAACAATATGCTAGTCTTTACATTTTTTTCAACCTTTCTTTTGCAGCCTTTCTACCTATGGGCCTTGCCATCCCTTCAGTATCACCTTCGTCTTCCCTAAAACTTATTGAATCTGGAGTTGCAGCAGAAGAAGCAGCAGGACTTGAATTTTTTGAATTCTTAGATGTTTTTTTTTTTTTTTTCCCCATAGAAAATTGGCTGTGCCACTTTGGATGGCGCCTTAACTCATTTTAACAATGTAAAAATTGAAAACTAGACCCTAAAATGCTTTGGAACATTTGGATCGCTTCTATAATCTAATGAAAAATTAAAATAAATTTATTTCATTAAAATATGAAAAATTAGACAATTTTGATGTAAAAATTACGACAATTACGAAAATTAGTACCTTGTCATTCTCTGTGACACCACTTCGAATTCTTCCTTCAACTTGATTGAAGCACCCACAAAATTTACTAACTGCACTTTGAATGGCCGACCAACAGTGTTCTAGTCCTCTTTGTCACGATCGGAAGTGAATGTCTTGTTCTCGTGATAGTAAGCTGCGATTCTGCACCAAAATGTTAAATTTTTTTTTGTAATGTTGAGGCATGCAGATACAAGCATCTTCTTCCATCTTGTATTTTCCTTTTCGCGTCTTCGTACATCTTGTACCGAATTGTCTTCAGGTATGGCTCGTTGAGACGAATACTCGTCATGTTGATCACCCCATGAGTATCGACTAGAGATAGTAAATTGGTATAATATGGATCATCATTATATGCCATCTACACCAAATAATGATCTCAGATGAGTATAGTTTAATAAAAATTCTAATTGGGTTGAAAATATAAGAGGGATGAAGTGTTGTGGCTTATTTATTGGGGCAAAAAAGAGTTGTAGACAATCAAAAAAGTTATACCCACAGTACTAGCCTTCAACTAGTTGTTAGTAAAAAAATAAAAAAAAATCATCCACTAGCCGTTGGCTAGTAGAGATTTGCATTCCTGCCTCGGCTAGTAGAGTTATTGTCTGTTGAATGCTGAGACAAAAGGAAAAGGGATTTGAAACAAATTTAAAAAAAGAAGACAAAAATTAAAGTTGGTGGGGTTCATATGTCAAGGGACCTCTTGAACTCCTCAAATTAAAGAATATTTGTAGGGACTTGATTGAAAGAGAGGAAACTCCGGCCCCTTAGAGAAACCACACACAACCCCCCCCCCCCCCTAACACCCTAACAAAAAATAAAATAAAAATACAAAAAAAGTCTAAAATACCGCGTCGATTTAACTTTTAAACTGTAACCACGACCGCAACTAAAAGTGCTCTGCAATTACGACTGTGATTTTGTGAGAACTGCAATAAGACTTACTTCAAAGCTTTCAGCACAACTGCGATTGCAACTTTTTGAGAACTGTCTGGTTGCAGTCCTCATGGTCGCAGTGTTTATTATGAGGACTGTAACTATCTCTTTCTCACTGTATTACTCCCCTCTAAAATCCTAACTCTCCTAAAATGAAATTAGTGAAGGACTTGGGGCACCATCTCAAAAGACTAACCTTCTAGATGAGTTGCCCAAATCCGTATATACCCAACCAAGACCATCCCCGCATCGGACTATTTGTTCAAACCAAATCCCGTTAATCCCCCTCGAACAAAGAGTATCCCTGTAAGCTCAACTATCGTCACACACCGAAGATCAAATGCTCTATCAAGATACAATTTTTTCTCTGCGTGGTATCATAGCTTCCTAGTAGTGTCGTGCACACTATTCTCAAATTCTCGAGAGCCAAACTAGCTTTACAGGCGCCTTTTGCGCTTTTTGCGCCATTTGAGTGATCAGACCCATTGCGTCTTTGGCGCCATGGGGGATCTACATCGTCGAACACCACCCACACACACTACTAAGTTCGGAGCATGACTCTGATACCATTGAAGGACTTGGTACACCACATTCCAAAAGATTAGCCTTCTAGGTGGAGTTACCTAATCCTTATATACCCAAGACCATCCCGCTTCTAACCGATATGGGACTATTTTTTCGACCCTAATCCCAACAATCAGATCATGAGTTGCAGTCCATGAATCGCATTCCTCCATAAAAAGGATTTCTCACATTCAGCAATGTCATCACCCAGAAGAAAACAAATCAAAAACTCAAGGTCACA
>JAVJIF010004603.1:0-116373 GCA_038442645.1 Agave tequilana
TTTTAAATATTTATGAGCAATATTAAAACATTTTAAATCACCAAATACTTAATTTGTGGTCAACTTTTTCACTTACGACTACACATTACGACAACCAAACACCGTAAAATACAATACACTTTTCACTTACAACTTTATATTACCAACCAAAACACCATAAAATTTACATGTATGTAACTCATTTATAAATGTAAAAGACTTTACAATTATGGCTTACGAATTACGACCAATTATGACAACCAAACAGACCCTTACGGTATTTGTTTGGGTCGTAAGTCGTAAAATGCACTTGCAGCCTAAATAGTTAATTTTGTGATTATACAAATCTCACTTACAACACAAAACAATTAAATTGTGGTAATGCAAATCTGTATGCAGATAGTTAATTGTGAAAAACACCTAGAGGGGGGGGTGAATAGGTGTAATTGCTAATCTTAAAATTTTAACACTCTAAATGCGGAACCTAAAAACAAGTGAGGCTCAACTTAGTACAATCCAAACAAGTGTAGCCGAATTCCCTTGCGAGGCTCTGGACTAAACTCCTCTGATTCCCTTGATATGGGTTGAGGCGCTATGTGAAGCTCTTGTTGGATGAGTACGGGATTGGCACACACAAGTATGAAATGGATGATATGAAGAATGATGCGAACACAATGATATATGGCAAGAATAAAAGCAAGCAAATAGTATCACAAGAGATTCAAACAATATCACAAGTATGCAATAGAAAGCAATAAGGAGCTATTGAAAAGTAAAGTAAGAATAGACACAAAGGCAATCACAAACAAAGTGATTTGTTTCGAGGTTCGAGCCACCGCTCTACTCCCCGCCTTCACCTCCGTGAAGGGTTTCCACTATCCACCGAGGACGCCTTTACAATTTGGTCTACCGAAGACCGAGCACCGAGCTCCACCGAGTACAAAGGACCTCTACGAAGAGGTTGCTCCACAAGGAAAGGATTACAAGAACAAAGTGATCACAACAAGATCACTACACTTTTTCTCAAACTCTTTTACAAACACTCTCACTTCTATTACAACTTCACTATAGAATGAGTATAGGATTTTTGGCTCTATGAAGTGTGGTGAGAAAACTTCAGTTGTAGAGTGATATAGACAATCAACACAACTGAAAAACAAACTTTAAAAGAATTGGAATGAAGGCTTTAAACTCTTTTCTTTTCTCTTTTGAAAACAACACAAACTTGAGGATTTTTCTAGGTGATATGCAAGAGAGACTTCTCCTCTATTTATAGGGTTAGAAAATAGGTAAAAACAATTTCTTTACACCTAATTTGACCTGCAAAAGCTCCCCAACAACTCTCCAAAATCTGTTAAAGCTGAAAACAAAAACAGTTTTCAGAATAGCCTAAAGAGGAAAGAGCCGTTGGATTGTTGCAGGCTGGCGGTCAACCGGTCCGGTCGACCGCCAGCCCAGCTGCAAAGAGCCGTTGGCTCCTCGGTCGACCGGTCCGGTCGACCGTCCCAAAAGAGGAAACACAGTTTCTTCTTCCGGTCGACCGGTCCGGTCGACTCAGAAAACCAGAGAGCAGTGTGCTCTTGGTCGGTCGACCGGTGCGGTCGACCGACGGACGTGCACAGACGTGCACGTCCAGGCTGTGGCGCCGGTCGACCGGGCCGGTCGGGCGGTCAGCCTGAAATGGGAAAAACTGCAGGTTTTGAACTTGGAAAAATTTGAAAAATTGTTTTAGGTTTAAACAAACTAGAGTAACATGTTAGTAGGAGTATATACATGATCTAGACAAGATATTTATTTTATAAAACTTAGGTTCATGTAAATCTCTACTAAGGCATGAAACCAAATTTTGAAAATGAAAACAAGATCAAATTTTATCAAAACAAATTTTGTGTGTGTGTGTATCCTAGAGCCAAATAACCAAGACTCAAACTTTAACATTCTATTCTTACAATGATTCTAAGGACTTCAAGATCTTCAATAGGCTTCTTAATATGATCTTCAACACTTGTTCCTTGAGCCAATTGGAGTTGACTTGAGTCCAAATCCTTGTATTTGTGAGAGAAGACTTCTAGAATGAATAGAAACCTGAAACACACTTAAACAACAAATATTATTAGTACAAATAACTAATATGTTTTGTAATCATCAAAATACACTAATCTGGGTGATTGTAACCTTGGGCCAACAATCTCCCCCTTTTTGATGATGACAAAACATATAAGTTATTTAAATAAATATGGAAGAAGAGTTTGGAAAACTCCCCCTCAAACAATGCTATGTAAAAAAATAAACTATTAGTGAGATACATGAAGCATTGAAACCCAATATTTTGTCAAAAGCTTAAATACCATTTGAAATCACCATTTGAAATCAAACTTAATACCAATTAAACTTATACTTTTTCTCTTTAAACTTATAGTAAATAAACTAAACTCAAACTATACTTTTTCTCTTTAAACTTATAGTAAATAAACTAAACTCAAACTATAAGCAAACTTATTTCTTTTCAATAAACACTTTAATTAAACTTATATATTTTTCTCCATGAAATGAAACTCAAATAGTATCAAACTTAAACTTTAAATCAACAAACTTATCTCCCCCTTTTTGTCATACATCAAAAAGGGTCAAAAAAAAACAAAACACCAAAATAGAAATATTTTAAGAATCTATCATGCAAACATTCAACTCACCAGAAATAAAAGAAAATCTAGCATAATCTAGAGGTTTAGTAAAAATATCGGCAAGTTGAAAATCGGTAGAAACATAATCAATATCAATATCACCTTTCTCATAATGATCTCTAAGAAAGTGATACCTAATGTCAATGTGTTTGGTTTACTATGTTGATTTGCATTCTTTGTCATGTGAATAGTACTAGTATTATCACAAAATATTTTAACATGATCAAAGTGTAAATCATAGTCAAGGAGAGTATGTTTCATCCAAAGAACTTGTGCACAACAAGCTCCGGCTGCAACACATTCCGCCGGCGGGTTGAAAGGGCTACCGAATTTTGCTTTTTGGAAGACCAAGATACAAGACAATTACCTAAGAATTGACATGTTCCACTTGTGCTCTTCCTATCTACCCTACAACCCGCATAGTCGGCATCCGAAAAACTCTTCATTTCAAATAATCCGGTTTTAGGATACCACAAACCCATTTCAATAGTGCCCTTAAGGTATCTAATTATGCGTTTAACCGCAATTATGTGAGACTCTTTAGGACAAGATGAAAACGTGCACAAAGACAAACGGAAAACATAATATCCGGCCTACTAGCCGTCAAATAAAGCAAGCTACCAATCATGCTACGATATAATTTAATGTCTACACTTTTACCTTGTTAATCCTTGTCAAGCTTTGTAGTTGTTGCAATGGGAGTTTTGCTTACTTTCGATCCTTCAAGCCAAAACCTTTTGATTAGTTCCTTTGTGTACTTGGCTTGATTGATGAAGATCCCATCCTTCTTTTGCTTGATTTGGAGTCCAAGGAAATAGTTGAGTTCCCCCATCATAGACATTTCGAATTCATCCTTCATGCATGATTCAAAAGCTTGGCAAAGAGATTCATTAGTAGAACCAAAAATAATATCATCCACATAAATTTGCACAATAAGAATATCCTTTTCTACATGTTTTGTAAACAAAGTTTTATCAATTTTACCTTTCTTAAAACCATTTGAAATCAAAAATGAAGAAAGTCTTTCATACCAAGCCCTAGGGGCTTGTTTTAAACCATAAAGAGCTTTATCTAATTTAAAAACAAAATCCGGATGTGTAGGATCAACAAACCCGGGGGGTTGTTCAACATACACCTCCTCTTCAATAAAATCCATTTAGAAAAGCACTTTTAACATCCATTTGAAATAATTTGAAATCTTTATATGAGGCAAATGCTAGTGTCATCCGTATGGCTTCAAGCCGTGCTACGGGTGCAAAGGTTTCTTCAAAATCGATCCCTTCGATTTGAGTGTAACCTTGGGCAACTAACCTAGCCTTGTTTCTAACTACATTACCCGATTCATCCAACTTGTTCTTAAAGATCCACTTAGTACCAATTGTTGGTCTATCGTGGGGCCTAGGAACAAAGGTGCCAAAATTGGTTGCGCTCAAATTGATTGAGCTCCTCTTGCATGGCTAGCAACCAATATGAATCGGCCTCGGCTTCGAGGACATTTTTGGGTTCAATATGAGAAATGAATGCATAGTTACCACAATAGTCATGAAATCTAGAGCGAGTAGTTACCCCTTTTGATACTTCACCTATGACGAGGTCCTTGGGATGATGTGGATTGTATCTCCAATCCTTTGGTAGTGGTTGAGTAGGCTCCACCTCATGTGTTTGATTTTCATTTCCTTGTGCCTCTTCCACCTTAGCTTCGCTTCCTTCTTCATCTTTGGTTGTCTCCCATAGTAGAAGCATCCTCCAAGGTCACTTTCTCCAAACCTTCATCCAATGCATCTATTTCTACAACATTCTTAACAAACTTGTTAGATTCCTCAAACTTAACATGAATAGACTCTTCAATAGTCAATGATGATCTAATGAAAACTCTATAAGCCTTACTAGTGTTTGAGTAATCTACAAAAATAGCTTCATAAGATCTAGCATCAAACTTTCCTAAATTATCTTTTGTATTTAAAACAAAACATTTGCATCCAAAAACTTTGAAATAAGAAACATTTGGTTTTCTAGAAAAGTACATTTCAAAAGAAGTTTAGTAGTATTTTTACATAAGAAAACACGATTTGATATATAGCATGATGTATTAACGGTCTCGGCTCACAAATAATGTGGTAGACCATATTCACTTAGCATTGTCCTAGCCATCTCTTGTAATGTTCTATTTTTCCGTTCAACTACTCCATTTTGTTGTGGAGTTCTAGGACAAGATAGTTCATGCTTTATTCCATGTTCATCACAAAAAGTGGTAAAGGGTTGGTTAATGAATTCACCTCCTCTATCATTTCTTATTCTCAAAATCGAAACATCTTTTTCTTTTTCAACTCTTTCTTAAAAGTTTGGAAATACGAAAATGCTTGGTTTGTGTTCAAGAAAGAAAACCCAAGTAAACCTTGAAAAATCATCAACCAAAACATAAGCAAATCTATTCCACTTAGACTTTTGTTTGTGTAGGGCCAAAAAGATCCATATGGATTAACTCCAAAGGACGTGATGTCATGATATCCTTAATTGACTTGAAAGAAGACTTAGTTTGTTTCCCAAATTGACATGCGTCACAAACTCGGTCCTTTTCAAAATTCAAGCAAGGAATACCTTTCACCATTTCTTTGGTTTAACCTAGAAATGTGATCAAAAGAAATATGCCCTAATCTCCTATGCCACAACCAAGAGTCATCATCGAGGGCTTTCAAACAAGTAATATTACAAGACATATTTAACATATCAATCATATAAACACTACTTTCACGAAAACCGGAAAATACACAAACATTAGAAGTTCTATCAATTACTTACAAGCAACATTATCAAAAACAACATCAAAACCTTTATCACAAAGTTGACTAACACTCAAGAGATTATGCTGAGGCCATCAACTAAAACTACATTTTCAATTAAAGGAGAGGTGCCAAGTTTTACATTACCAATACCGATGATTTTACCCTTGGCGTCATCTCCGAAGGTGACGGTGCCACCTTCATGATATCTTGATAGGGTTGCAAAGTTGTTGATGTCCCAAGTCATGTGCCTTGAGCAACCGCTATCAAGATACCACAATCCTCTACGTCGTTGGGCTTTGGAAAGTACCTACATCATTTAACATAATTGTTGATTTTGGTACCCAAACTTTCTTGGGTCCTTTAAAGTTAGTGCCTCGAACCCAAACATTATGATGTGAAGCATTTAGTCTATCATAGCAAAAATTGGCTAAGTGTCCTTTCCGCCACAATGTGAACATGAGAACACTCTACCATACATGAATGCATGATGTGTACGTGTAGTGTGAGCATGTTTTGGGGTTTTGCCATGTTGTTTAGGTTGTGTAGCATGAACATGAACATGAGCATGAGCATTTTTCTTTGGGGCTTATTTCTTAGGAAACATAGCCTCAATTTTCTTCTTGTTAAACTCAATTTTTCAAAACAACACTTAATGAGTCTAATCTTTCCTTAAGCATAGAAACTTCATTAGAATCAATTAGTGGGGCCTTACCTTTGCAAGAAATCTTATATTTTTCAAAATCATTTTTAGTAGTGGCAAGGTGGAAACCAAATCATCCTTTTCTTTTGTAAGAGTAAGAACTTGATGACTTAAAGATTCATTTTCCTTTTCATTTTAAATACTTTTTCTTTAAGAAATCATAATTTGTGACAACTCAACAAAAGCTTCTTCTAACTCATCCATTGAAAGTTCATTATCTAAAGGAGTGGAAGAGGTTACCTTGCTTGTGCCTTCATTTGCCATGAAGCACATGTTGGCGGTGTCTATTTCTTCCTCGGATTCGGTCTCCGAATCCCAAGTTGCCTTCATAGCCTTCTTCTTGTAAGGCTTCTTTGAAGTGGAGGGCTTAGCTTTGTCCGGACACTCCGCAACAATGTGTCCGGGCTTTTGGCAATTGAAACAAGTGATCCTTCTTTCTTCTTTGCCTCCTTGCCATCTTCTTCTACCTTGGTACTTCGCCTTGTTGTACATCCTCCGGACATTCTTAACAAGGAGTGAGAGAGCTCCTCATCATCTTCTTCTTCATCGTCTTCATCGGAGTGTGTAGCTTGACTCTTGAAGGCGATAGTCTCTTTTTGGAAGGAGCCATATCCTCCCTAGCTTTCCTTTCCATCTCATGGGTTTTGAGGTTCCCAATGAGACCTATAAGCTCCATCTCTTCATTGTCATTGAGTTCCTTCAAGGTTGTTGCTTTAACTTCCCATGAAGGAGGAAGAGCATGGATGATCTTCCTTACTCTTTGATCATTGTTGATATCTTCACCTAAAGAAGAGAGTCCATTAGTAATCTTGGTAAATCTTGTAACCATATCATCTATGGTTTCATTTCTTGCATGCTAAATGTTTTCATATTGGGACCGAAGAAGGTCAATCTTAGCCTTCTTTACTTGTGAGGTCCCCTCATGAGTGACTATCAAGTGTGACCAAATCTCATATGCGGATTTGCAATGGATAACCCTAGAAATGTCATCATCATTAAGGGCTTGAAGAAGTGCATAGTGAGCTTTGGCATTGGCATCGAATTCCTTAGTCTCTATTTCGGACCAAGTGGATTCGTCACCGGGGGGTACACTAAAGGACTTAGTCACGGCTTTTGCAACTCGGCTACCTAGAGATTGCAAAAACACGGTCATCTTAACTTTCCATATGGAAAGTTAAGTCCATCAAACTTAGGAGGGGTCTTAATTCCATCGGCCATTTTTACTATATGAATATGAATGAAATGATTAGCAAATTAGGATCTTCTCTAAGGTTGTTAAACTAAATCCTAGAGTCCAAGCTCTGATACCAATTGAAAAACACTTAGAGGGGGGTGAATAGGTGTAATTGCTAATCTTAAAATTTTAACACTCTAAATGCGGAACCTAAAAACAAGTGAGGCTCAACTTAGTACAATCCAACAAGTGTAGCCGAATTCCCCTTGCGAGGCTCTGGACTAAACTCCTATTGATTCCCCTTGATATGGGTTGAGGCGCTATGTGAAGCTCTTGTTGGATGAGTACGGGATTGGCACACACAAGTATGAAATGGATGATATGAAGAATGATGCGAAACACAATGATATATGGTAAGAATTACAAGCAAGCAAATAGTATCACAAGAGATTCAAACAATATCACAAGTATGCAATAGAAAGCAATAAGGAGCTATTGAAAAGTAAAGTAAGAATTAGACGCAAAGGCAATCGCAAACAAAGTGATTTGTTTCGAGGTTCGAGCCACCGCTCTACTCCCCGCCTTCACCTCCGTGAAGGGTTTCCACTATCCACCGAGGACGCCTTTACAATTTGGTCTACGAAGACCGAGCACGAGCTCCACCGAGTACAAAGGACCTCTACCGAAGAGGTTGCTCCACAAGGAAAGGATTACAAGAACAAAGTGATCACAACAAGATCACTACACTTTTTCTCAAACTCTTTTACAAACACTCTCACTTCTATTACAACTTCACTATAGAATGAGTATAGGATTTTTGGCTCTATGAAGTGTGGTGAGAAAACTTCAGTTGTAGAGTGATAGACAATCAAACACAACTGAAAAACAAACTTTAAAAGAATTAGAATGAAGGCTTTAAACTTTTCTTTTCTCTTTTGAAAACAACACAAACTTGAGGATTTTTCTAGGTGATATGCAAGAGAGACTTCTCCTCTATTTATAGGGTTAGAAAATAGGTTAAAAACAATTTCTTTACACCTAATTTGACCTGCAAAAGCTCCCCAACAACTCTCCAAAAATCTATTAAAGCTGAAAACAAAAACAGTTTTTCAGAATAGCCCAAAGAGGAAAGAACCGTTGGATTATTGCAGGCCTGGCGGTCGACCGGTCCGGTCGACCGCCAGCCCAGCTGCAAAGAGCCGTTGGCTCTCGGTCGACTGGTCGGTCGACCGTCCCAAAAGAAGAAACACAGTTTCCTTCTTCCGGTCGACCGGTCCGGTCGACTCAGAAAACCAGAGAGCAGCAGTGTGCTCTTGGTCGGTCGACCGGTGCGGTCGACCGACGGACGTGCACAGACGTGCACGTCCAGGCTGTGGCGCCGGTCGACCGGGCGGTCGGCCGGTCAGCCTGAAATGGGAAAAACTGCAGGTTTTTGAACTTGGAAAAATTTGAAAAATTGTTTTAGGTTTAAACAAAGTAGAGTAACATGTTAGTAGGAGTATGTATACATGATCTAGACAAGATATTTATTTTATAAAACTTAGGTTCATGTAAATCTCTACTAAGGCATGAAACCAAATTTTGAAAATGAAAACAAGACCAAATTTATCAAAAACAAATTGTGTGGTGTGTGTATCCTAGAGCCAAATAACCAAGACTCAAACTTTAACATTCTATTCTTACAATGATTCTAAGGACTTCAAGATCTTCAATAGGCTTCTTCATATAATCTTCAACACTTGTTCCTTGAGCCAATTGGAGTTGACTTGAGTCCAAATCCTTGTATTTGTGAGAGAAGACTTCTAGAATGAATAGAAACCTGAAACACACAAACAACAAATATTATAGTACAAATAACTAATATGTTTTGTAATCATCAAAATACACTAATCATGGGTGATTGTAACCTTGGGCCAACAAATTGTAATTAGATTAATAATTTTCTATTATTAGATTAATTTTTAAAATTATGAAAATTTAATTATTATATAAAATTTAATTATTAGATTAAAGTTTTTAATTAATTATTCTAATAATTTTTATTATTAAAATTTTTTATTACTATATTAGTAATATTAATATAAAATTAATAATGTTTTATAATTATAAATTATTTTTTTACTTTTAGAATCTAATATTTTAATTATTGAACTTTATTATATTTAATATTAGATTGCAATATTTAATATTTTTAAAAATTAATATTAGATTACTATTAATATTTTAGTAATCTAATATATTTTAATATTTTTTAATATTAATATTTTAGTATTTTTAATATTTAATATTGTTAGAATGTACTATTTTAAAGTTTTATTATTTATTTTGAATTTTAATATTTTTAGTATTTATATTTTTATTATTTTAACATTTTTAATATATAATATATATATATATATATATATCAAAACAGTTATCGCCAACTTTTCACTTATGACTTATACATTACCAACCAAATGCCGTAAAATATAATATATTTTCCTACTTACAATTTCACATAACCAAACAAACACCGTAAAACTTATTTACGTAAAACTCACTTACATCTGTAAAAAAGTTTACCACTTACGACTTACGATCACTTACAACAGCCAACATGTCCTATATTGAACCTAATAACCCTTTGGTAATCGATTTTGTTCTCATGTAAAGTGATTTTAGTGTACTCATATTCATTCAGTTATTAGTCGATAGCTAAAATTAAGCTGGCTCATTTATAGTTTTTATTTAGCACTAATGCACTTTTTGTTGGCCCAAAGGCCCATCACTCTAGTTTTGATAATGATTAACTCATGTAGTTATAATACTAATGATCTTGTGCTTATTTAGTTTCAAATATTTGATCAAGATCTTAGTAGGTGTTTACCTTCAAAAAAGATTCGAAGTCAAGTTTGAAGCTACCACGTATTGATTCAAGATCTCGCGCATCAAAGTCGCATCAAGTACTCAAGGAGGAGTCTAGCTCATGGATCAAGTTTGGACCAAATCAAGAAGGAGAAGAAGATTTTCAAAAGAAGATTTTCGTGAAGACTTGTGTCATGTTGTAAGTGTTAAGATTTTGTGTTTTAGATAAAATATAAAGGATAGATTAGTTGTGGATTGCTTAAGCTCATATACACACACACAAAATTATATGTGTTTTCATAAAATAGTTTCAGTTTTAGAAAAAATACCGTTTGGGTTTTGAGCTTCAAAGTATACATCCTTATGTTTCATGATTAAAGTTCATTAAAACAAGTTTATATGGTTTATATGTATTTTAGATTTCGTCCATGCACATTGTTGGTTCAAATATTTAGAAAAACTTATTTGATGTTTCTATATCGCGTGTTTGAGTTTTGTATTTATCAAAACTTATTTTAGAGCTTATTTTCAAAAATATAGATATTTCATCTTATATGTGTATTGGATTATATACATACACACTAAGCTTCAAAAGTGTTTAAAATATCTTATTTTTGTATTTGAAGAAGTTTTGAAAAAAATCATTTTTTCAAATTAAAGATTGTTTTTGAAAAATACGGTTTTTTTAAGGCTAAATTTTTATATCACAAAAATGACTAAAAATTTTTGAATATGTGTTGATTTTTTATCACACATATTTGTACTTCAAAGTATTTCAATGAACTTATTTTTGTAGATTTTATGTGATTTTATGGGATTTGATAGGAGTTTATAAGACCAAGATTTAATCTCCAAAATTCCTGACCTAGCCTTCTGGCGGTCGACCGAGCCAAAGTCAGTCGACCAGGCGGTCGATCGATGTGCACAGAAACGTGCACGTGCCTTGGCGGTCGACTGGTCAGAGAGCTTTACTCTCTGAATTTTGCCTCGTCGACCGACCGGTCGACTGATAGGTCAATGACCTGAGTGCGGTCGACCAGGCGGTCGACTGGCAGCCCCAAAGGTCATAAATATGACCGTTGGCCGGTCGACCGGCTGGTCGACCGATAGGTCATCTGGCCTGCAGATTGACCTTAACGGCTATATTTCTGAACTCTATTTAAGGGGGCTGTTTTGGCTGATTTTACACAAGATTTCAAGAGGATTTTTGAGCCAGTTTTTCCTACCTTTCTCAGAGGTTTTTCAATAAGTTTTAGAGCTTAAATTCTATATAAAAAGGAGTGTTTACAAGAGTGATTCTGTTGTATTTTCCAAAAGGATTTCTTGAGTTTTTCCTCTACAAATCTATCCTAGTTTTCTCACAAAAGCTTGAGTTTTCCATTGCCATATCTATCCTATAGGAGCTTTGTTGTGAGAGTGTTTTGGTGATCAAAGAGTAGAGATCACCAAGTGTTCATCTTTGTATTTGAGGAGGCGAACTTACGGTACATGTTGTGACGAATTCTTGTGGGAGCTCGGTGTAAGGTGCGGCCTCGGCAAGCTAGTAGTGTGCTTGCGTGTGTTGTTCTTGCGGGAACAGGTGATGGACTTGCGGGTCAAAGAGTTCTAGTGTGAACTCGTTTTAGGTGTTGCGGCACTGAGTGATCTTACAAGATCGTTATAGTGAAAATCCTTCATAGTATTAAAGGCGGGGACGTAAAGCAAGGGTGCTCGAACCTCGAAATAATTCTTCCGTGTTTGCGATTGCTCATCTCTCTCTCTCTCACTTGTGTTTATATATCTTACATGCTTATATTGTTTATCTCTTTATATGCTTGATATACTTGTACTTAATTGATATATGCTTGGGATTGTGTGCTCACACTTGTATTCAATCAAGAGAGCCATAGTGATACCTCAACTCTTAATTTAGAGGAATCTTGAGCAGATAGTTCAGAGCCCTTCACTGGGAATTCGGCTACACTCTTGTGTTATACTTTGTGTGTTAGCTTAATAGCTTTAGTTTGCACAATAGTTTTAATTCCGCATCATTTGCATTAGATTAGCTAGTATACCTATTCACCTCCCATTCTAAGTGTATTTCAATTGGTATCAGAGCTTGATGCTCTTGATTTGGGTTTAACAATCTTGAGTTAAAGATCTTACATTTAGCTAATCACAATATTTGTTTACACACACATATGAATTTCATGACACCTCCTATGTTGACATTCTTAACATCCAAACTTGAAAAGTTAAGATGTCCATGTACCTAAAAATCCTAGGGATTCATGTTTATTTTGCCACTATTAAAAATTCTTATTGTTTAAATGGCAAATATTTAGAGGCTAACACAAAAGCCATCCATTCTTTAAAATCTACCCTAAATGATGAATATTTATATAGGGTTGCTAACTTTGATTCGGCTTTTATAGTATGAAACACCCTTGTCTCTCTTGGTGAACAAAATCAATACTATATGGGGAATGACTCGGATGATGGAAGTGATACTTCCAACATGTGCTACATGGTCCAAGGGGATGACCCTTGAGGTAAATTCTGAATCCGAGTTAGAAGAAGATATTGACATGCCTTATGATGAGCTTGCATCTTTTTGTCAAAAACTTCTTGAAAAATATGATTTATTAAAAATTGAAAACAATAAATTGAAGAAGGAAAACACTTCTTTGTTAAAAGAAAATGATTCCTTTAAAAATAAATTTGAATGTGTTTCAAAAGAAAATGAATTTTGAAAAAGGAGAATATTTTCTTGTCTTCAAAAGTAAATGACATTTGTGAAGAAAACAATTCAATGAAAAATAAAATTATTTTGGTGAAAAAGAAAAAGAGATTGTTCTAGAAGAAAATAACTCTTTGAAAAGGAAAATTGTTTAAAAGAAAAAGAAAACATTTCTAAAAAGAAAAAGATTGTTGATTCTCATGCTCTTGTCTCTTCTTTCAAAATTAATAATGATATTTGTATTATGAAGAAGAACATTGATTATTTGGGCTCCACTATGAGCCAACGTGCATTTAATCACTCTAAATTGAAATCCATGTTTCGCAAGAAACAACTTTCACATGTTCATGTACAAACCCCACGTCATACATATGCACACCATGTTCACACTCACATCACTCATATACATGCTAGAGTGTACACATGTACACATTGTGGCCGCAAAAGCCATCTTGCAAGAGTTTATTTTGATAGATTAAATTCTATAAATTTTGCAAATAATAACGTTTGGATTCCATTTGTTTCTAACCCCCGTGGGCCCAAAAAGAAATGGGTACCAAAATCCCCACCTCTTGTGTTTGATGTAGGTGTGGGCTTTCACATGACGTGAGTGGATGATGCCTTGATGGTGGATGCGTTTGAACTTGATGGACACTACATTGGATGCATCACCTTCAAGGATGATTGGTGAGAGGACCACCATGGTTTGGAGACTTAGAGAATAGTTCATACGGTTGGTAACTATCTCTAAACTCCTATTTTAATTTACATGCTTTTACATTTGATAATTTTTAGCATGTTTTGGTTTCAATATTCATTATATTAAATGCAATGTTATTAGACATGTGATATACATAGATAATCTTTGAGATACACCCATGGATTCATATTTTGTGTTCTCACTATTATTTAACTACTATGTGTATGCTAGTTCTAAAACACGTGCATTTGGCCTAATGATCATGTTTGTTTTGTGATTCATGTGGTGAGTACTTGTTTAGATGTAGTTTTTGTTAAAACTTGTGTTTATACTTTTACAAGTAATGAGCTATACTTAATTATTATATGTTTGTACTTCATTGCTCATTTTTACTCATTACATGTACATGTAAAACTTAGTTTTGATGATTCTTTCATTTATACTTATTTCCCTATCTTTGTACATGTTTTTTTCATGTATATGTTATTTTTGTCTAAACCTAATAGATATACATGTATATCCTTGAGTAAATTGCCTTCATGCAAAATTCCATTATGGACTCTTTGTAAATCACCTAGAGGGGGGTGAATAGGTGATGGCTAATCTAATGGTCACTAAATGCGGAATTAAAAAACTATTATGACCAAATAAAACTTATTACACTAAACACCACGTATAACACAAGAGTGTAGCCGAATTCTCAGTGAAGGGCTCTGGACTAACTCCTATAGATTCCCCTAGATAAGGGTTGAGGTGCCGCGTTGGCTCTCTTGATTAAATACAAGTGTTAGCAAACAAACCCAAGCATATACAATATGAGCACACAATATATCAAGCATATAAGTGTAAATGACAATAATAGCATGCAAGATATAAATAAGAGACAAAGAGAGAGTGAGCAATCGCAAACACAAGGGATTTGTTTCGAGGTTCGAGCACACTTGCTCTACATCCCCGCCTTCGACACACGAAGGATTTCCACTATAATCGATCCCCCGGATCACTCGGTGCCGCAACACCTACAAGCTCTCGGACTCCCTAGTCCGTACACACCGCAAGCTCCGCAAGCTTGCCGAGGCCGCACCTCAAACACGGAGTTCACACACGAACTCGAAACACCGCGAACACAACCGTCCGCCTCCTCAAAGGAACAAAGTAGAACTTTGGTGATCACAACTCTTGATCACCTAAAATCCTCTCACAACAAACTCCCTATACGGTAGATATAGCAATGGATAGCTCAAGAGTTGTGTGAGAAAAACAAGGATTGAAACTATGGTGAAAAACTCAAGAAAATCTCTTTTAACAACTCTTGATAAAAACTCTCTTTTTGATTTGGAAATGAAGCTCTAAAACAAGTGGATATAACCACTGAAATGAGTGGGAAAAACTAGCCCAAAACTATTCTTGAAATCTTGGAGAAAACAGCCCCCAAATGCCCCAATTTATAGAGCTAGAAAAACTAGTCGTTGGGTCTGACAGAACTGTCGGTCGACCGGCCAACGGTCATATTTCAGACCGTTGTGCCATCGGTCAACCGGTCGGTCGACCGAGGCCAGGATACAGAGAGCAAGTCTCTCTGTCCGGTCGACCGCCCGGTCGACCGGGGCATTTTCAGATAGCAGAGCTCTCTGGACGGTCGACCGGGTCAGTCGACCGGACCTCCTGCCAGAACTGGCGTGCACGTCTGTGCACGTCGGTCGACCGGCTCGGTCGACCGGCTGAAGCGAGGACAGAACTGTAAAGGGATTTAAAACTTGGTCTTTTTGATTGAAATAAAATCCCATAAAATACTGAAAAATCTACAAAAATAGTTTTACCAATATACTTTGATAAACAAACATGCTTGCACAAAATCAAGGCATGTTACAAATAATTTGGACTATTTTTTTAACTTGAAAATATTGGCTCAAATGAAAAACAGTATTTTTCAAAACTTGATTTTTCTAAAACTTGTTTTTCAAAACTTCACCAAATACAAAAACAAGATATTTAAACTCATTTAAAGCATAGTGTGTATGGATATGATCCACTACACAAATATGGTGAAATATCTATGTTTTTGACATTAAGATCTAAACATGGTTTTGGTTAAAACATATAAACTTGAAAACCAAAAGCCAAACGGTATTTTCTAAAAAGAAAATCTTTTGTAAAAACAAAACTATCAAGAGTGTGTGTGTATATGATATACTTGAGCAATCCACCAACTATTCTATCCTTTACATTTTATTCTAAAAACAAAATCTTATAAAATAAACCTAGACACAAGTCTTCATCTTCTTGAAGTCTTCTCTTGAAGCCTTCTTGACTTGGTCCAAACATCGTGCTAGCTCCAAAATATGGCTTTAAATTCTTTGTTGAAGCTATGCACCTACTAAGATCTTGATCATGAATTTGTCACTAATTAAACACAAGATCATTAGTACTATAACTATATGAGTTGATCATCATCAAAACTAGAGTGATGGGCCTTTGGGCCAACACTCTTTTATGTTTGGATATATGTATACCTTTAATTTCAACAAAATATACATATACCTTGATGCTTATTTAGTTTTGATGAAAATTTTAGTTTTGATGATTTCATGTATTTGATATAAGAATTTCATGTTTGTTTTGAATCTTACTGATTATTTCATGAATATGTTATTCACATGATTCTTGTGCACTCACATTTTATTTGTTTACTCATATACTTGTTTTATGAGCACATTTTTGAGCCTTTTAGATCTTGAGTGACAATTTTTGTGTACTTAGCAATGCTTCATGGAATATATGATTTGGTTTTATGTTTTGAAGGATCTTTAACTAGTTTTTTAAAAATTATCTTAAATTAGTTTCTTGATTCTTAAATTGGTAGAGTTTTTCAAACATGATAAATTATTTTCAAACTTTTGTTTTGAAAATCCCTACCAACCAAAGGGCGGTTGGATGAGTGATCATGCCTTGTATACCCTTATTGAATATCTTTTAAACTTATTCATGAATAGGGTGGTAGGTATGAGTGATACACATAATCTTCATGTTATTCAATTTTGTATACTCATATTTATTTTCTTATATATGTATGTTTTAAATTTAAGTGGTATTTTCATTTTCATACATACATATATATGATTTGATTGTGCTTGTTTTACAATATCTTTACACATTTTTTTAAAAAGGCACAAATTATGTTTATGTTAAGCTTGATTTTATCCTAAATGTTAATTGGTATCTTTACAAGCTTATGTATTGATTTCAATTGGTATTTCAATTGCTAATCATTTCAATTGGTATTTCAATTGGTATTTCAATTGGTATTTATTTAGTATCAAAATGTAATTCATGTTTCAATATTAAGATCAAAATCTACTTTTGGTATCTTAAAATTTTTTTTACAAGTGGTACCAACATTTATTTTTGTCAACTACTATTTGATTCCATTGGTATCGTAATTCATTTTGTTGACTTTAAGAAATTTCAAAAATTTGTTTTAAAAGTGATTTCAAAATTTGTTGATATATATTATCTATATGCAAGGGGAGCTTAACATCTTCTCTATATATAGATTCATGTTGAGTGTATCTCACATTAAGGAACTTGACCTCTCTTCTTTACGTGATACACGTGTGTAACATCTCCGTTTACACATTGTATATTATACTTTATGTGGGTTAGGGTCTAGTCATCCCTTCTCCATGCAATGCATGTATACAAGGGGAGCTAATTTTACGCCTCTCCTCTTCATGAATTTATATCGCATATACATCTTTACTGTTTATTTGTCTTCTCCCTTTGTTGATGAATTGACAAAAGGGGGAGAAGAATTTAGAGTTTATATGCATGTTAAATATTTATTATTTATGCATATATATTTATTTTGTTTATGAGTTTTTATTGAAATTTAGAGTTTATATGCATGTTAAATATTGTTACTTATGCATATATATTTATTTTGTTTATGAATTTTTATTGAATATCCTTATTATTTTTGCTATGCAAAAGTTAAGGGGGAGTTTCTATGAAGCTTATCTTTAATCCATATATATAACTCCATGAGTTTTGTCATCATCAAAAAGGGGGAGATTGTTGGCCCAAAGGCCCATTACTTTAGTTTTGATAATGATTAACTCATGTAGTTATAGTTTAATGATCTTATGCTTATTTAGTTTCAGATATTTAATCAAAATCTTAGTAGGTGTTTAGCTTCAACAAACTATTCGAAGTCAAGTTTTGAAGCTAACACGTGTTGATTTAAGAGCTCGTGCATCAAGATCGCATCAAGTACTCAAGGAGGAGTAGATCATGGATCAAGTTTGGACCAAGTTAAGAAGGAGAAGAAGATTTTCAAAAGAAGATTTTCGTGAAGACTTGTGTCATATTTATAAGTGTGAAGATTTTGTGTTTTAGATAAAATTTAAAGGATAAATTAGTTGTGATTTGCTCAAGCTCATATACACGCACACACAAAATATATTTGTGTTTTCATAAAATAGTTCCAGTTTTAGAAAATACCGTTTTGATTTTGAGCTTCAAAGTATACATCCTTATGTTTCATGATTAGAGTTCATCAAAACAAGTTTATATAGTTCATATGTGTTTTGGATTTCATTCATGCACATTATTGATTCAAATGTTTAGAAAAACTTATTTCATGTTTTTATATCATGTGTTTGAGTTTTGTATTTATCAAAACTTATTTTAGAGCTTATTGTCAAAAATATAGATATTTCATCTTATATGTGTATTGGATCATATACATACACACTAAGCTTCAAAAGTGTTTAAAATATCTTGTTTTTGTATTTGAAGAAGTTTTGAAAAAAATCATTTTTTAAATTAAAGATTGTTTTTGAAAAATACATATTTTTGTTTAAGGCTAAATTTCTATATCACAAAAATGGTTCAAAAAGTTATAATATGTGTTATCTTTTTATCACACATATTTGTATTTCAAAGTATTTCAATGAATTTATTTTTATAGATTTTATGTGATTTTATGGGATTTGATAGGATTTTATAAGACCAAGATTTAATCTCCAAAATTTCTGACCTGGCCTTCTGGCGGTCGACCGAGCCAGAAGTCGGTCGACCGATGTGCACAGAAACGTGCACGGGCCTTGGCTTGAGGGCCGGTCGACCAATCCAGAGAGTTCACTCTCTGGATCTAGCCCGGTCGACCGGGCGGAGAGCTTTGCTCTCTGGATCTTGCCTCGGTCGACCGACCGATAGACTAATAGATCAATGACCTGGGTGCCGTCGACCGGACGGTCGACCGACAGCCCCAACGGTTATAAATATGACTGTTGGTCGGTCGGTCGACCAACCGGTTGACTAACAGGTTATCTGGCCTGCAGATTTGACCCCAACGGCTATTTTCTGAACTCTATTTAAGGGGGCTGTTTTGGCTGGTTTTACACAAGATTTCAAGAGGATTTTTGAGCCAGTTTTTCCTACATTTCTTAGAGGTTTTCCAATAAGTTTTATAGCTTAAATTCTATATCAAAAGGAGTGTTTATAAGAGTGATTCTCTTGTGTTTTCCAAAAGAATTTCTTGAGTTTTTTCTCCACAAAACTATCCTAGTTTTTCTCACAAAAGTTTTGAGTTTTTCATTATCATATCTATCCTATAGGAGCTTTGTTGTGAGAGTGTTTTTGGTGATCAAAGAGTAGAGATCACCAAGTGTTCATCTTTGTATTTGAGGAGGCGAACTTGCGGGTTCATGTTGTGACGAGCTCTTCTGGGAGCTCGGTGCAGAGGTGCAGCCTTGGAAAGCTAATGTGCTTGCGTGTGTCGTTCTGACGAGAACAAGTGAGGGACTTGCGGGTTTAAGAGTTCTCGTGTGAACTCGTTGTAGGTGTTGCGACACCGAATGATCTTGCGAGATCGTTATAGTAGAAATCCCTCATAATGTTGAAGGCGGGGACGTAGAGTAAGGGTGCTCAAACCTCGAAATAATTCT
Source organism: Agave tequilana (assembly GCA_038442645.1). Lineage (NCBI taxonomy): Eukaryota > Viridiplantae > Streptophyta > Magnoliopsida > Asparagales > Asparagaceae > Agave > Agave tequilana. The sequence continues at coordinate 19,532 of JAVJIF010004603.1, forward strand.
CCCGTGTTTGTGATTGCTCATCTCTCTCTCTCTCACTTGTGTTTATATATCTTGCATGGTTATATTATTTATCTCTTTATATGCTTGATATACTTGTGCTTAATTGATATATGCTTAGGATTGTGTGCTCACACTTGTATTCAACCAAAAGAGCTAGTGGCACCTCAACTCTTAATCTAGAGGAATCTTGAGGAGATAGTTCAGAGCCCTTCACCGGGAATTCGGCTACACTCTTGTGTTATACTTTGTGTGTTAGCTTAATAGCTTTAGTTTGCATATTAATTTTAATTCCGCATTATTTGCATTAGATTAGCTAGTACACCTATTTACCCCCCTCTAGGTGTATTTCACTTTTATGTAGTCAAACTCCAGAGCTTCGAGCTTTTTTACAACCTAATAAGTTTAAATGGTTCAAAATGCTAAGAAGACAACACATCCTAATAAGTTTAAGTATATTTAATTTACTCTTTATAAATATGTATAAATTGGGGCATTTCACTACGCCTCCTATGTCAAATCGTAATTAGAAAAAACTCAACTTCATAATTTTATTCTCTTCAGTCACTTTTTTTTTTAAAATAAGAATGTGCGCCCACGTGTCAAGTGCTGAAGCGCTCATCAGCGACGAAAGACAAAAATGCCCCTAAGTAATCGCTTCAAAAAAGCGAACCGCTTTAAAAATGTCCTATTTATGATGACTGCGATTATGATTGTAGTTCTCACAAAATGATCGCAAGCATATTTCTGAGAATTACGATCATGATCGCAATCCTCATAAAATGCATTATTTATGAGGACTGCGATCATGATCACAGTGCTCACAAAAATGTCATGTTTCTAAGTCTTATAGGATTGCGATCATGTTCGCAATCCTCTTTATTAGGATTGCGACCATGATCGCGCACAAAATTTTTCTATTTGAGTCTTTATGATATAAGGACTGCGATCATGGTCGCAGAAGACTGCGACCATGATCGCAGTCCTCATAAATGCATCGTAGTCCTCACAAAATGCTCTATTTCAGGGTGAGTCCTCATAGAGGACTGCGATCATGAGTCGCAATCCTCGTATTAGCACCGTCATCATCAGCAAACACCGTCCACTGACATCGAATGATTTCTAATGCTTTTCAGATCTAAACACAAACCAAATTCATTGCAAGCATGAACAAACAAGATCTATAAAAGATCGATCCCCAAAAAAAAAATTCTAGTGGCTCTGCCCCTAACCCTGAGTAGGGGCTCCCCGCCTTCTTCCAACCCTCACGATGATCTGACCACACAGGTCGATCCGCGAATTACTCTGTATTGGGGTCAAAGTTGAGGGGAGAGAAACGCCAGGGGCACTGAGAAAGGATAAAAAGAGGAAATGAAAATATATAAACAAGTGGTGGTTAGGAGGAATCAATTTATGCTGACGTGGATGAGGCTGTAACGAATCAAATTATGACGTTGAGTTTGTTTTCTAATAATGACGCAAACTAGGTGACTGTAGTGAAATATTTCATATATATATATATATATATATATATATATATATTATATATAATATATATATATATAATATATATATATATATATATATATATATATATATATATATATATAGAGAGAGAGAGAGAGAGAGAGAGAGAGAGACTTGTGTCATTCCAGAAGAATTCGAGCCTGAATCCTTCCCATTCAAATACAACCTCTGACATTCGAATACAAGATTCACTCCGTTAAAGTTAATCTATATTATTTCAAATATCTATAATCTAAAAATCAAGTGTTTTGAATACTTTTTGCCCATCCATCATGCGGTGCAAAATGGATGGCCGAAAATAGTGAGCTGATTAGATTTTTATCTTTAGACATACAAATTCTTGATTTGGCCATTTGATCATGATCTAAACATTTAAAAACTCTTACAAACCAATTTTGTTAGGTTTCAAATCTTCTACACCGTTAAACTAACCAACTCACTGCTTAGGCCGTCCGTTTTTCTCCTACGTGATGCATAGGCAAAAAGTATTAAAAACACTTGATTTTTTATTTATAGATACTTGAAATAATATAGATTAACTTTAACGGAGTAGATTTTGTGTTCGAATATTGGACGTTGATACTTGAGCGGGAAGGATTCGGCCTCAAATCCTTCCGGAATGACACAATTCTATCTCTCTTGCTATATATATATTATATATATATATATATCAGAAATATGTATATCAGCTGACAGCTTAGAGTCCCTCTCAGCCTGCGGTGAGCTGTCACATTATTAGCCACACTAATAAGGACGGCCCGCCTATTGGAACAGCTGAAATTACTAAATAACCCTGCGGTAAAAGATAGTGGATCTGTAGTTTATTATTTTTTTATATTTCTGATCTTAGTTAATATTGTCACAGTTATCTTTATAACTGCGACCAACTGAAAATGAATCAGGTCTCTTCAAGTGCAACTTCAACAAAACACGAAATAAATTTGAATGCTTTTTTATTAATTTTTTTATATGCAGATATTATGTATTTTAGGAATGCGACTAAGCTCTTAGTGGTCAATAAAATAATTTCTCAATAGTTTTAAAAGTGACTTTTGTCGCAGTCTACAATTATATATAAGATTGTATCATGTAGAACTCATAAACATGTCAATTTTTTTGTGCTTAATTTATATATAAATAAATTAATTTTTGCAGAATTTTATGATATGATCTGTAAGAATTTCACTGATTGCGAATATAGTCGCAGTTTATTTATTCGCATGCCATGTATAAACGATCAAAATTATTTTTATATATTGCATGCGAATAAGAACTGTGATTGTAGTCACAGTGCTTAACGATAGCATGTTGTGGATGATTTTTTCGCTAGTTAAATGTAAAAATGGTGAATAAGGACTGTGAGTATAGTCGTAATTTACTTATGATTTTATATATTTGTTCTTCACTGTGGCTGTTGTATCTTTTCACGCATGAGATGAACTTTGTATTTGTGTTACACACTGCGTCCGTAGTCACAGTTTTTTAATTTGTGATATACAGTGAAATATACTGATTTGAGAGAATTGCGATAATAATCGCAGTATCATCTGTTTATATAGTTAACTTTGGACTGCGACCATGGTCGCCGTTTTTAACTTGATTGAATGCATGATCAAATTATTTTTATCAGGACTGCGACCATGGACACAGTTTTATGTATAAATATAGCTAATTATGGACTACGACCATAATCACAGTTCTTTCAGTTGAGAGTAATTATCATCTGAATACTGCGACTAAGGTCACAGTTGAGATGCAAAAATAATAACTATTTATTATAATCACAGTGCGAACATAGTTAACTTCTTAATAAAAGACTTACATTTTTCTTTAGTAAATCATTATATTTCTTATCGTATGATAACAATATTTGCTACAATATATTAGATCCGCGACCATCGTAGCAGTATTAAGAAAATCACTTAGCAGTCCTGTGATTACTGCGATAGGTGAAAGAAACATACTTTACATGTATTTTAAAAATATGAAATTATTTTTCAGATAAAAGTAAATTTTATTTATAACATAATATGGTAAAGATACCTTACAAAAAAAGAGCATTAAAAGCTCTTAAAAGAGGACAAAAATAAGTTGAATATAAGAGGAGCAGAAAATTCTAGTCTTATAGTCATCACCATCATAAGCAGATTCGTCGTCTTCATTCTCCTCATCTTCCTGTTCATCATCATCCGGCTCGCTGTCCTCTTCACTTTCTTTCTCTTTTTGAGTGTACTTTGATTCATTGATAAATTCTCAGAATGGATCATCTGTATCAATCTCTTCTTCCAATCCGTATCGAGAAGAATCTGTATAGGATATGCTCAAGGAAAGCGCGCCTTCAGCATCAGAGGACATGCTTTCATCAAGCATGTCTTTGTAAAGTGGCAGAGGAATAAGTTCGTTCTCACTGGGCCCTATGAAAACTTCATCATCCTCATGAAGAGGAGGATTAGATAAAACATTATTTGATGTAGTGAGATAGTCAAAAGTGTGAAGTCCAGACTGCTATCAGATTACTAGAATCCTCTGAAGAAAAAGGACCGATGGGAGAATGATTGAAATTAAAATCTAAGTGTTCAAAGGGAAAAAATGGGAAAGACATAATTCAAGAATGAATTATTTCAGGAAGGTTGGAAATCAAATTGAAAAAGAAAAGCACAAATATCTTTTTTAGATATGAGATAATATATTAATTACAAGCACTATAAAAAAGGCCAATACTGTGAAACGACGTGAATAGTAATAATAAGTGTTATACATGACGGTTGAGTATTCGAAGAAGTGATAAAAAAATTAAGTATTTAATTAAAGCAATTATGGAGGGAGAATCCAAAGAGTTTCTTTTTTCTCTAGAGGTTTATTATGTGAACTACAAATTAGCTTTTTACAGAATATTTTTTCTATATATTTAGATTTCGTATGGTGCATATCTTTCCTTTATCGATATTAATTTTAGTGCACCTCTTTTTTGAGACTATTGCTTTATCACGATAGATATGATATTAATTACTTCAATTAGGTCAGAGTAATTAATATAATATTTTATAAGATGTGATATACATGGACTGCTCTCACAGTCACATGGCTAATCTACTTTGTTAAGCTTGATTGTTCTAGGACTGCGACTTTTGTTATATTTTATAAACGATCAAAATTCTGTTACATATGGCATGCGAATAGGGACTGCGACTATGGTCGTAGTCCTGAACGATAGTATGTTTCGTCTATTATTTCTATGCGAATATGAAATGCGACTAGAGTCACAGTCGTGATATAAGATTCGAAGTTATATTATATTAAGTCTCCGACCATGGTCATATTGTTAAAAGGTCTGCAGTTAGGGTCACACTCGTGATATAAAATTGGAACTTTTGTTATACTATGACTGCGACCATGGTCGCTATGCCAATAAATTTTTTTGATTATATTTTTGAATGTATGTGTATTGCGAGCTTAGTTCTATTTATAATATACATTGAGAATAAATTATTTTTTATTATCAGATCGACCAAAGTCGCAGATCATTAAAAAATGCATGAAATATTATCCAACTAATCTGCAAATACTGTGACAGTTATAAGAATATCGAATTTATAAAATATCATCAAAATAAATCATTAACCATTGTATTTTTTTTACATTGTACATTTGTAATACAAAAAATATACGGCTGCCCACATCAAATTTTATTTTTCTATTCATTTCAGTTTCTTTTACTAAACCTATATAAATTGAAAACGCAAAATTAAACAATAAAAAAAAACTATATATTACAACTAACATTTTAGGTTTCACGCATATTTTTACTTTTATTGCTACTGTTTTTTCTCATCATCTTTATCTAATCTTTTTTCTCTTTATATTTTCAATGTAGTAGAATTAGAAAATTTATAACTGTAAATAAATCAATAAAAATTTCTCTGTAAATTACAAATATTTTCGGTAAAATTTTATTATGGATGAGTTTTTGCTAGGTTAGAAGTAAAAGTGGGGATATTTTGGTTAACTTAATTGAGGATTCTATAGGCGGGATTTTTTTTTTATATTTTTAGCGCCTACACTCTGCCATGGACATGTGGCATAGATTCGGTCATGTCACCGCCGGCTGGGCGGCTGAGGTTAGATACCCCTATATATAAGGGTTTCTGTCCCTCAGCCGCCATCTGAGAGAGTTCCTCAGCTGGCGGGACGTGGCAACATGATAGCCATACATTTGTCAAATTTTTTGGCTGATTGACAAAAAAATCACGCTCAAAAAAGTCATCAGTCACTTCAACAATTGCTTTGACTAAAATACCCTACGTTACAATTTTTACTGTCTGTAGAACTGTTCCTTCCAAAAAAAATCTCAGATCTGAAATTTTTAATTCATCAATCCGAAAAAATTTAGTGTTAATGATTCCTAAACTTTTCAAACGATTGTGTTCAATTTTTTTTTTAAAACAAAGATCTTACCAAGATGGCGCCGAAGAAATCATCTTCGAAAAAAGTAAAGGGAAAACCTAGGAAATCTAATTTTTTTGGTTCTGTAGCCCTTAATATTTTGATTTTTTCAATTGTGATTTCTATTTTTTGTTTTTTAAACAAAATTTTCTCTTTAAATTTAACTTCGATTCAAAAGTGACTCTTGCACTAATTTTTTTAATTCAGTTTTGAATTTTAATTCCAAAAAGAAAATAATACTGAATTTTTTCAGGAAAATTTGAATTTTCTTAAAATTTTCAAGAATATTGGTTTTAAATAAATAATTATTTAAAATTTTCATTTTAAAAGCTTGCGACAATGGTCTCAATTAAGAGTAAAAGAGTCACTTTTTTGGTTTTAAAGAAGTAAGAATCAAATTTAAATTTATTTATGCGATTTGAAATAATATTTTTAATTTTTTACCCTGAAACTTTAATCGAAGTCACAGCTTAAGATGAAAAGAGAATAAGAATTAATGATTTTATTAGAGATTAATTTTTTAAATTTTTTAAATTTTTTAACACGGCGACCAAAGTCCCCAAGGTCACAGTATTTTTTCATTCCATTTGGTCGACTTGGGTCACAGTTCTTTATATTAGCTTAATAGGTTTCTGCGACCTTGGTCGCAATCTATGAATAAAATATTTTTTTAAAGTTTTTTAAACGTCCGTTTGTTTTTAAGATTTTTTTTTTAAAACATTGCGACCGATGTCGCAGTGTTGCCGTCTCTTCTCTCTTTTTTTGGGCATGGGATGCGGTCTGTTCTACTAAATCAACTTAATAAGATACTGCGACCCTGATCACATTATGATGAAATAAGGGTCACAGTGCTCTGAACCATTGGCCAAGGTACTCATTAGTTAATTAATTGGGTTAATTAGAAAAATGCGACCTTTGTCGCAGTGTTATTTAACAGTGCAACCTGGTCGCACTGTGTTATAATTTATTATCTACTGTTGCGACTATGGTCCCAGTCCTTTTTCTTTTCCAAATTTATTCAAAAGTATAGCAACCGTGATTTTTTTTAAATTTTGTACTTATGTTAATGTTTTTGCATCTATAAGTAAGTAAGAACTGAAGATTCGTCCTATAAGATTGAATAAAATCAATAACTTGTTGGGGGCTTCTTCACAATCTTCTCCGAGGTTCATTACATTCATAACACGAGAAATATTAGGATGTCTATAATAACCTAAAAAATTATTTTATAACTGCAAATAAGGTCGCAGTTATATAGATACTGAGACATAATTTATTAATAACAATAACCATAATCGCAAACTTTAGGATGTCGATAATAACCTAAAAAATTGTTTTATTAAATACTACGATCTTTTTCGCAGACCTTAAAAATTAATTACCATAAGAAAAAAAACAGGTAATTTTAAAAATTAAATAACTATGACTGAGGTCGCAGTTAAAAAAATGTGAAATTGTTAACTAAAAAATGACGACTTTGGTAAAAGTTACTCTTGTTCTGTAAATATAAACTAGGTCGCAGTTCCATCTAGGTTACCTAAGATTTTTTACAAATGAGAAATTGCGAGAAAAAAATTAAAAAGAAAGAAAGAAATTAAAACCTCTCGATCAGCATTTAAAGATCTCAACTCATCAAGATTTTCAATATTCTGTGACGAAGTTGAACACAATGATATATGATTCATATTTAGATCGGGAGAAAGAGATCGGGGACGACGACCTGAATTGGCAGGAGTTGTGTTCCGATCGGCAGTCGACATTAAAATTGAAAATGAGATCTCGATGAAGAGCTTGGAGATTTAGGTCTATAAAGTAAATAAAAAGTATTGATCCGGATCCCAATTTTTTAGAAAAACTTTATGAGTGAAAACTCAAACCTGGATTTGACAACGCGCGGAACAGTAAAAAGAAGAATAATAATAATAAATAATACCGGGACTACTGTTCGCGGAGGGAAAAAAATCTCGCGTAAAGTTTCCTTGAATCAATTGAAAGTTTACAACGGATTAATACTCCGATTATAAGGGAGGGAGGATGTTGAGTCTTGAATCCTCCCTTGTTTAGTGCTGGTTCTTCGTGTGGCGGTGGAGAGTGAATCTTGTTCTCCGTTGACCGGATGACCGTCGGGATCGTCAGGGATCTTCTCTTTGGCTGGTAGAAGGAGTAACACAACTCTGTCTGCCAAAACTCTCAAAGAGAAGGTAGGCAAAGGGCAACTCGTACGCAGCGAGCTTGTTGAAGAGTTTAGCTCTCTTTCTCCTGTCTCTGTCTTGTTGTCGTTTTAACTAAAGAAAATCTGACCCCTTCTTCAATAGCGATGGGGCTATTTATAGGGGTTCCAGGGTGAACGTGCCCCCTAAAAACGCTCCACAACGAGGGGCTGACCTCCCCGCTATGTGGGCGGCGACTGGCCCCATAACCAGGGCGGTTGATGTTGAGACGCGGGTGTCGAGCCCACGCGCCTTGATGTTGAGACGCGGGTGTCGAGCCCACGCGCTTTGATGTTGAGACGCAGGTATCTAGCCCTCGCGCCTTGATGTTGAGACGCGGGTGTCGAGCCCACGCGCCTTGATGTTGAGACGCGGGTGTCGAGCCCACGCGCCTTGATGTTGAGACGCGGGTGTTGAGTCTTCGCGTCTAGAACTTGAAACTCTGCTTTTTAATGGCTTGTCTTTAGTGATTTTTAGACAGCCTACAGAACCCCCTCCAAAGTTTTCGATATTCCGCAGTTAACTGGGACGGATTTCGAAATACTTTGGACTCTAGCTGAATTCGCCTTTATGACTGGACTGTTAATGCTCCGGGTTTGATCTTATCTGGAGTTGGTCTTCGTGAGTGTACTGTTGAACTCTTTGAGGCCACCAGAGTTGATCGTGTTGAGTGTCTAGATACACAGTCTAAACCTCCCCGATTGATTTTAGTCTGTCATGGACGCGCTTTTAGCCAGGAGTGGATGATCATCTTCTTGTGCCAGTGTACTGTTGAAACTGATTTGCAGAAGTAAGGACTGAGCGCCAGTTCTTTTTGAAGAGCAGAGATAGTACTGCTTTACAGACGCGACTTTCATGGGGTGCGCCTTTGGAAATGGAAAACGCGACTGGTATTCGATTGGGCAGACGCGATGCTAGGCCAGATTGGAGGGACGCGAACTTCGGAGAGACGCATCCTTTTAAGTAAGGACGCGACTATGGCTGTGCTGACGGGGCACGTCCATCAAAGAGGCGCGCCTGTTGAGTGCGAATCCGCGCCATGTCATGAGTGCACCGCCACTTGTTCTGGGGAACCGTCGGGACATCACATTTTGGCGCGCGGACTTCCCGGTTCATTAAATGATCTGTTTCACGCGTCAAGCGATGACTCGCTGTAGAGCTAATCGAGCCATGCGCCGCGTTTCTTTGCAAATCTTTGTGCCTATAAATGGCAACAGTCAGAGAGGTATCTCTTCTTCTCCGAGCGCATCTGTTAGGGTTTTTAGAAAAAGGATTTTTGTTCATCACTTTTCATTTCTCCTTCATCGGATTCTTGATCACCAATGGCACCCAAGGCCAAGCCAACCGCATCATCCTCAAAGGCGGCCGTCGCCGAGGCCCAGAGGGGCGGTTCCTCCGCGCAGGAAGTCCTCTTCCCAGGTATAATGCCGCTTAGGCTTAACCTTCACCATTAATGGTGGAAGTTCATGGAACCCCTAAAAAAAAACTTTTTTTTTTGAGGAGAACCGTCAACACAGAATATAAACCGTGTTTGATTCTCAGGCGCGGTCTCAGACGCGGTCTCTGAGTTGATAACCAAGGCGCGGGTTTGATGACCCGGTGCCAGTGAGTCCTTCATTTCAGATTCTTCACTTAGAATATTTCTAATTGTGAAGGGTTCGGACGCGGACTTGACCCTTGCGTTCTATGACATCAGGTGCTGATTTTTTTTATGAATCTTGCACCTGAGCCCAAGTACTTAGAGATTTTTCATAAGTCTTGGTTTTCAAAATGCGGGCTTGATCCTGCAGGCCTCACATCTGGACGCGGATTTGCAGGTCTGGACGCGAATTTTGATAATTCCTGCGTCCAGTGTCTCTTCTGCGTCTGGACGCGAATTCTCAAGTCTAGACGGGAATTTTGATAATTTCTGCGTCCAGCATCTTTTCTGCGTCTGGACGCGGATTCTCAAGCCTAGACGGGAATTTTGATAATTTCTGCATCCAGCATCTTTTCTGCGTCTGGACTATAGACACTTAACACAATTTTTTTTTTGATAATATGTCTGATCAAGTGTCTTTTTCTTTTGCAGTGCTACACTCTTCTGCCCCACTCTCCAAGAAGCGCCACTTTGGACACGTAGGTGGCCCTGACCGTGATTTAATCTTTGCGCTGCAAAGGACTGTACCTGTAACTGCTGACAGGTCGCAGGAGCACAAGAAAAGGCTCTCCAATGTTGACATGACAACTTTTCGGGAGCTTATGACTGACGCAGCATTCACAACGGATGCTCGCATTCCGCTGGAGAAGCCTGCCTTCTTCTTTGGAGACCATGTCGGCGATGGCGGCTATTCCATGTATGACGAAACTTATAAATGGCTCCGCCAGATAGGGGGTAGAAGATTCTTTCTTCCGGACATGGAGAGGATGTACCCGCTGTCTTATCTCCAGCACACGTCCATATCTCGGAAGATGAAATGGGACCTTTCCCAGTATGTCCCTGAGATTACCCTTGGTGACTTAGGCTCCAAAAGGGTATACCGTCATGATAGTCATGATAGGGCGGTTCTCGGCCTATTCCCCGGGTCGCTCAGGACTGAGCCCCCCGTTGGAGAAACACTAAAACTTGGCACTACTTTTCTCAACGCGTTCATAAAAGTGGAGGGTGATTTTCTGGTTGAGTTCCGTTCTCCCGGGTGGGTTCATTCCACCGAGAAGTATTGGTGGGGCAGGATGGTGAGCTTCGTCCTTGCCGACCTTAGGGACTTGTTGGAGCAAACGGATCTGTACCAGGCAGTCAGGGCCGTACAGTATGGTATCCCGCCGAGTTCTCAGAACTTCTTCGGGGTCCTGGAGCGGTACAATCCTTTGACGGGGATATTCTTCACTCCAGTCGAAGAGATGGGCCTTGCCCTGCACGAGTTGCATGAGGTCTCGGGGCTGGCAACAGGGGACTCTCCCTATGAGGAATATGTCCCAACCACTGAGGAGCTCAACCTTATGAAGAAAGGGTCTCCTCAAGTGTACGAGACTTATTGGGAGGTGTTATGTCACTTCCACATTTGCGGTCAGGTAACTTCTTGGAGGTCGGGAGGAGTCAAGCAGCTGTCTTGGGCCTGCTACTTGTTTAACGGTATCAATAAGAAAGACCATGCGGTAACCCGACTGGCTCCCAGCTCCGACAAGGAGATTGACGACAGGATTACGGCTTCTGAAGGCTTCTACACCACGGTTTCGAACGGGGATGGTTTCGAACCTGACATGGTTTTCGAAAAGCTTTCACCATCAGGCCCGGATTCCTGTCTCCGATCGAGCACTGTTGGCAGGCTTCTTAATGCTATGGTTGAAGCGCTGTGTGGTGCCCACACTGCCACATGAAGTCATTGTTGCCGATGTAGTGTACCGGCGGTGCTCCTGGCCTATGGCAGTCCCATCGCCCTTCTTCCGGCCATGGCGGCTGGCATTCAAAGCGGGTTGCGGGCGTTAACTCAGACTTTCTGCAAGGCAGGGAAGGCTGTCGATTCTCATGGCAAGCCGATTGTTGACTCAGAGGGGAAACCGACAGTGAAGCGTCCCAACCCTCGGGTCGAGCTGCCCTACACGTACTTAATCGCTTGGTACGGGATGCACTGCCCCTCTCTGATGACTCCGGTGCCTTGGAGTGAGGGTTTCGTCCCCTTTGTACAGCTGCTGGAGGGTTCTGACTGGTGTAATACTTACATGTATTACGTTCGAAAGTGCATTCTGTCTGCTTCAAACTACCAGCTTAACCGCTGCTTCCCGAGATTCCTGGTGCATCTTTTGGGGAACTATATACTGACTCCGCAGGCCAAGATGATTTCACTAGGCTGTCAACGGGGATCTTCTGGTGGTTGATTAACATCCGGCCTGGGTATGTGGTTTTCCGGCAAGGGACTTCATGCACGATCGAGCCATATATGCCGAATCGCTTCGCCCGGCAGTTCGGCTATGATCAACTTTACGTTGGCAACCCCAATGCTCGACTCGCCTTCAGTGGGAACTTGTTCGAAGGTGCTCGGGCTTGGTACTATAGCGTGGCCGGAGGGACGGAAGCAACTTTCTGTCTACCTATCAAGGAGCCAAAGGGCCGCACAAGCTTCAGCTTCTGCACCTGGTACTTCCAGGTCAACCAGACACCATCCTTTGTTCCGGAGTATTCATGCATTGAGAGTATCAATGCAAATTTCGAAGCAAGGTCGGGGTCCGGTAAACGCTCGCGAGGCGTCGAGCAGTATCTGAAGGCTCTGAGGGAAGTAGGGAGAGGGTCGAGGGAGGAGCCACGAGCAACAAAGGCTCGACAAGCAGTGAGTAAGCGTGCTCGAGGCTCTACTTCCACTGCTGACCCTGCCCCAAAGAAGGTCCGGAGAGACTTGACGTCTGCAGTTTCTCTATCCGAAGACATCCCTTCTGGTGTTGAGGAACCGAGGGAAGAAGAGGCGGACGAGGATGATGCCCCCTTAGTCCATGCCCGCAGGTTGCGCAGCAGGGGCCCCAGGATTGTGGAGGAAGCGGAGCCTGCTGACGAACCAACCGCTGCTGATGAGGCCGAGCAGTTCGAAGTCGACATCATGAGCGGGGGTGATGTTGAGATTCCGGGGGTCTCAGTTCAGCCCGGGTCTTCCCCAGCTCACGAAAGGAGAGATGAGGCATCGCAAACCGGAGGTCGACATCATGAGTGATGTTGAGATTACAGGAGTCTCAACTCAGCCCGGTTCTTCCCCTGCTCATGAAAGGAGAGATGAGGCACAACAACCTGGGTCTTCAAGTGTGTTCGTCTCCAGTCCTCGGACAGTTGACCCCAGCCCTACCACTGGGGTAATTGGTGGCAAGGCTCCGGCTATCGAGGCCTCTCGCGTCGAACTGTCGTCTTCTTTATCCGCAGAGGGAAGCGATTTTGAGGATGAGGTTGATTATGGTGACGAACTCGCTCCTCCTGATCTGAGTAAATTCTCACACATCTCGGAGGAGGAAATACATGGGTGCGAGCCGTTGACGGCATCACCACCGGCGACAGTTATTCCCGCTGAAGGTACTCTTTTTACCTTCTGACTTGATTTTCCTTTTCATTTTGAAGAGGAGGTTTTAACATTCTCCTTTTATGCTGCAGGGTTGGCCGAGGATATTGAGGCTGCAACCTCCTCGCATATCGAGGAGATGGTGCAAGAGTTGACCCAGCCGGAAGGAGTTGAGACTTCAGCCGTTGAGATGCCTCCAGAGAAGGCAACTACTGAAATCGGGGAGACTCCCACTCTGCAGGATGAGGAGGCAACCACTGAAGCCAGGGAGACTTCTACTCTGCAAGATTCGCCCAAGAATTTGACATCTCTGGACCTCCAACTTGGTAAGGAAGTTTTGATGTCTTGAATGTTCTCTTCTCACCATTGTAGCTAATGTTGAGATAATTTGTAGAGAGAACTGAGGGGGCTCAGGTGGAGAGTCTGACGGTCAGTACCCTTCCGGAAGGCCACACAGCTTAAGCCTCGGCCGAGGTTTCTGAGGAGGTCGAGCCCACTACTCTGTCATCAGCTGTGGAGGTTCCTGCAGAGGTAGCACCCCCAGAAGCGCTAGTGGCTGCTCTTGCTCCTGCCGTACCGGTGGTCAGTCTGACTCTTGTGCGAGAAGAGCCAGCTTACATCCCTCACCCTGTGATAGAAAGGGGGTCGGGGAGCACCTCGGGCGATAATACTATGGAGTTCCTGACACGCAAAACGGTTGCAACAGTTCTTTGACTCGATGCGATCATGAATCGATTTCATCCCGTCTGGGGGTAGCTCCTTTGAATTTGCCCAGATGTTTCTCGAAAACTTGGCCGAGAACATCAAGTTGGCCGGAGGCCCTTCGCTAGCCCAGGCGTGTCTGATGGTGGTGGAGCAGCTGGGACAAGACCAGAGAGAGCTTCGATCCCTAGAGGATGCCGGCTCATTCCACGAAGCCCAAGAAACTCTGAATAGGCTCCTTGCTGCTCAAGAGCAGGAGCGACGGGAGGTGGAGGAGAAGATAACCGATAACACCCGTCTTCTTGAAGGTTTCTAGGCTGATTATCAAAGGCTAACAGTCGAGTCCAAGGAATCTGTCATGATCATACAGGCTGCAAAGCAGGCTATCCTTGACTCTCGGGCTGCGATAGCCAGGGCTGAGGCCATGATTGCTTTTAACGAACAGAAGCTTGCTACCTCTGAAAAGAGGCTAGCGGAGTTAGAGGCTGCTAAGGCGCAAGTTGAAGCAAACCTCTCTGTTCGTTCATCCGAGTTGGAATCCCTCCGTGTACAAGCGCAGGGATTTTTATCTGAGGCGGATCTGCAGGCCCAAGCTCTTATGGAGGCTGAGAAGGCGCGTCAACATAAGATACATCGCCTTAGAGAGCAAATCTGTTCCTTGGCGAACCAGGACTTGTAGCCTTCTCTTTTTTTGTTTAAAGAAAAGGACACTCTGTTTTACTAAGAGTGTTTGTATTAACTTTTATCAGATGTAATAAAAGTCTTTGGAGTTCTTGTTCCATCTTTATTGCCTTGCTGTAGATGAATTCAACTTCTCAAGTCTTCTTGATGAGACGCGGCATTGATTCATAGGAACCTAGGCAGAACCAAATTTTTCTGATGAGACACAGCATCAAATCATAGAGAGAGACGCGGTTCATCAGTTCTTAGACAAAACAAAGTCCTTTTGATGAGACGTGGCGTCAATTCACAGAGAGAAATGCGGGTTAATTGACGCGAATCTGTTCTGCTAATGAAGACGCGACTCAAGTGGACGCGAAGGACGCAGTTTTTGAGTGTGACTCACTGGTCGCAGTCCTTTAGGATGCAGCGCTGGGTCTTTTGACTAGGTGCGAACAACCACTACCCATGCAGACACAGCTCCTCTGATGAAAACGCAGTTTGAGTGGGCGCGAGGGACGCAGCCTTGCGTATTTTCCGACTAATCCCACAATGGCCTAAGTCTTTTGCTGAGTTAAGTGCTTTCCCTTAACATGGGCCCGTTTGCTGAAGGGACGCAACTTTGGGTCGCGCGAACATTCCTCTGGAATGTAGGTGGACGTCATTCAGTCTGGAAAGGGGACGCGGATTCCTGGACGCGGCTTTCTTATCTGCGTCTTGATGTAACTTCCTCGGCGTTAAATGCGGCCTGACTTAAAGATTTCATAAGATCTTTGAATGTCAAGTCTTCATTGACGATTGAGAAACCGGGTCGTCTGTTGTTTCCCGAAGCAGTTGTCCACGCGTTGGTTTCTCATTGGACTTAGGCGTTAATGCCTTTTAATGCAAAACCGGCGCTGGCGGTTTGAGACCAGCATCTGCGACGCTTCCCGAAGCAACGTTCCACGCGTCAGACTCCTATTGGACTTTGACGGTCGTGCGGTCATTAAGGCCGACGGTTTTGATTAATGAACCATTAATGACAGCTATCAGGGGCTGCCTATAAATAGGGGTTCCTTCTCTCCCTTTAACAGTCCATACTGTGTTCTTTTTGAGAGCGAGTGCTCTGAGAGTTTCTGCCTTCCCCTTCAAAGGACTTCACCAGGGGTTTGCCTCCATGGATGAAGATGACCCAGAGCTTTCATGTTTTGTTTGGTCTCTTCAGAAGATTACCACTGTCAAGTGATTTCAATAACAGAAAGCATCTCTCTGAACTCCTTTTATGTCCGCGCTTCGATGCAGAGAGTTACACTCTTAATAGAGGCCTCTGCGGGTACGCCGTTCTGATTTGCCATGACCTTTTTAGTCCTAACCAATTCTGAACTTTAGTATATCTCTTAGAGAGATATCATCTGGACTTTCTTGCGAAGTCATGGTTGGTGCATTCCTCTTCTGGAATTTGCGCCATCGACTTAAGCTTCTCTGGACGCGAGTACAGAAGTCTTTGGCGCTGGCTTTGCTCCTGAAGCTCGCGTTTTATGGCCACTGACTTGGAGGAATTCCAACTCGGGTTGAAGGTTTCAGACCCGAATCTTGCAACTCCTGTTCCTCCAACAGAGAGATGGCAATTTTTGGCGTCTGATTCTCTGCGCGCCTTGTATCTTAAACGCGGATGTGGAATTAGGTCGCGTTTGAATTCTGTGTGTATCACAGTCTTGGTCGCGTCTGTTTCTGCCACCGCAGAAGTTTGACTCACTGCGTGGGTCATTCTCGCGTCTGCAGTCTTCAGCAATAACCGCGTTTGTGACTTAGTTTTCTTCGCTGAAGTGTACTAAGTTCCAGATGTTCTGATTCCTTTGTTTATTCCTTACAGGTAGGCTTGATCGTCCTTTTTCACGTTCGCTGGGCCCCTGGAAGAATATTTCGGCCGGCGAATTTGTTCGATGTTCGTCCACAAGGGAAGAAGTCATGGTCCTCGTCGTCTACAAGGGAAGAAGTCATGGCCCTTGTCGGGGACTTAACCCTCGCCAAGACCTCTTTGAATGCGACGCATCAGTCATGCTTGCTGGCATGGCATGGTCAGAGTAAGGATGGCGGCGAGGGGGTTACGGTGGATATAGTGGTGGTTAGCATCCCCTTCCTCTCTCACCCCAGAAGTGACATCGAGGACACTCCATGTTTGTTGGATGGCCTGCTGGGGAAAGAGATGCTCATGAATGAAGGGTTGCAGGGCTTTCTGCTGCCACCGGACCTCAAGAACACCATTGCTCTTAGCTTAGTCAGCTAGGGCTCTTTCGATGTTACATCATGTATCGTGGTGCAACCAGCTTTTGATCGTTGTCACAATGTCTGATTCTATTTTGGCGCCCCTCCAAACATCTTGCACTTGGAATCAGATGCGGCTTCAAGGGGTGAGTACGGCCTCTGAGAGAGAGAGAGACTTCTTTGTACTCCTTAAATGTAACACTCAATCTTACTGTATAAGAGAGCGTTTTGTATCATATGCCTGGATATAAATAAAAGTGACATTTTTCTTTTTGTCTCTTCTATTGTCTCGAACCTTTTGTCTTCAGTTAGACGCATAGAAGCAGAAAATCTTTGACTTTGTCAAAATTATGATGATAATCTTAATAAGTCAAAATTTGTAGGGAAGGAACTTTCACCATACTGTCAGAGGTGTAATATTAACTTGACAATAGATAGGATAATTTGTGGACCAGCTACTTTATAAGAAAAGTGACAGGTGGAACACGTACCCCCAGGGAAGGTGAACTTTTATCAAGGGTTAGGATTCACTTGATTAAGCTCGGCTGGGGATTTGAAGGAAAACACTGTCAATGGTGTAGTGTTAACCTAACAATGTTTCTAGGTAGACTTGTTATTCTATTGAAGAGAATAACAAGTAAGACTAGACTCATGGGAAATCTAGGGAAGTCTTTACCGTTAGAGGTGTGATATTAACTTAACGGGTTGAAAGTAGTCTTGTCAGAAGTGTGGTGTTAACTTGACAAGTATGTGAGTCAGAGGTGTAATATTAACTTGACTCAAAAGTATTTCAGTTCTGTTTTGGGAAAACTGAGAGTGTCACTGACATAGGTGTGATGTTTAACTTGACAGTGAGGATAATGCTAGAGGTGTAATGTGGAACTTAGCATTGGTCATCTCGGCTTGGATAAGGAAGTCGAGGAAGAATCATGGCCATAGGTGTATTGTTGAACTTAGCAATGACTTAGATGCTAGAGGTATAGTGTTAACTTAGCATCGTTCGTTTCAGCTTCAATACGGAAGTCTGAAGGAAAGTGACTGTCAGAGGGTAATGTTAACTTAAACAGTAATTTTGTCAGAGGTGTGATATTAACTTGACAAGAATTGGCTCGTGCAAAAAAAAACAGTTTAAGGACCTGTCATTCTATTGATGAGAACTGACAGGTGGGATTTGGAGTGCCAGAGGTATAGTGTTAACTTGGCAAATCCGAAAGTTTGTTACTCTACGTAGAGTTGACAAGCAAGAGTTGTACTCGACAAGGAGTATTCATTACCAGAGGTATAGTGTCAACTTGGTAATGATTGTATTTGGTAGACCTACCATTCTGTGGGTGAGAATTGGTAAGGGATTTTGGAGGAAAGAGTGGAGCCAAGTCCACTTAGGATTTTTAGCAAACCCTCAACTATTAACGGATTTGAGGTGCCTTTACCAATTACCGTTTGAGTTGGGCTAGCCATGCTATTCTCCTCAGCATGATGAGTTGTCGAAGACTTATGTTGGGCTTAAAAGCCAACATTTTCCTCTATCCTTAGCCGTCGGAGGCGTCGGTTGTTTGATCAGAGGTGTACTTTTAACTTGATCAGCGGAAGAATACCATTTAAGGATAGTATTTCTTCAAGAACCTGCCATTGATAGGCATCATGAGTGTATCGCCATTTGAAGTTATGAGGCGATACGATCCATTTGAGTAGACTGACTCTACTACGAATGGTCCTTCCCATTTGGGTTGGAATTTACCTTTTGTCTTGTGCGTCATCACCATGGGTCTTCTGACGGCTAAGACTAGGTCGCCTTTCTTGAAAGTTCGCACTTTAACTTTCTTGTTGAAGGCTCTGGTAATTCGAGCTTGGTAAAGCTCGATTTGTTGTTGGGCCTGCAAACGCTTATCGTCTAAGGCCTCCAATTCCTGGAGTCGCTGTCGATGCTTCTCCTCGGTTGTCATCTCCGCTGTCAAGGCGACGCGTAGAGATGGAATTTGGATTTCCAGTGGGAGCACGGCTTCACACCCATATACCAAAGAAAATGGCGTGACTTTAGTTGGGGTTCGCACAGTGGTGCGGTAGGCCCATAAGCATTCACCTAGCTTATCGTCCCAGTCTCGTTGGCTTTCGAGACGAACTTCTTGAGAAGTTTGCCAATAGTCTTGTTGAAAGCTTCTGCGAGGCCATTAGCGGCAGGATAGTATGCCGTTGAGGACACACTCTGGATTCTGAACTTAGCGCAGAATCTCTGGAATGCCTGGCTGATGAACTGGGGGTCCATTGTCATGGACAATTCGCCGAGGTACACCGAAATGGTAAATAACGTGATGTTTCACAAACTTGATCACGTTAGACGATTTTACCTCCTTCAGAGGAATAGCTTCGGCCCATTTAGAGAAATAATCGGTTATTGCCAAAATAAACCGATGTCCTTTTGATGATGGTGGGCTGATAGGGCCAACCACGTCCATTCCCCACATTTCAAATGGCCAGGTAGAGGTCGTAGAGTGGAGGTACCCTGGTGCTTGATGGATGAAATCGCCGTGTACTTGGCAGGCATGACATCTTTTGGCATAAGTGATGGCATCGGCAATCATCTTGGGCCAGTAGTAACCCAATCTTTGGAGTCGATGTGCCAGTTTGGGCCAGGTTGGTGGCTCCACACATGCCATCGTGGGCTTCTTTCAATACCTCTTGAGCCTCGCTTGGTGAGAGGCACCGGAGCAAGATCCCGTCATGCGATTGACGATACAATGTTCGTGTAATCGCATTGTAGTAAAATTTAGGGGCTTTCCTTCGAATGGCAGCCGCTTCCTTGGCGTCCTCAGGCAGGATGCCATACAAGACATAGTCGATATAGGGGAATCGCCAGTCTTTAAGCTCTGGCCCGGTTGACAATTCCAGCGCTTCTTTGCCTTGATACTCTCCCTTTGACTCCTGATAGTTTTCGAGGGCAGTTCTCGGGCAATACAGGTCGTGGCTGTGTAGACGAATACTTTCTCCATTGCTCCAGCTGGAAGAGCTAAGGAGGCCGCGAGGGATGCGAGTGCATCCGCGTGCGCATTTTGCCTGCGCGGGTACATGGTCAATATAGAAGTTTGTGAACCTTTCGGCCATGCGGATAGTTGCGTTGTAGTAGGGTACTAGGTCCTCATGTCTGACTTCGTACTCCCCGCGAACTTGGCTGACGATGAGTTTAGAGTCGCCATACGCCTCGAGATTTTTAACGCCAATCTCATCGGCGAGTTGCATCCCAATCAAAAGAGCATTGTACTCGCCACATTGTTGGAACAAGGTTCGATTAATGAGACAGCTCGAGGAATCACATAGTTCTGCGGGGAGACGAGTACTACTCCTACTCCTGCGATTATGTGTCCTTTTGGGCTTGTTCTGGATGCACCGTCGAAGAAAAGTTGCCATACTTGGCCTTCGAACGATGTCTGAGTTGAGCAGACTTCGACGATTTCATCTGGGAGATCCTCGTAGAGTCTGGCTGCCCTCGGATCCGGGTGTTCAGCCAGGAAATCCGCCACCGCTTGTCCTTTGATGGCCTTCTGTGGTAAAAAGTGCATTTCATATTGAGATAACAATATGGCCCATTTTGCCAGTCGGCCATTTAGCGATGAAGGCTTTGTCATAAGTAACCTCAAGGGGTGACTTTTGATATGACGTTTATTGTCTGGCCTACTAAATAGTGTCGCATTTTCTGAATGGCGAACACTAATGCCAAACATTCCTTCTCGATCGGGTTGTACCGATGTTCGGCTCCGATCATTGTTCTACTCAAATAGTAGATTGCTTGTTCTCACCCTTGATCATCATTCTGAGCTAGTAGAGCTCCTAAAGAATGATCCATTGCTCGAACGTTATACCAGGAAAGGTTTTCCGATATCAGAGCTGCAAGGACTGGTGGTTGGGTGAGGTATTGCTTAATTTCCTCAAATGCTTGTTGATAAGCGTCGTCCCAAATGAACGAGACACCCTTCTTCATCAGCTTAGCGAAGGGTTGGCATCTTCCGGAAAGGTTTGAGATGAACCTGCGGATGTACGCCAATCGTCCTTGCAATCCCCTGAGCTCCTGAGGTTTCTCGGGGGTTGCATCTCTTGGATAGCGCGGATCTTTTCCGGGTCCAATGGATTCCTGTGGAAGTTACAATAAATCCTAGGAATTTGCCACTGGCCACCCCCAGGAAGGACTTGGTGGGATTCATCTTTAGCTGATGAGCTCGCATGATGTCAAAAACCACCTTCAGGTCAGCTATGTGATCACCCTTAGCGTGACTTTTCACCGCGATGTCATCAACATAACACTCCACCGTTTTGTGTATTTGCTGATGGAAAATGGCATTCATGGCCCTTTGATAGGTTGCCCCTGCATTCTTCAGTCCGAAGGGCATGACGGTGTAGCAATATACCCCTAGAGGTGTCCTGAAGGAGGTATGCTTTTCGTCATCAGGATACATTTTAATTTGATTGTATCCTGAGAATCCATCCATGAAGGACATTCGTTCGAATCCACATGTATGTCAATCATGACATCTGTGATTGGCAAGGGGAATTCGTCTTCGGGGCAAGCCTCGTTTAGATCACGGAAGCGATGCAGATCCGGATCTTCCCGTTCTTCTTGGCAGCTGGGACAATGTTGGCTACCCAGTCGGGATGTTGTTCTTCCCTGATGAAGCCAGAATCAATAAGTTTTCTGACTTCTGATTGAATTGCCTCCATTATTTCTGGACGGAACCGTCGCTGCTGTTGTTTGACGGGTTTTGCGTCCGGATTGATGTTGAGGCGGTGCATAGCCACTTGAGGATCAAGTCCAGGCATGTCCTCGTAATTCCAGGCGAAGACGTCTATATACTCTTGTACAAGAGATATTAGATCCTTCTTCTCCGAAGGCGACAGGCCGTCACTTATGAAGATGGGCTTAGGATTGGCCTCATCTCCTAGATTGATTGAACAACCTTGTCTTCTGTGGGTGGTTCGCGCTGTTCAAAGCGGGTATCCCAAAGAGTATTTAAATGTTTGATCCAAGGATCTGTATCAGATTGGATCATTTCTTCATCTCCGTCTTCCAGGTGGCTTGTTGAAACCATGTTCACTGAAAGTTCTCTGAAGATGTTGCCGACACTGACATCCGACTCCCATGATGACGTGCCTGAAGAGTAATTATGACCTGATGGCCCTCTAGAATCAGAGGCTGACAGGATCGGAGTCGATACATAGCCCAACCCCCGGCGCGTCCGATGATAATAATCGAGGGCTTTGCCTTTCGGCATAAAGGATCGAAGTAGCGTTCTCCTTCCTTTGCCGAAGTTCAACCCGGGTCTACTGGTTAGGTCATACCCCATGTTTTTCATCATTCTGAGTGTCTTTGGCTCATAATGACCGAACTGAGGGGATTCCTGCTCGCTTTCTGATTCTTCATGATTCATTAGCTCGGAGTCAATTCGTCCGAAAAGAATCGGTCTTTGGCCCTTCCTTCTCGCGGGAACCATGAATATTGATTGTTGCGCATCGCCGACATTTCGACATGTTTTAAAGGACGATTTCACTGGTACATGCAACGATGTCAAAGCATCCATTGCCGACCAGAGATCGTTATCCACGTCGGTACTAGTGTCTGACGGCACTGAATCAGAAGCAAACACAAAAAAATACGCTAAATCCAATTCTTCATTAATGTACCAACGCCTACATCATTAGCGGGGGTATTATCAACATCGGGCTTACTAACGCCCGTTACAGGTGGATCTAGCTCCCACACACACTCATCTTCCTCCAGCTCGGTGTCGGCTTCATTGCCAGAGTCTGGTTCTTCCGGTTGCGGGACTTCATCCGTCTCCACAGGATCTTGGTACAGTAAGGAGTCTGTGAAATAATTCTCGACCCTTTGAATGGATGCCTTTCGGCAATCAATGTCTGCACCTTTCCACCCTCGTCAATGTATTTCATGACTTGATGGAGAGTGGAGGGAACGATGGAGTTGCGGTGAATCCAAGGTCGTCCTAGCAATAGATTGTAGGAAGTGTCAGCGTCGATGACGTAACATGTCACTTCCGTCTTCAGATCTCCGATCCGACATTTGAGCTTAACCTTCCCCATCGGACGGGCACTATTGGCATTGAACCCATAAATGGTTGTCTGGGTAGGGCTCAAACGGTGAGTGGGAATCCCAAGATGCTGCATGACTCTGCGAGGCATGATGCTCAATGCAGACCCGGGATCTACCTGGATGCGATTCACTTCGGATGATCCAATATACCCTGTGAAGTACAGGGGTCGATCATGCTTCCCTTAACCTGCATATCCTCTGCCGTGAAGGTGATGCAGGGGTTATCTGGGAGGTGTGGAGACAATTCTCTACATCTTCCTCCTTTGGCACCTGGGTCATGAAGACCTCAGCATTTGCCGGAGCTTCTTGCAGAGCTTCTCTAGTCGACTTTGATAGTCTGAGAAGTTCATACAAGGTAATCCGCGCCGGAATGTTGGCCAATTGAGCCAGGACATTAAAACGGTAAGGCGCCGTAGATCCTTCCGTGATGCCCTTCTGAAGGGCTCGAGAAAATCGAGTCTCCTTCTGTTTCTCCACGGGTTGTCTTGTGGAGGGCTTGGTTGACTCTGCAGTTGGTTGTGGAGGGGTTGCCGCCGTTTCGCCATACTGCTTCAGGTAGGGCTGTCCTGAGCGGGTTCCGTCATCGGTTGGTTAGGCTCCGCGGCCAAGACTATTGTTTCCTCCTCGGAATTGGTTAACGAGGGAACATCAGTCTCGGCTTCTCGAGAGGAGGCACACACCACATTGCAGGATGAAGCCTTTGCCTTGCCTTTGGATTTCCTGTTGGCCACAGTAGTTCATTGCCGTTCATTGACAAGGTCAGGGTGGACCCACATGATTTCCCTTGAGGTGTGGGGACAGGTACCAAGCCTTTCTCTTGCTGCTGGTGAGGGTCTGTGTTGACCACTCTCAGCTCCCCTCTTGGGATAGGGACTACTCCTGAGGGTGTCGGAGGTTGTCTTCCGAACTGGAGAACTGACGTCACATGGTCGTCACCTTATTCTGCTCTGGTCGGAGCTTTAACACCTCCGCGTCAATCAGAGCTTGAAGGATGTTCTTGAAGATGTAGCAGCTTTTGGTAGGGTGCCCCAGCATCCTGTGGTACAAGCAATAGTGGGATTGTCGGTCTTGCCGACCTCCTCGGGGCGCCTAGCTTCAGGGAGCTTCAGTCGGTTACTCTTGTTGAGTAGTTTAAAGAGTGAATCGACATGTTCCTCCTTGAAGGAATATTGCTTGTGGCCGTGGTTGGCTTGAAGAGCCACCTCCCTTGACTAGTTGAGGTTTAGCAGGAGGTTTGGTCTCTGCTGCCAAGTTATCCTTCCGCTTTGTTTGGAGGGATGTGTCTGGCGCACGCCTTGTCGACATTTCCGGCCTGGGCTTACCTTCCTCCGCTCTGACGCGGGCGACAATCTCCTCAGCCTGTTCACCTTGTTGGACTAATTACTTCCAGGTGCGGCTTTCAGCAACTCCTATTTGAGTAAGGAGTGAGGTTTGGAGATTGTGGCGGCATGTTTCCACCAGTGTGGTCTGGGTCATGCCGCTCGGACATCGGAGTGCCACGTTCCGAAATCTTTCCACGAAAGACTTGACGGACTCTCCCTTTCGCTGTTTAGTAGCCAAAAGGGTGGGCATCGTGACTTCCGAGTCATCCTCGAAGAAGCGCGTTAAGAAAAGCTTCTCCAAATCGCCCCAGTTCTTAATAGAACCTTCTGGGAGCTTCATGAACCATTCAAAGGCCAGCCCTTTCAGGGTGCCGATGAACAGACGAGCCAGGATGGCGTCGTTATCTACTACATTCCCCGTTTGAGATTTAAAGTAGTAGATGTGTTGGTTGGGTGACCCTTTCCCATCGAATGCTTGAAGGGTTGGAGCCTTGAACTTGGACGGGTATGGAACAAAGTCCCATTCAGCAGGATAGGGCCGGACCACCCCAGCTTCTTGGAGGCCTTTACGGTTGGTAAGGGCCTCGAGGCGTTGCTCCAATTGACTCATTCTTTTAGCATGAGCCTTCCCCTGGTCTTGGTCGCCCTTACTTGCGACGAGGATTTAGACGAACTAGAAGTAGATCGCTGCCTCTCCTCAGAAGGTTCGGAAGATGAGCTTTCTCCCTTTCTCCTTTGCCTTTCGTCTTTTTAGGAGGAGACTTCCTCCTGTCTTCGAGCAACTGTGCAAGCATCTGCTTGAGGGAGTCGATAGATTCCTGCTGAGAAAGAATCATATCCATTTGTGCCTTCTGGATTTGTTCTAAACGTCTAGCCGTTTCCTCAGGAGTGCCTGTCATATAGGCGGAGGCCTCCTTCTCAACGGAAGAGTTTGAAGCCCGTGATTCCACTATGGCGGAGTGAGAATCATTCACTTTAATGCTATGGGCTAAGGCATTATAATCAATCGGGGGAATGGCCCCGGTCCGAGTGCGAGTGTGTCGGTACACTCCTTCCGGTTCAGAGTCAGACTCGTCAGAGCTGACTGCAGGTTGTTTTCCCTTGCTCCTGCTCATCATATTCGCAGTGAGCTCCGGGTACTCAATGTCAGAGAAGGTTCTCCTTCTGTGGGAGCGCCTTCTTTTGGCTGACGGGGGAATCAAGGTCAGCTGTCTAACTAAAGACTGCTGGTGCACACCTGAATCACAACGGCACTCAGAAAGTATACGGATGAGCCGTTGGCAGCAACATGATGAAGTGACCTGATTGACACTTCTTTTCTTCGTCAAGTAATCCCTCAAATCCACGGGAGGGGGATCGAAGAGACTAGCCTCACAACGTCAAAGACAGGAGGCATCCATGTGCTGTATAGCCTGGACGCAGGCTTCAGGGACGCGATTTTCGCGCCGCGGCTGTAAGACGCGCGTCAGGCGTCTCTGTTGGGACTAGACGCGATTGCCGCGCTGCGGCTCGGCGCGTCGGGGGCAGAGACGTTTGAGAGAGGATGGGCTGCTGGGCCCCACGCTTATGGGCGCGTGCCTCTTGCGCTTGACGAGGCGCAGATGCTTCACCTTGGCGTTTGGTGAGTTGATCTTCAGAGGACCTAGCTTGAGGAGTCTCGTGTTTGGGCCGCCAAACGCGGGACTTCTCGTGCTGGACGTGGCGCGGGCAAGGCGCCAGGTTGTACGTCGCGTCCAGCCTCAGTCGGACAATCAGAGGTTCCAACTTGTAGCTGACACGCACGTCTCCTCTGATGACGCTCGGCATTTCGGTTGCGTCGTGGAGGTGGAGAGAGACCAACGACGATCTGATGCTGGACACCAGAGATTTGGACCACGCGGGTCTCCTGAGAGACATTGACGCGTGTGTTCAGGGCTGCGCGGTTGATCGCAGCAGCAGTTGTGCCTGAGATCACGCGGGCCTTCTGAGAGGTGTTGGCGCGTGTATCTTGCTTGGCACAGTTGGCAAGCAGCAGCGCCCGAGAGAGCTTCAGATCGGGCTTCGGGGGCATTCCCGTCGAGACCCTGCGGCAGACGCGGGTCCTGGGGCTCTTGGAGCCGGAAGAGAGAAACTCTTCGTACTTTGCCTGGTCGAACTCGACAACGAGCGCTTCGACCATCTTTCCCTCACGAAGGACGTCATCCTACGCCACGATTTGCTCATCAGTGACAAATGAAGTCCCCAGCGGAGTCGCCATCTCTTGTTCGCGGAGGGAAAAAAAAATCTCGCGTAAAGTTTCCTTGAATCAATTGAAAGTTTACAACGGATTAATACTCCGATTACAAGGGAAGGAGGATGTTGAGTCTTGAATCCTCCCTTTGTTTAGTGCTGGGTTCTTCGTGTGGCGGTGGAGAGTGAATCTTGTTCTCCGTTGACCGGATGACCGTCGGGATCGTCAGGGATCTTCTCTTTGGCTGGTAGAAAGAGTAACACAGCTCTGTCTACCAAAACTCTCAAAGAGAAGGTAGGCAAAGGGCAACTCGTACGCAGCGAGCTTGTTGAAGAGTTTAGCTCTTCTTTCTCCTGTCTCTGTCTTGTTGTCGTTTAACTAAAGAAAATCCGACCCCTTCTTCAATAGCGACGGGGCTATTTATAGGGGTTCCAGGGTGAACGTGCCCCCTAAAACGCTCCATAACGAGGGGCTGACCTCCCCGCTATGTGGGCGGTGACTGGCCCCATAACCAGGACGGTTATAACCGAGACGCGGGTGTCGAGCCCACGCGCCTTGATGTTGAGACGCGGGTGTCGAGCCCACGCGCCTTGATGTTGAGACGCGGGTGTTGAGTCTTCGCGTCTAGAACTTGAAACTCTGCTTTTTAATGGCTTGTCTTTTAGTGATTTTTAGACAGCCTACAACTACTACCTTTTACCGTGGGGGCATTTAATAATTTCACTTATTTAATAGGCGTGCCGCAACTTATTAGTATGGCTAATAATGTGTCACGTCACCGCAGGCTGAGAGAGACTCTTAGTTATCGTCTGATACACATGGGCGCACACGCACACAAAGAAACTTGTGTCATTCCGGAAAGATTCGAGGCTGAATCTTTTCCACTCAAATACTATCTTACAACATTTGAGTGCAAAATCCACTCTATTAAAGTTGATCTATATTATTTCAAGTAGCTAAAAATAAAAAAATCATGTATTTGAATATTTTTGCCCATCCATCAAGTAGTAGCAAAAATCATCTATTTGAATATTATATTTTATTATAGTATAAATTTGATATAAATATTATTAATAATAAATTATTTATTATAATAATATTAATAAAATAGTAATATTATGAATACTAATCAAAGTTTTGAAATTAATAAAATAGAAATAATTAATAAAATTAAACATTAATACAATATTAATAATACTAATAAAGTATTAATAAATACTAATAATGTAATAAATTAATAAATTAAATAAAGTATTGAGAAAACTGAAAAATTAAAATTGTAAAAAATAAAAAATTAATAAAATATTAGTAAATATGGTATAAAATATTAATAAAATATCATGAACAGTAATAAAGTTAAAAATAATTAAAATAATAATAAAATATTATTCAAATTATGAAAATAAAAATATAGTAAAACTAATAAAAATAAATCAAATATTAAGAAAATAATTAAAGTATTAATAAAATGTTAGTGAAATTAATAAAATTTGTGTATCATAATAATAAAATAAACAATATTAAAATGTAACGAATACTAATAAATCTTTAAAATAATATTAATATAATTAATAAAATATAAAATTACTACAACATTAATAAAATAAAATATTAATAAAATAAAATATTAATATACGTGAAAATTTGACAACAAAATTATGTTTTGAAATTTACCGAGATTAAGCATTAATAAATAAAATATCGATATATTATTAAGTAATAACTATTATGTGATTTTTCATAATCTTAAAAATTATTAAATTAAGTGACCAATTTAACAAATTAAATAATCCAAAATTGCAAACGCAAGTGAGTTTTGCGACCCACTTCCAAGTGGGATGCGAGGCCCACATGATTTTGCAAATTGACTTTGCAAGTTGCATGCAACTCAAAAAAAAAAATTTGTGCAAGTTGTAAAATATTTACACCTTGCAATTTTGCAAGCCAAACCAAACAGCCCCCACACTGAGTTGTCCATTAGAGAGAAGATTTGTGCTCCTTTGCTTTGGCCCAGACAGCAGCAGTGCAGTGTGATGAGAGAGAGAGAGAGAGAGAGAGAGAGCATCCAAATTGTGCAGTGTGAGAAGAGAGAGAGAGAGAGAGAGAGAGAGAGAGAGAGAGAGAGAGAGCATCCAAATTGTGCAGAGGAGAGAATATATGAGAGATTTGCTTTGCTTTTGTTGAGCCTTTGGAGAGTAATGTGTGTGTGTTAATTTGCATGCTATGGTTGTATATTGTGGTTTGATGAGCAGCCTAGTTCTGGTATCATTAAATATTCTGATTATGTCGGTAATAAACATGTATTGTGTGTTTCAGTATTTGGATCGTCGCACTTAGTGCATTTTTAACTACATGTAGCTCTAATTGAGACAATTGTATTAGATTTTATTGAGAATAGAGATTAAGATATTTAATTTCAAGTTGAAGATCAATGCCTAATTTGTTGTATTATTTATAACAACGATATTCTGTAGGATATTTAACTGGATTAAAACATGCAACAAATATAAATCTTTAAAACTAATAAACTAATTGTTCTAAATATGTAACTAAAATACAAAATTAAAAGAAAATAAAAGGTTGATCTTGGTTGACGTAGTCGTGCATACGCACTATCCTAGAAGAAAGATGGCCGGTCTCTCGTCCGGACCTTGAAAGTGACCTCCTCTCCTAGCGGTAAAAACTCTCCGGTAATACACCAGCACCCAACTCAGAAGATGAGTCAAGCCTCTGCTCAGAAGGAGATTCGTTGCCCGCAAGTGGATAAACAACTTTGAGAAAGCACCAAAACCCGATCGCAAGAACACAATTTTTTTCCGAGCAGAATGTAAGAAATTTGTGGGGAGAAAGAGGGCAGATCGATTTCTGTTTCATGTAAAAGATACGTGCAGAGATAGGGTATTATAACCCTCTGCACATCTTTCAGTTTTTAACAGCCCGGGAGAAACGGGTGCAACTCTATCCGAAAATCTCAACAGGATTTTAAATAAAAATAAAAAAATTAAAAACCAAAAAAATGTAGTAGGTCCAATAAGCCCCTGAATCGAACTGCATTCGTATCCGTAGGTCGTGGGCGCGTGCCACTTGAACCCGGCCTGGCCCGGTTCGGTTCGGCGTGTGCGCACGCGTGTGGGGAGGTGGCCCACGGCCAACACTCACAACAATTGGCAAGCGAGGAGTTGGTATATATACTACCTAACCTCCAATCTCCTCTCCAATGTAAGACTAAAATCAAAATCAAATAAGAGGAAAACTCAAGTGTTCCCTCCAACGGTTTCGTTGCAAAGTGCAAATGATGCCATCACAACCAATGAAATAGACTTAAAACATGCACCAGATGGCTCGAAGAGTACTTTAGGGATATTTTCTTTATTTGTTGATTGGAATCATCAAAACTCATTTTGTTTTAATTTTTGACTTGATTGTGAAGAATAGTTTCTCACTTACAACATGGCAATTTTTTTCCTTCTTAAAACAAAGACGTTGCAAAGATCACTTTTCATGATTAAGTCTTTAGTTTAATTTTTTGCTAAATCATCGTGCTAACATAATATATATCTTTTTTTTTTTTTTTTTTTTTGCCTGGTGTCATTTCTCAGTGTGGTACGAGACTGCAATGTTCAATGATGCTGAATTAGATGACCCCTATGCTCTCATAATTCCTCTCGTTAAACAAACCTACAAAGGCTCATAAGTCCCACAATCATACTCTAAATCTCAATTATCATTAAACTCATTATTAATGAAACAATAAGATAGTCCCAAAACCCAATATTAATTATAAGGTTAATTTGACTAAATCCAGTCATTAGACCCAAAATCTCACCAACGTGGTTTTTTCTCGGTCTCGGCGACTCGGTCCTTGTTTTTACATAACAACATTTTTCCTGCTCCCGTGCCCCCCTCCGGCTCGGTGCCCGTGCCCGTAGAGCCAACGGAAAGCAAAGAAAACCCCAAAATCTTAAACTCACTTCAATCCAAACCCAAAAGTTAACCCACAGCCTGTAAAAAGTTGTCCAATAAAATAAAAAAAAGTAGTAAAAAAAGAGCAGGCGTGGTGAATCACACCCAATTAAAACCCACCCCTTTTAGCCTCTCTCTCCTCCCCTCGACACAAACACGAGAAATAGGAAGCGCAAAAGACAGAAAGAAGTGGAGACCTCCGGAGCTCAAAGTGTTTGATAAAATTCCTCAATGAGAGGAGGAGGAAGAAGAAGAGCCAGCTCTCTCTTCTTCTCCCCTTTCTTCTCCTTCTTCAGATCATAAACGAACTTCAAAAAACAATGGCAACGACGACGACTCTCTCCTCTCTCTTCGACCCTCTCTTCTGCCCCGAAGAGCCCTTCATCGAAGAGCTCTACGAGCAGCCCAATGAAGGAGAAAGCTGCCATCTTGAACCCAACGCGGACTCGGCCGAGCTCCTCTCGTCCCTCATCACAGGAGAGCAAAAAACACACAACTTTGCGCTCAGCTCCCTGAGCCCCGAAGACCCTTATCTTCACTCTGCGAGAAGGGACGCGGTGCAATGGATCAGGGCCGCGAGTGCGCGGTTCGGGTTCAGTGCGCTGACAGTGCTGCTGGCGGTCAACTACCTCGACCGCTGCTTCCTCTGCTCCGCTGGGCTCCGCCTGCAGCAGGACAAGCCCTGGATGAAGCAGCTGTCAGCGGTCGCGTGCCTCGCTCTCGCGGCCAAAGTGGAGGAGACCCACGTCCCGTTCCTGCTCGATCTCCAGATTCCGGCAGCGGAGGAAGTTACCGGGTTCGTGTTCGAATCGAAGACCATTAGGAGAATGGAGCTGCTGGTGCTGTCCACTCTCAGCTGGAGGATGAATCCCGTCACCGCCCTCGCTTTCATCCAATGCATTTTACCCAATTTTAAGAACAATGCAGTAGAGATTTTGAGAACCTGCGAGTGCATTCTGCTCTCGGTTTTATCAGGTGGGTATTCATCAAAATCAGATCTTTTCCCCCATGCTTAAAGATTTCTTCATCTAATTCTGATAAGAATCTGATTTTTATTTGTTCTCAGATTGGAGATGGCTCCAGTTCCCTCCCTCTGTTTGGGCCGCAGCTGCAATGCTGCACGCAATGGGGCAGCATTGGGATGAAACGGTTAACATATTGGACCTGCTTCAAGTCACCAAGGTTTTAGTTCCTTTCAATCAATCTTTTGTTCTCGCTCCCCTAACTGCATTGCCTTGAGTGAGCTCATTCAACTCTTGATTTGATTTAAAAATTGCAGGAGAGAGTTGAAGAGTGCCATGTCCTGATTGTGGAGTTAGCTGGTGGTGTAGTTAGCAAGAGGAAGAGTTGTTACTCTGAGCCCCCAAGCCCCAGTGGGGTGATTGGTTCATCATGCTTCAGCTACGAGAGCTCGTCAAGCTTGGATTCATGGCCAGTGTCCCCTGAGCCACCTCCATACAAGAGACCCAACTGCTCCATTACCTGAATCTGTGCTCAATTCATCATCATAATCTAGATTTAGAAGTATGTCTCCTTGTTATATGATGTTAATGAGAGAAGAGGATTGGGTGCCATCTCTTGCTGAGCTCTGGGGAGCAATTTTGCTTGTGTGTATTGGGCAATGGGGGGAGAGAGACAGGGGGAGAGAGAGAGATGGGGGCCTTTTCTTTTCTTTTATTTTGTTTTTATTTTGAAGGTTAGTTTCACTGATTAAATATTATTTATAAATTATGGGTGCTGTCCTATCAGCTGGCTATCAATGCGTTTGTTTTTCTCACTTTGGATCTCCACCAAATGCACATATTTATGAACCAAGGCAGTCTTTTTTGGCTACCATGCATACTGTTTTGGCTTCAAGTTGCTTTTTCTTTTCCCCTTTGAGGGAGGGAGCCTCATTGAATTGGAATTTCGAAGAATGCAATAATAGAGACTGGAAATTAATAAGAGAGAGAGAGAGAAGTTAGGCAAATGTTGTAAAGGCACACAGGGGTATATTTTCATTTATTAACTGTATTTCTCTGATGTCTCAATTAAATTTCTAGGTTTTAGGATTCATGTCGTATAGATTCGTTTTAAACTCTGGATTTCGTATATAATTTGGAAACTTGATCAAGAGATTGTTTACGAGGAGCCATACAATACAAAAAAAATCTAGTTTTCACCCACTTTCAGGGCAATCGAACAACCCTTGATCTAAGATCATAGGATGACCATGTATGCAACAGAACTAGACGTCTACATGATTATCGTACAATCGGCCTTTGCGAGAGTATTTTTATAGTATGAGAAGGTTATAACTGCAATTTGTTCATGTTAGGGTTTAAGAGAAGGGGTTTAGTGATGCATTGTTTGCATGTGAAATGGGTGTCGGCCGCTAAGAATCTGTGAGAGAGAGAGAGAGAGAGAGAGAGAGAGTTAGGTTATATAATAACTGAGATTCTTAAATTTGCAAGGAGCATGTTTGGATTTTAGGAGGGTTTGACCTCTGACACAATCGAGGAATAGGAAGCCCTCGAGAAATGTTTTTTCCTCACCGCATTTTTTCTCACCGCGTCCATCCGAGCCATTCATTCCTGTGGGCCTTCGGGTGGGACTCAGTTGCCCCGCCTGACTGAATGACTCCCTGGCCACGGTGATCACGGTGAATGAGTGATGCGGTGAGCAAAATGAAACTAAGCGCTCGGCGCTCAAAACCCGCACCCAACTGCTGCACTTGGACTTCGAGGGTGGAGTGTTCTCAAGGTCAGATTAAGCCCCAAAAAGGACATGAAGCGAAGTTGTACCATTCCAATTTTTAAAGATTTTAATTAATATTTTAATCTTCAATTATGAGATAATATTCAGCATTTAGAATCAATAATTCTAATGATAATTATACCATCATTACTTTGATGGAATTTATAGGAAATGAAAAGTAAACATTTTTGTATTCTAATCATAATATATCTGTGAATGCAAGTTATATATAAATACATTTAAAGTAATACACATACATGAGAGAGTGTGTATATACATACATACATATAAAACACACACACACGCACGTATATATGTGTATATAAAATAAATTTTTTATGTCTAAGTGAAGTAATATTTTAAGTGGGTACACATGTATATACATATATGTATTATAGTCAACTATATTCACTTGTAATTGTGTTAGTGGAGGGAGTTGGTGAGCCTGAATAGGAGAGATGAAGGGTTAAGATCAAACTTGGAACTTGATGACGACATGAGAAGTTTCACGAAAAATTTATAAGAGAAAAATGAGAGAAAGCCTCGTTCATTACTCTCTCTCTCTCTCTCTCTCTCTATTCCTCTCTCGTTCTCTTCCTCCCTTTCTCTCCTTGCTCAACTGGCCGGCGACGGAACGAGTTGGCAGGGAGGCCGTGACTGCAGCACACGAAGGAACCCAATCTATTTTATAAAGAAATATAAAATTTCACTTAGGCCCCTGGTGATACAAATACTTATTTTTGAAATCCTAAAAAACTACCAGTAGCCCCTTGAATATTCTTAAATATTCAAATCCAACCTTTAATTATTGATTATGGTTTATGATCAATATCTTGGCCATTTAGAGTTAGATTTGGACGATTCTTGAGCCTTCTGGATCGTGAAAACGAGAGCTACGCATACGTGGTCCTGATAAATAGAAGGGGATAAAGGTGAGTGGTGTTTCCAATAGATTAGATTTAATTATTCAATAATTACAAATATAACTTCTTGATAAATAAGTAAACTTGTTTCGTATTAAATTCTGGATTGAGACACGCCAATATTTATAGAAATTAAGTAATGAATTTATGTTACTAAGAATCTGGATGTTTAAATTATTGTGATGTATACCATTCTAGGTTAGCGATATAATCACAATTTAACAGGACTGTATTTGCGCACTAATTTAAGCTTTCTGAAGAAAATATTATGATTGTTATGAACGAGCATTAATAACTATATACTAGTTCTGAAAGAAGTAATGAATATTGTATGAGTAATACATGATGAGAAAATTAGATAAATATGATTAAATAAGCATGATATAGTTGTTTAAGTAATATATTTAAGTCTTTTGTTGAAATCTTGATTGGATATATGTTGTGTTTTTATGTGATATGTTTTATGCATGTGTATACTTATGGAGGAAGGGGCCGAGTAGGAGCCGGTAGCAGAGGAAGATGATGTGATATTATAATATATTATATACGGAGGAAGGGTTCAGCAGGAGCCAGTAGGAGGAGAAGGCGGTGACATATGATATATATATGAATGTGTGATATATGC
The DNA here is from genome assembly GCA_038442645.1 of Agave tequilana. NCBI lineage: Eukaryota > Viridiplantae > Streptophyta > Magnoliopsida > Asparagales > Asparagaceae > Agave > Agave tequilana. The sequence goes on from JAVJIF010004603.1 coordinate 54,202, forward strand.
GTATATGTGATATATGTGTGTGTACACTATATATATATATATATTGAATATATTACCAGGTTATGGTAATGAGGATATCAGAACGGATCCATTAAATTGAAATAAAAAAACCGACATTGGTTGCTCTACATATATCAATACCAATTGAATATTTGTTGGAAGTAAATAGATAATTGAACTAAGACAGTCATGTAGCATATATTTTCATGTACCACGCGCACTATGTTTCCTGTACTACACATACTGTATTTCATATGTCATGTATACTACACGCTGTTAATATCATATTTCAATTAAGAATAAGATTAATTATGCTCACTAAGTTGTCGATTTCATCCCCCTGCGATTTCATGTCAAGTCAGAGATAAAAACCAACTAAATGCAAGGGTGTAATACTGGAAGAACTTAGAGTACTCTTGGTATGGGTCTACCAAGCTCTTGATTATGATTGAAACTTTGTTTAGATGTATATATATAGAGTTGATGTTATTGAATACAACGAACATTTAATCATGTATGAATTAGTTCAAGAATATGTATTAGTTCAAGAATATGCATATAATTAGATATCTGAGTTTTAATTTTATTTGAAAATGAATTATAGTTAGTTGGTGTTAGAATGCAATATTGAGGGGAGTACTCTCGTGTATGTGTTAATTTTATTGATTTTATAGTTAGTTGGATTCATATGATTGAAATTTCGAGATTTACAACTAGACGATGTCAAGCAGAATTTTTTATTATACTACGTGGAATGTTATACCTGGATATAATTTTAAGACCGTTTTGTATATAGTGGTGTATCATGACAGATTCATATTATAGAGGAGGTGCTACCGAAAATTTTAAATAAATCATAATGATTATCTGAATTATCTGAGAAATTTTAATTATTGCTGATGATTAAATGAAAATTAAAATTAATTCATGTGATTAAAAATTGAAAACGTTATATAAGTGCTCATTGATGCTAAGAGCATGTTAGTTTGTCTTAAAAGTGAGAAAAATTAAATTTTTTTATCACATGTGAACCCCACAAGCTTTTTTAGTGTTCCACTCTATTTGTTTATTGTGAAAACTGAGAAAGAAAAATGTGCGGGCCTCACACTTTCAACTCAGCTCTTGACAGTTACAGTGTTGCGTCAGAATTTCGAAGTAAAAGCTCCAAAAATGCCTAAAACTGACCAAGTGCCATCACACTTTTTCTTCATTTGTTTTCCAGCAGCCAAGAGGCAAGCACAAGTCCATTCCTCATCTCATGTGCTTGTCTCACTTTTTAAGTTTAAGTTTTTACTCTCTCAAAAAAAAATATTTTAGGATAAAAGAGTTCATTAAAATTGGTAATTTTAATTTTGCGAGGGCATCAAATAATTTAGGGTTTGTGTTCAAATTTGAAGTTGGGTGAGTTTGTGATTTGACCAGCCACTGGGAAAGAAGTATGGCGGTTCACATCAATGTGGGCCTGTTTGGTTAAGGGTGGAAGTGAGGAAGTGAAGAAGTGAGGAAGTGATAATAGTTCCCTTGAAACTAGGGAATTGGTTAGTAAGTTTTCCGGTGTTTGGATGTTATTGGGAAGTATGTTTGAAAAATGTTATGTCTTTTCTGGTGTTTGGATGATAATGTGGAAGGGGAAGTGAAAAAGTTGACCATAAAGTTGACCGCAAAATAATATTAAAATAAAAATTAATTAAAAAAATAAAAAATGGATTGTAATTAGAATGCAAGTGAGATTTACCTAATCAAAAAATTAACTGTTTTGTGCTACAACTTATTACAAATGAGATTTACATGACCACAAAATTAACTGTAATACTTTGAAAGTGAGGAAATGGTTGTGTAAAAGAGAAAAGAGACAAGGAAACGGGGTTTTCTTATTTTCCTTTTCCGGCGTTTGGATAGATAGGGAAGTGAGCAATTATACTTCCCTATTTCCTTACTTTCGCCCACTTCCTTGCAACCAAACACGCCAAATCATTGTTTACTATTTTATTGCTCAACTTTCTGCCGCAACACTCTGCTTGTTCTGTTAGTTGTGTGTGTGACTAGTCTTGTGTGGATTCCATTCTAATCGCTCAAGGACTTGAACCCAATCCTCAAGTCCAGGGCTCATGGTTATCTGAAGATTCCAATCTAAATCTTTATTGTAAGAGTAGTATTGTGTCAGATACATATATTTATACTATAATTTTTTACATTTAATATTTTAATTGTATATCGGAAGAGTCATCATGTCGTCATGTTCATGTCCGTAAAACTTCTTCTCTCTTATCACTCCGTTTTAATAAAAAAGGCAGTTTATAACTCATGATATCTGATGATTCTAATCTAAATCTTAAAAAGTATCCACACTCCTTGAGCGTTGACATGGTGCTCAAGGAGAGAAGAGAGATAGAGCGGGAAAATAAGGGGTTTTTTGACCCCTGTCATCCCCTACCTCTGTCTCTCATTTCCTTAAGTACCACGTCGCTATGTTAAGAGAGCAGGAGATGTTTTATATTTCAAGTCTTTTTCCATCTTTATGTTGGATTCGGTTCATGTGTGTGAACCACACACACGTACAATAAGAAGGTCAATGAATCTCTTATAATCTCTTCTTATAATATGTGTGTGAACTCCACACACATAACATATTATAAGAGAATCAATACACGTGCCAATGTGTGATTGGTTCTCTTATTGTATGTGTGTGTGGCTTACACACATAAACCAAACCCTTTATGTTATCATTCTATTTTTTTTATTCTACTTTTTTTGAGAGAGAAGATTGTAATAGGTTGATTGTAAGGAGTGTTGCACCTACAAGCTGGGCTAGTAAATACTGCTTGCTAAATTGTTTAAATGATATGTGCCTTGACTAAATCTATTATTCTTTAGTTACTAGTGCTTAACAAGTGATACACGAAGTAAATATTTTGATAGATAACAAGAGAAATAAAGGAAAACCTCTCTCTCTCTCTCTCTCTCTCTCTCTCTCTCTCTCTGTGTGTGTTTGCAGTTGTGCAGCTTGGACTTTGACTTGTTGACCAAGAACTGTTGACTCGTGAGCGAGTTGTCCAGCTTTTGTTCAGCAACGGTATTTGATGGAGATGACAAAAAGTAGCAAAAAACACCAACATTAGTATTTGTTAGACTCTTCTCATCTATAATCCACTCCTCTTATCTAAAGAAACCTAGAGAGAAGAATAAACAACGGAGGGTTTACAAACTAATCACTAGCATTAGCAAAAACCTAAGAACTAAAGTGGGAAACAGGATCTACTCACTATATTTGTTGATGAATAGGATTCAATTTTTTTCATAACAAGCACCGTATCTTCTTTGTATTGCACCGGCAAGTACTTTGCAATTAGAATGAATTACCATTGTTCGCAAAAGTAGTGGACGGTTATGATAACGACTTGGACAATCTGCTAATTCTAAGACAGATGAGAGGATTCAAATCCAGATCACAACTGTAGACTAAGACATGACTTCCCAATATGATGCATATACAGGGTCTGTTTGGTTGTCGTAATTGACCGTAATTCGTAAGTCGTAATTGGTAAAATCTTTTACAGTTGTAAATGAGTTACATGCATGTAAGTTTTACGGTGTTTGTTTGGTAATATAAAGTTGTAAGTGAGAAAGTGTATTGTATTTTACGGTGTTTGATTGTCGTAATGTATAAGTCGTAAATGAAAAAGTTGACCACAAAATTTACTATTTGGTGATTTAAAAAGTTTTAATATTGCAAACAAATATTAAAAATGTTAAAAAATTAATATTAATATAAAAAATAATATAAATTTGCACAACCACAAAATTAACTGTAACTGGGCTGTAAGAAAGTGATAATTGAGTTGCAAGTGAGTGATAATTGAGTTGCATAAGTCTTTTATGAATTACGGTTCTAACAAACGTCATAGTTATAATTGGGTTGTAAGTTATTTATAAATTACGAACTTTTTACACGTTTTACAACGAAACGAACAGCCCTATAGTCAAAAGTATTATCTGTACTTTCATCTGTATTCCAAACAGATAATAAAATTTATTGATTTTTATATAATTATTTGAGAAAGATGGTGGTCGAAATACCGTACTTAAGAGTAGTTACTATCAAACAGATCTTTTTCAACAAGTGCAGGACCATCAAAAGAGAAAAAAAAAAAAAAAAAAAATCCAAGATTCTTCTAAATAATGGTCTCCCCTTCAAAAAGAAAGAAAACAGAAGTAATATTCTCAAAAAGAAAGAAAAGATCCTACCAAGTCTACTAAAGTTCAAAGCAAATTGATTGCCTTAGGTGAATATATATCCTTATTATAAATTATAAAAGTTGCATGAATTATAAAAATTGCATGCATGTATGAATTTAGAGCCCAAGAGGTTGACAATGATCAAGGAGACAGGGGACAATAGTCAAAGTTAGAAGAAGAGAGAAGGAAGAAAGAAATCAAAACCAAAAGAAAAGCAAACAAGAAGAAAACAAAAGAGACACCCATCAAACAAAAAGCATGGACGGGGGTTGAAATTGGGAACATGACTTTGATTTTATTTTTTTTTAAATTTTTTCTTTGCCTTTTTTTTCCCCACTCTTTTTTAGCTTCCATGTTCTTACTATGCTTTGCCTCTCATGGGGGCCCCACACAATTATTGTGGAATAATATGATGACTCACCCTTCTTTTTTGACTTGGACCCAACCTTACACCACTACACCTCTTGCCCCTATGAAAACGACCCCGACAATATAATTTCACCTAAAATAATTGTTTACTTACCCTTGTTAATTACCTCATTTATTATTAAAAGTTTTTTCAAAGGTATTTATTGCAATAATATTATTGAAAGAGTATCTCTTAACAACTTTATTTGCCACCCTTTTACTTTACACATTTAAACTTAAATATATTTTTGAAGTTTTTCCTTCAAAAATGGAAGTAAAATAGTTACTTCTAATTGTTGCCAAAGTGGTATACTTGATTTTTTTTTTTATTTAGTAAAATATTTTTTTATAGGTTTTTGGTAATATACAGAAAACATATTTGCGAGTTCCGTATTCAGCTTGATAATCACGATCATATACGGATGAATTACGTACATTACTGGTAAAAAAAGAGTATTAAACATTGGTGTTATAGTATTAAATTGGAATTTAATATTTACATTGATCAATATGTAAATAGGAATACAAAAAAAAGAAAGATACTTCTTTTCCTTTCCGCGTTTATTTCTATAGAATTTATAGACCGTAGACTTTGTTCTGTTTTCTTTAAATAATATCCTATTTATTTCTAATTATATATTTAAGTAAATTGTTTGTAATTGTTTCCTAACATTTATTTGTAATTTTAATAAAAATTAGTCATTCTACTATTTAGAACACAGATAGGTATTGATTTATAATCATACTAACGAACAACTTAAAACTACATTATTTAGACTATTTTTCTATTGGAAAATTTCGCTACAGCCATCTACTTTGTTTCATGATTAGGAAAAAAACTCAGCTTCATAATTTCTTCGCTACAGCATCAACCACGTCAGCATAAAATGATTCCTCCCAACTACCACTTCTTTATATATTTTCATTTCCTCTTTTATTCTATCCCATCGCCCACGATATTGCTCTCCCTTCAACCCTGAACCCGACTCAGAGTAATTCGTTGGTCGACCTGTGCAGTCAGGTCGCCGTGGGGGTTGAAAGAGGGTGCGGAGCCTCTGGATCAAATTTTTTTGGGATCAACCTTTTACAAATCCCGTTTGATCATGCTCGCGATGAGTTTTGTTTTGTGTTTGTGATCGATGTGTTTTTTAGATTTAGAAAGTATTGGGCATGAATTGGTTGCTGGTGAACGGGGAATTTGCTAATGATGGTGATGCTGATACGAGAACTGCAACTCATCATCATAGTCCTCTGTGAGAACTGTGACTATGGTCGCATTCTTCTAATAAAGACTTAAAAACAAGACATTTTTGTGTTGACTACGATCATGATCGTTGTCCTACTAAATATTCAGAAACATGACATTTTATAAGGACTGCGATCATGATCACAGTTCTAATAAACATGATTGCGATCATAATTTAAAACTGCGTCATGGTCACTCTCCTAATAAAGAGGATTGAGATCATGGTCGCAGTCCTATAAACACTCAGAAACATGTACTAATAAAAATGACCGCGATCATGGTCACAATCGTCAAAAACAGGGCATTTTGCAAGGACTGCGATCATGATCGCAATTCTCAGAAATAGGGTACCAACAGTCAGCATTTTCGAAGCGGTCTGTTTTTTTTGAAGCAGTTACTGCAGGGTGTTTGCGTCTTTCGCTACTGAGGAGCGCTTCTGCGCTTGACAAATGGGGTACTTGGTTGGTTTAAAAAGGAGATGACTGAAGCGAATAAAATTATGAAACTGAGTGTTTTTTCTAGTTATGATTTGACATAAGAGGCTGTAGTGAAATTGCCATTTTCTGTTATGCTGATGTTCTAAAAAGAAAACATATTCTGAAGAAAAAAAATCACCTTCTAACTTGCATATGATACTTTTTCAAATAAATACAACATTTATAGTACAATAAGCAATTTTTCATGCATAATAATTGTAACGTCCGGCTATTAAACCCTTGATTAATGTTTTGATATTGGATTAATGAGACATAAAAAATCACCTTCTAACAGAACACGGGCAGCGCCCAAAGGCCATGCCACCACCTCCACCCCTTGCGCCGCCCCCTTCTCCGCCACCCTGCCGCCCTCTCCTACTCCATCGCCGCCACCCGCCACCTCCCCCACCTCCGCCACCCGCCGCTCCACCGTCCTCGGCGCCCGCCACACCCTCCACCTCCGCTGTCCCTCCTCCGTTTGCCACCCCTCCGCCTCCGCCGCCCTCCACCGCTTCGGGAAATAAAATGTCAAAAAATTTGTAAATTGTAAGATTTGAACCGAGGATCTCAAATGTGTGAGCGAGACAAGCTTGATGACAAATTACACCACTTTACACTTGTGTAAAATGTAGAGAGAACCATATTTAGTGTGATTAATAATAATTTTATTTAAGAAATATCCGCGATGGCCCGGCCCGAGTCTAGCCTGGTCGGGTCGCAGGTCGACCACTACTTGGCACATGGGGCGGGCGTGGCATGGCCCGCCCCCTTGGCCCGCCATGCCCGCCCCGACCCATTTGACACCCCTATCCCCGTCTTTCCCTTCCAAGCTTTCCAACATCAGAAAATTTGGTTGTATGGCTGTGAAGAGAAAGAGACCGCCCCCAGTTACAGAAGCTGGAACTTCAACTCAGGCCATTGCCACTACAAGCCTCTGCAAATTGTGAACTTCTCTCTACACATCAAGATTTGGAAACTTGGATGCTATCTCCTTTTAATTCCTCAAACTCTAATAATTTTTCTCGGCCTCACCATCCTCTTCATGCATGCTAGCTTGCCTTCAAACAATCCAGTGAGAAAATAATGGCCCAAAACTAAAAACAAAGAGTAAGAAACATCACTCTCTGCCAAGTACTAGGACACCATCATGATTCAGAGTGTAGGGACTGCATACAAAAAAAAAAGTTGGTAGGGTTTTGGTTGAGTTGGCCTCTGAGATTTGAATAGAGCCAAAAAGCAATAATAATATTATTAGGAGATAGACTTGTATAGTTTTGAAAGGATTTAATCCCGAAATCATTTCTACTCAAATATAATTATACATCATCCAAAAACAAGATTCATTCTATTAAAATTGATTCATATTATTTCAAGTATCTATAATCAAAAAATAAAGTATTTTAAATACTTTTGCCCATACATCAAGTTAGAAAAAAACGTATGGCTTAAATAGTGAGCTGGTGAGTTTAACGGTCTAAAACATTTGAAACCTAACAAAAATTGGTATATGGAGTTTTTTAAATGTTTAGATCATGATCAAATAGTCGGATCGAGAATTTGTATGTCTAAAGACATAGATCTAACAAACTCACTACTTTCGATCGACCATTTTGCGCCCGCTCGATGATAGGCAAAAAGAGTTCAAAACATTTGATTTTTGATTTTTTAGTTACTTTAAATGATATCGATAAACTTTAACAGAGTAGATCTTGTATTTGAATATAAGATGTTAGCATCTGAGTGAGAAGGATTCAAGCCTGAATTCTTCCGGGACTACACAAGTCTATCTCGATCTAGAGACGTGATAACTTGGTGGATGGATTGGGAGGGGACAATACAAAAAGATGGCATGCGGAGCAATGGGCCACCATTTTCATGCTGCGTGGTTGAAAAGCTATACGTACGACTTGTACGTGCAGTGTTTTGTGGTGCATGTCTCCGAGCTAGCTGGATGCTCGATTAATTGGTTGGGTGTGGGCTGAGCTCGAGTCTAAGGAGTCAGGATCCTGTTCATGGGTCCAGCCATTGGTGAACTATAAGTTGAATTCTTGGTCAAAACTTACTACACAACACATTAATTTGTAGACCTTATTCACAATTTCGGAGATCAAGCCTTTATCTTCATAAACACTACACAAGCATAATTTTATTCCCCATGCTATGTTTGAACCTATGGACCTTACCTCAGAGATGATTGTATTCAGTCAACTCTCACTTTCAATTAATCAATAGCTCAAAACTCCTTTGGACTTGTCACCATGGGATGATATCAGTAAAGCCTTCAGGTAGCAGATTCAGATTGCTGCAAGATTAATGCTAAACTGACCATTGGTCCGCAACAAGATTCGAAATCTCTCGGGCATTGGTATGGTCCATGAGCTTTTAGTATCAGAATTTCAATATCGTCTCGGTCATATCAGGTCATGAGCAGAATGTTGATTTGAAATCACGGCCATATAGTAAGCTCTTGTGTTGGAGGATTAAAGAGCAGATAAATATGTCACATCTATATGTAAAGCACCATGTGACATAAATTTCTGTACTAATGGTTTAAGTATTAGGTTCGGTTCATGTGTGTGAGCCGCACATATATTATAAGAGGGTCAATCTCGCGTTGACACATAAGATTGACGCTTTTTTTGAGGACCCGACATCTTATCCATGTGTCAACGAGGATTGAATTTCTTTATAGCATGTGTGTGACTCCACACATGAACCAAATCCTAAGTATCACCACTATTGCAAAAAAACCTACAAGGTTTCAGCATTTGCTCATGGGTTCACAATCAAGCCCCAGATAGGAATTACTCAGAGAGACAGGCAAAATGAACTTACAGTGTTATTCAGGCTTGGATTCATAAGATTTCGTCACACACCAAACATAATGTATTAGATGGGGATCCATACACCAAATCAGATGCCCAACTGTATATAATTCCCAACAACAAGACAGTCTCCATCATCATCAGAGCCATGCAGAAGCATATTAAAGGCGAAGAGGACAGAGAGGGAGAGGGCCATGAAATTGCTCACGGGTTTTGTTGGATGATCAAAGAGAGATCCTAGCTGTTGTCTTCATAAATAACCAAACAGTGGCGGACGAGGGAACTTCATTCAATGACAATATTAATGAATCCAATATGCTATCGTTATCATTATATCAGTACACACATCAATAGTAATAGTTGGGGATTTAATGTGGTCGAATCGAGTTGTCTCCCTCTCTCCTTGTCTCTGCCTCAAAAAACTGGCCTCAAATGAGCTGCTGTAGCCTCTGTTCAGAGCTCATGTGCCTTGCATGAATGTCATAAGTGGTGTGAAGATTAAAGATGCTGGTGCTAAGTTGTTTGATGACTTGGTTGATTAAAGTGAAAGTAGATGTTGTTGAAAATAGCAGATTGTGTTGGCTTTTGCCGTGAAAAGCTTCCACAGAAAACATCAATCAGAGAACATTCAGCTATCCAATTTAACTTCAACTCACAAATAATGCCTTGGCCTAAATTTTCATCGAAGAAGAACACACAGGTTTGCCATGAAAGTTTGATTCATAACTGAGGCCACAATGTGAAGAACCACGAAAGCGACGGCAATCGAAGCCTAAAATGCTGCTCGTCTGATGCTTGAATCTATATCTCATCCAGAAAAAAAACTACTTCCTTACCGAGAAAACCAATTCAAAACAGCACCCAGAAATAAAGACAAGATTTAAAGTATTTATGTACTTAAATCGGTCTACGGCTTCAACCCTGAAGAATTTAGACTCCACCCCGAAGGTGTGCACTCAGTTCACCAAAGTCATTCTCCTCGGAATCTTGAAGGCGAACTGCATCCAGCTTCTGCCTCAGAATCTCGATTGCATTGATCACCAGTTGGTACGCCTTGATAGCACCAGTGGATTCCACAGTGAAAATAAAGCTGTCTTCCTTCCGTTGATCTCGACAAGACCTGGCTTCCCCATGGCCTCCGCTTTCTTGATCACCTCATCGTCGTAAGTGTATGCTTCAGGATCAACCACCACCACCTGATAGACGAATGACACCATGAGAATCAGATGCTATCTACAAAATGGAGAAATTGTAATAGGAACCAATTTTACAATTCCATTGGATGCCGCAGAGATGGTATTTTGTGCTGTGTCCAGAAGATTAAAAATGATACTCGTTCAATTGTGGAAAGATCGGTCAGAACCTAGCAATTGGATTCTTTTATATTTACATGCACCTTGTGATAATAAGAAAAAACTTAGACAGTACTCATATAAACTGCTGGAGTACTCATAGAAGATTAGTGATAAACAATTACAATATTACAGATTGCAACACATTCACCAGGATTAGTGTGGTGATAATGCCATAGATAAAGCTTTAGAGATAAATTGAACAGACAAGAAATAAGGGGAAAAATGATAGGGAGGCATTGGGAGAGATGCATGCAAAGATTTCCATTACCTAGTTGCAAGACTTGAGTAACAGAGACAAACTTAGAAATCAAGCACATGGCTATTGATTTGACAGCACTGACAACAAGGATTTGCAACATGTTAAGCACTTCTGATGGCCCAAAAGCCTATTACGGCTGTAGCAATCTCGAGTTCTCATGCATCGTCTCTACCACATCACCATTTATTTATATCCTACATCAAGTACTTCAACTCTTTAAGATCGTCTTCCAATGCTCCTTAAGCTCCTTATGTAAATCCACTACAAATTATGTAGCACCGGATACTTCGTCGAAGGAAACGTATCGGTGTCAGATATTTTGTCAATACCTGGACACTCGATACTTGACAGATACGTATCCAATACTCCACTAACGTATCCTAAAAATTGAACCGTATCCTAGACATATCGGAGACTTATCCTTGACCTAACCACACCTACAAAATTAAACAAAAGAAATATAATTTCAAAAATCTAATTTTGAATGAAAATTTACGATCTTCTTACTTGTAGATACATTGCATTAACATAACTTGTCTAGTTTTTTTTAATAAGGATCATTCACATAGTTATTGCTTTATATGACTCAAAAATATTCTAAAACATTTAAAGCATTGTGTTCTTTTAATTATTGTACCCTCAAACATTCATGCTACAGATAATGAATATTAAGGTACAAAATCAAGTATAATTAATTAGTGTTGTATATTTATATGTATATGATAGAATATTTTTCTCCCATATCGATATGGACACACAAATACACACACACACACACAATATTTTTTGTATCCTTGGCATACATGTGTCCTAGTTTTTAAAAATTAGTTGTATTCCCGTGTCATTACCATGTCGTACTCGTATCCCGTATCCGCATCAATGCTTCATAGACTCCAAATAAAGGCACAAAAATTTCCTATATTCAGTAAGCATGTCATCCCCTTAGAATCTCATATCGTAAATGAATTTGCTGACTAGTAGTGTAGCTTGTCGAAGCATTGCTTCTCCAACACCGGGGGGAAGGAGGGGTAACATTCAGGCTATGAAGCATGGACACGTCAAAACCCTGAATGTGTCCGTGTCAGACATGAACAACACGTGTCGGACACATTTTGACCGTATTCGACACAAGTCATCTCGTTGACTCATCGGATATGGACCCGACACAGGTGAGTCAATTTTGTTTGGGTCTTTGGTTTATTGGGTCGGGTAGAACCCGACCCGATATCATATATAAATCTCCCCCGAATCGATCCCGATCTTTCTTACATCCAGCGAGAAGAAAAACCTCGTTTGCTTGTCGTTGTTGATGCGCCGTGGTGGTGGTCTCGTCGCGGTGGTAGTCTAATCTCTCGCGGTGGTGCCGTGGTGGTAAGCTCTCTCGTGGTGGTGCGGTGGTGGTCTCGTCATGGAGGTAAGAGCCCTCTCTCCTCTTCTCTCTACTCTGGACATCTCTCTCTGTCGATCTTTGAGAGAGATCGACAGAGAAAGCAGAGAGAGACCCCGAGAGAGAGAGAGAGAGAGAGAGAGAGGGAGGGAGGGAGGGAGCGAGGGAGGAGGAGAGCAGAGAAGGATTTTGCGTAAGATTTTGAAAGTAATTGTGTAGGATTTAGAAAATAATTGACGTGTGAAATTAATTGTGTAGGATTGTGATTTAATTTGATTGTTAAAATTAATTGTTGTAGGATTGTGAATTTAATTAATGTGTAGTTATCTCAATAAATTGTTGTATGCTTCATGATAAGATTGTATATGAAATATTGCTTTTCTTTAAATAATATCGTGTTATTGTGTTTAGAAATTAAAGCAATATGACTTCAATGGAGGTTCCTCAAGTGGATAATCACGCACTTCTTTGAAAGTATGTAAGAAACGTGAAAAAAATGGAAAGAGAGGAAATTGGCGATGGAAGTATAATTATTGTCTTGAAACATTCAATGGATCATATTCAAGAGTCGAGGTCTATCTTACGCGGATAATCGGATAAGGAATAAAGATGTGTGAAACGGTTCAACCCCACAACATAAGGGACATGACAAAGGAGATGAAGTAAGCAAAAATGAGATTGAAAACTTCTATGCCTAGCAACGTAACTTTGGCTTATTTTCAACGTCAAGTACGGCCGGTGGAAGTGCAAATGGTTCAAGTGAACCGAAGAAGAGGAGAGGGTCAGCATCGTGGATCAAATTAACCTCGACACGAGAGAAAGATCTTGTGATGTGCATAACAACCTTCATTTGCTTTTTTGAAGTTCGGACGAATACAATGAAGAGGAAACAAGGATGTGAGATATTGGCAGGATGGCTTTGACTCATTTCAAGGTACCGTTATTCTAAATTTTACTACTCTTTCTCTTGATGAATCACGATGGAGGCCATGTTGTTTGTGGATGATGGAGAAGATAATAAGAAGTCATTGATCTGCCTTCAACTTCATCTTGATCTTGAGATATGACTCCGGTTGTAATTTTGTTTTGAACTTATGATAATAGTTTGTTAGTTAACTTGTTGATAACTTGTGACTTAAAATCTCCAGCTGTAATTTGTTATAAACTTATGATATTTTATATCTTTAACACTTGTTGATTGATATTTTAGTTGATTGATTGATATTTTATAAATTTCTCTATATATAATAATAAAATATTGCTTGTCGTGTCTTGTTCGTGTCAAAAAATTGAAAATATTGCAAAGTACTCTTGAATTAATGAAAAATTACAATAACTTAAAATCCAATTACAAGAGAGGAGATATTTAAACTCGAATCTCCTCTTTATTTAGTGTCGGGTTCTTTGCGTAGCGATGGAGAGATTCTTATTCTCCGTTGACCGGGTGAACGACAAGCTTCTTCAAGATCTTTCTCCTTGGATCACTGATAAAGTAGCACAGCTCCTATTCAATGAAATCTCACAGAGATTTAAGAAAAACTTGAACGCAACAAGTTTTGCTTAAAAGAGCAACTCTTTTGATCCTCTCCTTAGATTCTCTCTCCATTCAACAACAGCTTGCCAACCAAAAATTCCTCACCACCCTCTCTCAATAGCAATCTTAGCTATTTATAAGGAGCTCCAGGGGTAAAATTATCTCCTAGAATCCCTTCATAATGCGGGTTAACTCCCCTCATTACGTGAGTATTAACTGATTCAGTAATGGGGCAGTTACAACTGAGACGCAGGGTTATCCTGCAGTTGAAACGCGGGGCTCCACGCCCGCATTCTTGTGAAGACGCAGATGTGGCTAACATCCATATTTGAACTGAGACACGGTCTTGTAGAGCTTTGTGTTGATGTTGAGACGCGGGCTTTGAGCGAGCTTAGCGTTGATACTGAGACGCAGGCTTAGCGCGAGCTTCGCGTTGAAGCTGAGACGCGGGCTTCGAGCGAGCTCCGCGTTGATGCTGAGATGCAGGCTTGAGTGAGCCTCACGTTTTGAAGTTGAACACTGGCTTTGATTAGCCTCGCGTTTAGACTTGAACGCAGGCCTGAATCAGCCTTGCGTCTGAAGTATGAGCTTTGCATTTGATGACTTGTCTCCAGTGATTTTTAGACAGTTTACAGAACTCTCTCCAAAGTTTTCGAAACTCCGCAGTTGACTGGAACGGGTTTCAAAACACTTTGGACTTTTCTCTTGACAATGGGCTCTCAAGACTGGACTGAAAATCTTCTGAGATACTCTGAGCTTGATCTTGTCTAGATCCCAGTCTTCGTGAGGTATTGTTAAACTCTTTGAAGCCACCAGAGATGATCATCGTGAGTGTCTAGATACACAGTCTAGACCTCCGAGCTGGTTGTTGGTGTACTGTTGAACCGGGAGGAATCAACTGCTTTTACCAGTGTACTGTTGAACTGATTGCAGAAGCAGAGACTGAACACAGCTCTTGTAGACACAAAGGTCATGTTGTATTGGAAATGCGGACCTTATCTGAAGTGGAGACACGGTTTTCGTTTGTCGTAAAGACGCAGCTTTCACGCACTTAAAACACAGACCTCGTTTGTAATGGAGACGCGACTCCCATTTATTGAAGACACAGACCACATGTTTTGTCAAGACGCAAACTTGATGTTTCTAGTTCCACGAGGGAATCTGAGAGAGTTGCTGTCAGTGGTGTGATATTAACTTGACAGAGATTGAACGAGTTTTATGGGCTTGTCATTCTATGGATGAGAATGACAAGTATGGACAAATTCATTAAGGATTTTGAAGGAATTATCGCCAGAGGTGTAATGTTAACTTGACGGTGAGAACTAGACTTACAGTTGAACAAGTTTGATGGACTTGTTATTCTATTGAAGAGAATAACAAGTGAAGTTTTCACTCCGCAAGGGATTGTGGTCTAGTCTATCATCAGAGATTTAGTATTAATGTAATTAAGATTTGATTGTGAATTAGAGAGAACACTGAAGGTGTGATATTAATATAACAGTGATTTTAAGTGGACCTACTATTCCATTGAAGAGAATAACAAGTGAGACAGACCTGTCAGGGATCTATGAATATTTCTTTACTGTCAGAGGTGTATTATTAACTTAACGAATTAGATTGAATTTTGTCACATGTGTGATATTAACTTGACAAGGATGTGAGCTAGAGTTGTAATGTTAACTTAGCCCAACAGGAATTTCAGTTTTATTGGGAAAACCAAAGATACCACTGTCAAAGGTGTAATATTGAACTTAATAGTAGAGTAATGTCAGAGGGGTAGTATTGAACTTGACATTGAGTGCTAGAGGTATAATGTTGAACTTAGCATTGATCATCTCGGCATCGATGCGGAAGCTCGAGGGAAAGTAATTGTCATAGGCGTAGTGTTGAACTTAACAATGAACCGGATGCTAGAGGCGTGATGTTAAACTTAGCATTGCTCGTCTCAGCTTCGATATGGAAGCCTGAGAGAAGTGGCTGTCAGAGATTTAATGTTGAACTTGACAACTTATCATTGTTAGAGGTGTGATATTAAACTTAACAGTAATTTGTCAGAGGTGTAATGTTAACATGATAAGAGTTGGTTTGCAATATGAGCAATTTGAGGACTTGCCATTTTATTGAAGAGAATTGACAAGTGAAGTTTGGACTGTCAGAGGTGTAGTGTTAACTTAAGAATTTTGAAGACTTGTAACTCAATGTAAGAGAGTCGACAAGTGAAAGTTCGTACTCGCTGGGGAGTATTGAAACTTTTCACTGTTAGAGGTGTGGTGTTAACATAACAGTGATTGAATTTGTGGACCTACCACTCCATGGGAGAGAATGATAGGGGGTTTTGGTGAAAAATAGAATGAATTGTCAGAGGTATAATATTAACGTAACGAACATTGTTTTTCTAGGGGTATGAGGGGTTTGTCGTTAGAGGTGTAATGTTAATATAACATCAGAGAGATTCTGAGTGGGTATTTTAGTGAAATTTTGTTGTCAGAGGTTTAATGTTAACTTGACGGACTCCACTAGAGATCGAGAAAAATAGCTTGTCAGAGATTTACTGTTAATGTGACAAGTCTGTGCTCATTTCACTGGGGAAACAGAGTCTTTTTGTGGTCTTACCATTCATGGAAGGAAATTTTGATAGCCTCTAAAAAAGAGTGACAAAACTAATACTCAGCTTGCCTTTCAAAATTCTAAAAAGCAGTTTCAATACGCGCGCAGTCCGGGAGCGCATAATGCTTAAACGATTTAAATGGTGATTAAACGGATTACACATTTATTATGATTTTAATATATAATAATATTATAATACTTAAAACATGCAAATATGAATTCTATAAACTCTCAAAAAAATCATAAAAGATATAGCAAATATAACATGAAAAATTAAATTGCTAGTACCAAGGAATTTAAAAAGTAATAATGTCAATCAGTTCAAAGTACATCAATGTACCTCCATTTAGAAAAGTAATAATGGATCGGGTTTGAATTCAGTTAGCTTAATGGGTTTAAAATTTGAACCAATTTAGAAAATGATTGAATAACGTTTAAACGGACGCTAATTAATCACCGATTAGATGCTTAATGTCACTTAAGCGAATTAATCGCCTGACAGAGTAATCCGACCGCTTTCTCCAAGTTCTGTTCAGTTTCAGGCCGAAAACATTTAATCGACCAATTAATCAGCCACTTAAACCTTATTTTAGAACATTGTTGCCTTTATTAGCTCAATTATGTTGAGGATTAGGCTGTGTTCTCATGCACCGTTCACCTGATCATTCCTCTTAACTAGCTTATGTGTCGATTAGAACTCCAGCGATGTTTAGTCATCAACGCTGGTCCGACCTGTCGCCGAATAGTTGTTAATCAATGAGAACTACTATGCTCGTGTTGAGCAGAACATAGTCAGACAATTATTGATCAATGAGGACTACTATGCTCGTGTTGAGCAGAACATAGCCGGACAATTATTGATCAATAATGAGGACTACTATGCTCGTGTTGAGCAGAACATAGTCGTCAATCCAAAATTCCGTTGTAGGGGAATGCATTCGATGCAAGCGTCTTATATACTTGACCCAATGATCAGAGGTTTAATGTTAACATGATTAAGAGTAGTATTTCTTCAAGAATTTGTCACTAATCCGCACCATAAGTATATAGCCTTCTGAATTTATCAGGCGATATGCTCCATTTGAATAGACTGACTCTACCACAAATGGTCCTTCCCATTTGGGTTGAAATTTTTCTTTCACCTTACGTGTCATCACTGACAGCCAAGACAAGGTCGGCTTTCTTGAAAATCCGCTTAACTTTCTTTTTGAAAGCTCTAGAAATTCGACCTTGATAAAGCTTGATTTGCTGTTGAGCTTGTAGACGTTTGTAGGCCAAAGCTTCCAACTCCTGGAGTCATAGTCGATGCTTCTCCTCATCTGTCATCTCCGTTGTCAAAGCAACGCGCAGAGATGGGATCTGAATTTCGAGAGGGAGTACAGCTTCACACTCGTACACTAATGAAAATGGTGTAGCTTTTGTCAGGGTTCTCACTGTTGTGCGATAAGCCCATAAGTAGTCACCTAATTTGTCGTCCCAGTCGCGTTGACTTTTTGAGATGAACTTCTTGAGAAGCTTCACAATGGTCTTGTTGAAAGCTTCTGCAAGGCCACACTTTGAATTCTGAACTAGTTGCAGAATCTCTGGAACGCTTGGCTGATGAACTGAGGCCCATTATCATGGACAATCCGTCATGGTACGCCAAAGCGGTAGATACGTGATGTTTGATAAATTTGATCATGTCAGATGCCTTCACCTCCTTCAGAGGGATAGACTCCGCTCATTTGGAGAAGTATTGGAGAAGTAATCGGTTATAGGTAAGATAAACTGATGTCCTTTGGATGAAAGTGGGCTGATAGGACCAACAATGTCCATTCCCCACATCTCAAATGGCCAGGAAGAAGTCGTAGGATGAAGATGTCCTGGTGCCTAATGAATGAAATCACCGTGAATCTGACAAGCGTGGCATTACTTAGCGTAAGCGATGGTATCAGAGATCATCTTCGGCCAATAATACCCGAGTCTTTGGAGTCGATCTCCAAGCTCTGGACCAGGTTGGTGAGCTCTGCACATACGTTGTAAGCTTTTTTGAGTGCCTAATGTACCTTTTCGTGCGACAGATAGCGGGGTAAGATTCTATCATGCGATCGGCGATACAGTGTTCGGGTGATCGCGTTGTAGTAGAATCTAAGGGTCTTCTAATAGCGGTTGCCTCTTTGGGGTCATCGGGTAGTATATCGTACAACGCGTAGTCGAAGTATGAAAATCGTCAATCCCTGAGCTCTAGACCTGCTGAAGTCTCTAGAGCTTGTTTGACTTGAAGGTCTCCTATTGGCGTTTGATCATCTTCAAGGGCGAATTTTGGACAATACAAGTCATGGCTGTAGACGAGTACTTTCTCTGTCACTCCGGCTAGAAGAGCCAAAGAAGCGATGAGGGACGCCAGTGCATCTGCATGTGCATTTTGCTGGTGAGGTACATGGTCAATGTAGAAGTTTCTGAATCTCTCCGTCATGTAGATGGTTGCGTTGTGATAGGGCACTAAGTCTTCATGTCAGACTTCGTACTCCCCGCGAACCCGATTGACGATGACCTTTGAATCACTGTACACTTCGAGATTTTTAACGCCAATCTCATCGACGATTTGCATCCCGATTAAGAGAGCGTTGTATTCCGCTACATTGTTGGAACACGGCTCAGTTAATGAGAATGGATGAAGGATTACATAGTTCTGTAGGGAGACAAGTACTACCCCCACTCCTGCTACGATATTTCCTCGAGGACCCATTCTTGATGGGCCGTCGAAGAAGAGTTGCCACACCTATTTTTTGAAAAACGCCTGGGTCATTTAAACTTCAGCGATCTCATCTGAGAGATCTTCATAAAGTTTGATCGTTCTTAGATCTGAATGTTCAACCAAGAAGTATGCCACTGCCTGTCCCTTCACAACTTTTTGTAGCAGGAATTGCATCTCGTATTGGGGGAGCAATATGGCTCATTTCGCTAATCGACCATTCGGCGATGATGGCTTCGTCATAAGCAATCTTAAATGACTTTTGATATGACATATGGTTCCACCAAGTAGTGTTGCATCTTCTGAACAGCGAATACCAATGCGAGGTATTCTTTTTCGATCGGGTTGTATTGATGTTCAGCTCCAATCATGGTTCTACTCAGGTAGTATATTGCTTGTGCCCATGAGCATCATTCTGGGCTAGTAAAGCTCCTAGAGAATGATCCATGCCACGAACGTATATCAGGAAAGATTTTCCTGACACCGGAGCTGCAAGGATAAGCGGATGCATGAGGTACCGCTTAATTTCCTCAAATGCAAATGCTTGTTGGCAAGCATCGTCCCAGATGAATGAGACACCCTTCTTCATCAATTTGGTGAAGGGTTGGCATCGTCCTGAGAGATTTGAGATAAACCTCCGGATGTAGGCTAGTCGCCATTGCAATCCTCTAAGTTCTCCAAGGTTCCTTGGAGGTTGCATCTCCTGGATGGTGCAGATTTTCTCTGGGTCGAGGTGATTCCTTTGGATGTCACTACAAAACCAAGGAACTTGCCACTAGCTAACCCCAGGAAAGATTTGGCGGGATTCATCTTCAATTGATGCGCTCGCGCATGATATCGAATACTGCATTCAGATCTGCTATGTGATCACCTTTGAAACGACTTTTCACTGCAATATCATTTACGTAGCATTCTACTGTTTTGCGTATATGCTCGTAAAAGATTGTATTCAAAGCTCTCTGATATGTTGCCCCCGCATTCTTCAATTCGAAGGGCATTATAATATAGCAATACACCCCTAGTGGTGTTCTGAAGGATGCATGCTTTTCATCGTCAGGGTACATCTTAATTTGATTGTATCCAGAGAATACATCCATGAAAGACATCCGTTCAAACCCACACGTGTTGTCGATTATGACATTCGTAATTGGAAGAGGGAACTCATCTTTAGGACAAGCTTCATTTAGATTGCGAAAATCAATCCAAACCTGGATCTTCCCATTCTTCTTGGTGACGGGGACGATATTAGCTACCCAATCAGGGTGTTGTTCTTCCCCGATGAAACCAGAGTTTATGAGCTTCTTGACTTCCGATTGAATTGCTTCGATTATCTCTGGGCGAAACCATTGTTGTTGCTTGACGGGCTTTACATCCGGATTGATGTTGAGGCGATGCAGAGCCACCTGAGGATCAAGCCCAGGTATATCCTCGTAGTTCCAAGCGAAAACATTTATATACTCTCGCACGAGACGTATTAGGTCTTCTTTCTCGGTTGGTAGTAAGCTTTCGCTTATGAAGATGGGCTTAGGATTAGCCTCGTCTCCCAGATTAATCTGAGTTACCTTATCCTCTGTAGGTGGTTCACGCTGTTCATAGCGGATGTCCTAGAGAGTATTCAGGTGTTCGATCCAGGGATCTGTATCTGACTTGATCATATCCTCATCTCTATCTTTCAGATGGCTCGTTGAAACCATGTTCATCGAAAGGTCTTTGAAGATGTTACCGACACTAACATCTGACTCCCATGATGACGTGCCTGACGAGTGGTCATGATATAATAACTCTTCAGACTCAGAGGCTGACGGGATTGGAGTTAACACAGCCCAACCCCCTCCGAGTTCGGTGACAATAGTCAGGTGTTCTCTCTGGGAAAAAAGGCCGAAGTAGAGTTCGTCTTCTTTTGCTAAAGTTCAAGCCAGGATCACTTGTTAGGTCAAACCCATGTTCTCCATCATTTTGAGTACATTTGACTCGTAATGAGAGAACAGAGGAGGTTCGATCTCGCTTTCCAAGTCTTCACGAATCTTTAGTTTGGACTCGACTCTTCCGAAAAGGATCAGTTTTTGATCTTTGCGTCTTGCTGGGACCTCGACGAAGGTTCCTTGCACATCACTAATGCTTTAACATGCCGTGAGAGATGATCTCACCGGCGCATGCAATGATGTCAGGGCATCTATTGCCGACCAGGGGTCATCATCTACATCAGTACTAGTATCTAATGGTACGGAATCAGAAGCAAATACAAAAAAATAAGTCAAATCTAACTCTTCATTAATATACCACTCGCCTACATCATTGGCGGTGTTACTGACATCGAGCTTATTAATGCTTGTTACAAGAGGATTCAGCTCCCAAAGACATTCTTCTTCTGCCTCTGACTCACATCAGCTTCATTACCAGAGTCTGCTTCCTCTGGCTGGGGATTCTCGTCTGCTTTCAGAGAATCCTGATAAAGGAGGGAGTCTGGGAAGTAATTCTCTACCCCTTTGAACGGATGCCTTTGGGCGATCAACGTTCAGACTT
Source organism: Agave tequilana (assembly GCA_038442645.1). NCBI lineage: Eukaryota > Viridiplantae > Streptophyta > Magnoliopsida > Asparagales > Asparagaceae > Agave > Agave tequilana. Next base: position 75,792 of record JAVJIF010004603.1, read on the forward strand.
TTCATCTCCGTCAACATACTTCATGACTTGATGGAGAGTAGAGGAGACAATGGAGTTGCGATGAATCCATGGTCATCCCAGTAACAAGTTATACGAAGTGTCGGCGTCAATAACGTAGCCAGTCACCTCGGATCTCAGGTTTTCGATCTGGCATTTGAATTTGATCTTTCACATCGGGTACGTACCATTGACGTTGAAGTCATAGATGGTAGTCTGAGTGGCGTTCAATCAATGAGTGAGGATTCCCAAGTGTTGTATAACCCGGCGGGGCATGATGCTCAATGCGGATCCTGAATCTACCTGAATGCGGCTCACCTCAGATGATCCAATGTACCCTGTGAAGTACAAGGGGCCTATCATGTTTCCCCTTGACCTGCATGTCATCTGGAGTGAAGGTTATGCAGGGGACATATTAAGAGACGTGGAGACAATTTTCTTCATCTTCCTCCTTTGGTTTAGCCAGAATCTGGGCCATGAAGGCCTCAGTATCAGCTAAAACTTCTCTCAGAGCTTCCCTTGTTGACTTGGACAGTCTCAGGAGCTCATAGAGGGTGATCCTGGCTGGGATGTTGGCGCCAAGACATCAAAGCGGTAAGGTGTTGAAGATCCCTCCGCTTTGTCTTTTGGGAGAATTTTGGCATACCAAAGCTCCTTTTGCTTCTCCACGGATTGCTTGGTTGGCTCTTGGGTCGGCTTGGACGGACTTGCCACCACTTCGTCGTACTCTTCAAGTACGACTGACCCGAAAGAGTCCCTGCTACGAGCAGTGCATTCGGCTCTGCAGCAAGGAAGATTGTCTCGTCGGAATTGGTTAGCGAGGGGACATCGGTTTCTGCTTCCCTAGAGGAAGCACACACCACATTGCAAGGCGAGGCTTTTGCTTTACCTCTGGACTTTCTGCTGGTAACAGTGGTCCATTGCTGGCCTTCCATGAGGTCGAGATGAACCCACATGGTCTCTCATTGAGAAGTAAGAACAGTACGAGACCTTTCTCCAGCTGGTGGTGTGGATCTGTATTGATCACTCTTAGTTCCCCTTTGGGATGGAAACCACTCCGGCTGGCATTGGAGGCTGTATCCCGAACTGAAGAAATGACGTCATATTAGCTGTCACCTTCTTCTGCTCCGAACGAAGCTTGAGCACCTCTGCATCAATCAAACCTTGGAAGATGTCTTTGAAGATGTACCAGTTCTTAGTAGGGTGTCCCAATATCCTGTGACACAAGCAGTAATTGGGATTGTCAATCTTGCCCACTTCTTCAGGGCGTCTACCTTCAGGAAGCTTCAGTTTGTAACTCTTGTTGAGTAACTTGAATAACAAATCGACATGCTCGTCCTTGAAAAAGTACTGCTTGTTGGCGCGTGGCTGGCTTGAAGAGCTACCACCTCTAGCCCGTTAAAGCTTAAGGGGAGACTTCGTCTCTGTTGCCAGTGTGTCCTTCCTTTTAGCTTGAAAAGACGCTTCTGGTATGCGCCTCGTCGACTTCTCGGCTCTGGGCTTGCCTTCTTCTGCCTTAACTTTGGCGATGATCTCCTTTGCTTGCTCGCCTTGCTGTACCAACTGCTTTCAGGTACGGCTCTAAGCCACTGCTATCTAAGCTAGGAGTGAGGTTCGCAAATTGTGACGGCATGTTTCCACCAAGATGACCTGGATTATACCACTGGGACATCAGAGTGCCATGTTCTGAAATATCTCAACAAATGCTTTAACCGGCTCTCCTTTCCGTTGCCTCGTCGTCAGGAGAGTTGGCATGGTAATCTCCGAATCATCTTCGAAGAAACGGGCGAGAAAAAGCTTCCCCAGATCACCCTAGTTCTTGATAGAACCTTCTGGGTGCTTCATGAACCACTCAAAAGCAATCCCTTTTAGGGTGCCGATGAACAATCGTGCCAAGATGACATCATTTGATACTACATTCCCGATCTGAGACTTGACATAGTATGTGTTGGTTCGGTGACCCCTTGTCGTCTAAGGCCTGTAGAGATGAAGCTTTGAACTTAGGAAGGTACGAGATAAGATCCCACTCGGCCGGGTACGGCCGGACTACTCCTGCTTCTTGGAGGCCTTTCCGGTTGGCGAGGGTTTCAAAACGCTGCTCCAATTTGCTTATCTTTTAGAATAAGTGCTCCCGTTCTTTGAGTTATCCCCCTCTTCAGATAAAGACTTGGGTGGCTCAGAGTCGGAATCTCTTCATTCTCAGTATTTGTAGAAGATAAGCTCTACCCTTCCTTCCGTTTGCCCTTAAACTTCTTGGAAGGAGTCTTGGCCTTCGGCTTCTTTTTGTCCTCAAGCAATTGCGAAAGCATCTGCTTAAGAGTGTCGATAGTTTCTTGTTGAGCACGAATCATATTGAGTTACTCCCTCTGAACCTGGGCTTGTTCAAAGCGCCTGGTCATTTCTTCAGGAGTGCTTGCCATATATGCGAAAGTTTCTCTCTCCAAAAGAGTTCGAGGCTTGTGATTCCGTGATGGCAGAGTGTGTTTCGCTTACTTCAATGCCCAAGCTATGGCACTGTAGCCCATTGGGGCTATTGTACCAATCCGAGTACAGGTATGGTGGTACACTCCTTCCGGCTCAGTGCCAGACTCGTCGGAGCTGACTATCGGCTGCTTCCCCTTAGTCCTGTTTGACGTAATGCTTGGACCCACCATGTTTGCAGTGACTTCAGGGTATTCCGTGTCAGAGAAAGGTTTTCTTCCTGCGGGAGCGACACCTCTTGGCCGAGCGGTAGACTGGCGCTGCTGATAACCAGTTGAACACCAACTGTTTGCTTGCATGTGAGCTGCAGTGGCATTCAGAGCACGGTTCAAAGACTCGACCGAATCAGAGACGAGTCAGCCGAGTCGTATCCGTCTCGGTCCGCTCCGAGACGAGTCCGAGTCACGAGTCAGTCGACTCAACTCAGAGGAGACCGACTTGGCCAAGAATCGGAGATGACTCGGTCGACTCGACATTATGATGATTTTGTGTCTCATCGCAATTCAATGTGGAAATAACTACATTAACATGTATTTATGAATGCAATTTGTACAATTTACTATATTGTGCATGTATTTTGATATGCTTATACCGACGACGCGTGTATTTATACTTTCGCTTTATGCTTAGTGTGTTAGGTGATATATTTTAGACACGTGTTATATGAATGCGGATGTCTATATTTTTTTAAGATTTGTCGTTATTTTTTCAGAATTTTTTGAGCTTTCTATGTAGCGTTTTGCGCGTATCGCCCGATACCAATCCGAGTCGCCGAGAGCGATCCGTCTCAGTGCCCGCCGAGTCGGCAGCCGAGACCGCGACTGTGAACCATGATTCAGAGAGCACCGCTGTGATGAGCCGTTCACAGCAGCATTGTGGAGTGATTTGATGAACACTCCTCTTCTTTGTCAAGTAATCTCTTAGATCCATTGTAGGGGGTCGAAGAGATCAGCCTTGAGCCTCTGAGGATGAGGACATCCCGGTTCAGCCCTGACCTTAGCCGTCAGAGAGTGAACGTGAGTCTTGTGCAATAACTGTGAATCGCGGTCTCAGAGACGCGGGGCTCACGTTTTGAGTTGGAGACGCGAGGCTCGTTCTCTGCAGAAGAGACGCGAGTCTCGCGTTTTGGTATAAAGACGCGGGTCTCGCGTCTTTGAGAAGAGACGCGGACCTCACATTGTTGAATGTTGCACCTGTGAGGTCAAACGCGAGCCTTGCGGGCTTCGCGTTCAGTTACAGAAACGAGGGCCCCATGAGCTCCGTTTTTTGATATAGGGACGCGGGCCTCGCATTTTTGGTGGGAAACGCGGGCCTTGCGCTTTGGGCACTTTGGCTGGGAAACGCGGGCCTCGCGCTCTAATGCAGAGATGCGGGCCTCGCGTTGAGGATCTGAGCCGCGAGTCTCGCGCTGCTCAGAAGAAACGCGAACCTGAGTCCCGCGTTCTGTATCTGCTGAATAGATGATTTTTTCTGTTTCTTCCATCTGTTGTCGACGTGCGCGACGCCTTTGTCGACGTTCAGCATTCCAGTTATGCTTCACGAGTTCCTAAGAGTTGAGGAATCTAGAAGAGAGGTACGGTGAGATTGGCCTTCATCATCGTTGGCCTTGCGGGTCTCGTGGGAGACGTTGACGCGGACCATGCGGGCGATGCGGCCAGAAATGGCACTGTTTGAGCAGACCATTCTTGGAGAAGTCTCCGAAAAGACTTGAGAGCGGATCTCCGAGGAGACCCTGCAGTATTTTCGCGTCACTTTAGGGCTCTTGAAGCCATACGAGAGAAACTCCTCGTACTTTGCCCTGTCGAATTCAACAAGTGATTCGACCATCTTTCCCACGAAGTTGACGTCACCTTGCGCCATAACTTGCTCGTCATGAGAAAGTCAAGTTCCCCAGCGGAGTCGCCATCTCTTGTTCGTGTCGAAAAATTGAAAATATTGCAAAGTTCTCTTGAATCAATGAAAAATTACAATAACTCAAAATCTAATTACATGAAGAGAAGATATTCAAACTCAAATTTCCTCTTTTTTTAGTGTCGGGTTCTTTGCGTAGCGATGGAGAGTGATTCTTGTTCTCCGTTGACCGGGTGAACATCAAGCTTCTTCGGGATCTTTCTCCTTGGACCACTGATGGAGTAGCACAACTTCTATCCAATGAAATCTCACAGAGATTTAAGAAAAACTTGAACACAACAAGTTTTGTTTTTAAAGAGTACTCTTTTGATTCTCTCTGTTCAACAGCAGCTTGCCAACCAAAAATTCCTCACACCCCCTCTCAATAGCAATCTTAGCTATTTATAGAGAGCTCCAAGGATAAAATTATCCCCTAAAATTCCTTCATAATGGGGGTTAACTCTCCTCATTACGTGGGCAATAATTGACCTAGTAATGGGGGCAGTTACAATTGAGACTCAGGGTTATCCTGCAGTTGAAACGCGGGGCTCCAAGCCCGCGTTCTTGTGAAGACGCAGATGTGACTGTCATCCATATTTGAACTGAGACGCAGTCTTAGTTGAGTCTGCATTAATGTTGAGACGCGGGCTTCGAGCGAGCTTTGCGTCGATACTGAGACGCAGGCTTGGCGCGAGCTTCGCGTCGAAGCTGAGATGGGGGCCTCGAGCGAGCTCTGCGTTGATGCTGAGAGGCATGCTTGAGTGAGCCTCGCATTTTGATGTTGATGTTGGCCCAAAGGCCTTCCACCCTAGTTTTGATGATGATTAACTCATGTAGTTATGTGTACTAATAATCTTGTGATTTTAGTTTCAGATCATTAATCAAGTTATTAGTAGGTGATTAGCTTCAACAAGAAGATTTGGAAGCTTTCACATGTTGATTCAAGGGCCCAAGCGTCAAAGATCATATATAGCACTTGCTCGGTGGATCAAAGAGTTTTGGATCGAGTCGGCTTGGAGATTGCGCTCTACAAGAAGACTTCGGTACCATAGTTTAGTTTTGTGTTTAGATCCAAATTGTAAAGATTAAAATAGTATGATATGCTCAAGTTCACAACACACACGTTTCATGTTTTGAATATTGGTTTTCGGTTTTTTCGGTTTTAGGTTTAACCGATCTTGGTTTTCATGAATAGTTGATCAAAGTAAGTTTAATTGATATATGTATAGTTGTTCCTTTCTATACATGCATGCTTAACTTTTAAACAAACTTATTTTGACTTTCCTATTCATGTATTGAAAAATTCAAGTTTGATAAAAATACAAGTTTTGGTTTTTGGTAAAAATGATAAGACACAAAAATAGTTCATATTGATTGATATTTGAGCTAAACTTTTTATCACATGTTTATATATCAATGCAAAATGATAAAACTATTTTTGGGTATTTTTACAAGACTTAAAAAGATTTTCTAAAATATTTTAACTTATGTTTTTCTGCCCTGTACTGTGACTGACAGGCCAGGTCGGTCGACCGCACCAAGGGCCGGTCGACCCGTGAGGTCGACCGACGTGCACAGAGCCGTGCACGTCTGGCAGACACAAGGGCGGTCGACCCAGACGGTCGACCGTAACTGAGAGCAGTGCTCTCTGTTTATTTGGGTCGACCGGGCGGTCGACCGGGTTTGCCCAACGGTCACATTTTTGACCGTTGGCGGTCGACCGGGCGGCCGACCGCCAAGCCTGTCAGGCTGCCACATCAGCCTAACGGTTAGTTTTATTTGGGGCTATAAATACCCCAACTCTTGGGCTGTTTTGACAAGATTTTGAGAGCTAAAATTTCCTGACTTCTTCAGTGCTTTAAACAAGTTTTCAAAAGAGTTTTAAGTGCCAAAAGATCAATCTTATTTGTTTTCAAGTGTTTTGTTATTTTCAAAGAAATTAGGTTTTTGGGAAACTAGTTTATTGTTCTTCATTTCCATATCCATTTGGTATTTTCCCAAGAGTTTTTCTTTGATCAAAACACTTATTTTCCACACTTGAGCTATATCTTCTATCCTAATCTATTAGGATCTTTTGTTTTGTGGAAAAAGAGAAAAGAAAGAGAGATTGTTTGTGGTTGAAAGAAACCACTTGTTGAACACCCTTGTTCTTTTTGTACCCCTCTTTGGTAGAGGTTGATTTGGGTTGGTGTTTGCTCCCTCTTTGGTAGAGGTTGAGGCTTGTGGTTTGCTCCCTCTAGTGAGAGGTGGAGTTTGGTTTGTAACCCTCTTCGGTAGAGGTGTTGTTGTTGTTTTGGCTTCGGGCCTACCCTCGGTTGTGAGGCGGTGTTTGAGAGAGGAGTTCGGTACTCCTTGTGTTGTAACAAATCCTCTTCGGTAGAGGTTCCCTCGTTGGGAGAAAGTGGATTGGAAATCCTACACGGTGGTGTAGGCGGGGATGTAGAGCTGGGTGCTCGAACCTCGAAACATATCTTGTTGTTAGCGTTTGATCCACTTGTCTCTCTAACTCTCTCTCTTTACATTTGTGCAAAGCATCATACTTCATTCATATCATATATTGCTTGTGTTGCCTTGCATCTTTTATATTGTTCATCCTTATATGCTTGGCTTGCTTGTGTGTGTGCCTCACTTATACTTAACCACAAGAGCTTCACATAGCACCTCAACCCATTCAAGGGGAATCAAGAGGAGTTAGTCCAGAGCCCTTCACGGGGAATTCGGCTACACTTGTGTGTTGTATTAAGTGTGTTGCAAAATTTGCATTAGCTTCCGCATTTAGAGCATTTAGTTTCTAGATTAGCAAGTACACCTATTCACCCCCCTCTAGGTGTGCTTTTCAATTGGTATCAGAGCCAAGTGCTCTGATTTTGGGTCTAACAACCTAGAGTTAAAGATCCTCATTTTAGGCTAATCTTGTTTGCATTTGCTTGTTTGCACACATATAGTTTACCATGGCCTTCATGACCCCACCTATGTTTGACCCTTCCAACATCATTATTTGGAAGATTAGGATGACCGTTTATTTACAAACCCTAGGACATAAGGTTTACCTTGCCATTACCAAGGAATCCTACCTTAGTGATAGCAAGCATATAGGGGCCAATGCACAAGCCCTTGAGGCCATTAGAAGCACGCTTTCAAAAGAATATCTTATGCATGTTTCTAACCTTGATTCCGCCTTTGCAGTGTGGAACAAGTTGACAACAACCACCACCTCCAAGCTTCAAACGCCTATCCAACAAGAAGAGGAATCTAGTGGAGATGAATCCGAGCCACAACAATGCTATATGGTCCAAGGGAATGACTCCCTTGAGGTTCTTTCGGAATCTCAACTAGATAGTAATGATTGTGCTAGTTCTTCAAATGATTTTGTTGATCCCCATGCTTTGAATGAAGAACTATCTATTATTTGTGAAAAACTAATTGAAAAATATAATGTTTTGAAAAGAAAAGTCTAGACATTGAAAAAGAAAATAAAAGTTTGCATTCTAGACTTAACAATGTTTTGCAAGAGAAGGAAGAGATTTCTAGTAGTGAATGTGTCTCACTTAGATCTCAACTTAATCTTGTTGTAAAAGAAAATGAGTTTTTAAAATCTAAAAATGATTGTGAAACTCTTTTGAAGAAAAATGAAAATTTGTCTTCAAAAGTTGATTTTGTTTTAAAAGAAAATAATTCTTTAAAAAGAGAAATTGATTTTATTTCAAAAGAATTAGAAATTTGTTTAATAAAAATGTTTCTTTGAAAAACAAGATTGATGCACATGTTTGCCATGCTAGGCTAGTATCACACACTTCACCTATTGCATGCCATACTTCTTCTTTAATTAACAATGATATATCCATACTTAAGAAGAGTGTAGATTGTTTGGGCTCCACTTTGAGCCAATGTGTTGTGGGCCATACACGATTGGAATCCTTATTTCGAAAGAAACAAGTTCCACCTTTCATGCACACCTTCCACGGCATACACATGCTCCTCACGGACACCATAACACGATGTATGCTCATGTGTACACTTGTACACATTGTGGACGTAAGGGCCACCTTGCTAAATTTTGCTATGATAGAATACATGTTGATAATTTAGCAAAGAAGTTTGTTTGGGTTAGAGAAGGTACTAACCCCCATGGACCCAAGAAGATATGGGTACCAAAGACCACCCCTATTGTTTTTGATGTAGGTGTGGGCTCTCACATGACGTGAGAATAGCGGTACCTTGGAGTGGATGCGTTCCGTACTTAAAGGATATTATTTGGATGCATCACTTTCAAGGGGTGCTTGGTGGAGATGACCACCATATTTTGGAGACAAGGAAATTGCCTTCTAGGTTTTGGTAACGATTCCTAACTCCTATTTATTGTTTACATGCTTTTAATATTCATTGTTTATAGCATGTTTCATTGTTTAGTGATTAGTATGAAAATGTCATGTTAATTAGATTCTTGACATACATGTATAGTATTTGAGACACCCATGTTTAATGTGGATTATTATTTTGTGTTCTCGTATTTGATTAGCTATCATGTACATCATAAATCTAATAACATGTGGATATTCATAATAATCATGTTTATGTTTATCATGTTGATTTATATCTTTGTTTATGCTTCATACTTTGAATATATGTTTAAATGTTAGTTTTTATTAAGACTAGGATTTATACTTGTGCATATAGTGGGCCACAATAAATCTATATATGTTTGAGCTTGAATGCTTATTTGAACCCATTAGATGTGCAAGTATAGTCTAATTTTGATGATTCATACATTTTAAACTTGTATTCCTACTTTTGGATTTGTTTTATGATCATTTCATGTATATGTCTATTTTGCCAAACTTTAAGATATACATGTATACCCCTTGAGTCATTTGCCTTTCATGCAAATCTATACATATGGACTCAATTGTGTTTAGGGATATGTATGTATACTTCATGTTTGACAAATCATACATATGCCTTGAAATGAAACTTGTTTTAATGGAAATTTAAAGTTTCATGTTTTTGTGTTTATGTTTAACTTCATGTATATGTCTATTTTATCCAAATTATTGTTATACATATACCATGGTTCACAGTCGCGGTCTCGGCGCCGACTCGGCGGGCACTGAGACGGAACGGTCTCGGCGACTCGGATCGGTATCGGGCGATACGCACAAAACGCTACATAGAAAGCTCAAAAATTTTGAAAAAATCACGACAAATCTTAAAAAATGTAAACATCCACATTAATGTACACTTGTCCAAATATATCACCTAGCACACTAAACATAAGCGAAAGTATAAATACACGCGTCGTCGGTATAAGCATATCAAATACATGCACAATATAGTAATTGCACAAACTACATTCATAAATGCATGCTAATATAGTTATTTCTCATTGAATTGCGATGACGTACAAAATCATCATCATAATGTCGAGTCGACCGAGTCAACTCCGATTCTCGGCCGAGTCGGTCTCCTCTGAGTTGAGTCGATCGACTCGTGACTCGGACTCGTCTCGGAATGGGCTGAGACGGATACGACTCGGCTGACTCGTCTCCGACTCGGCCGAGTCTTTGAACCGTGACATATACATCCTTTTGAGCCACGTGCCTTCATGCATATATCTTTGTGGACTCGTTGTGTTTGGATATGTATGTACACTTTAACTTGTATAGGACATACATATACCTTGAAGATTAAATAGTTTTGATGATTTTCATGTTTTCTTGTTTCAAGGAATTTTGAGCTTAATTGAAAATTTCATAATGCCATGTCACACATTACTTGTACACTCACCATTTTTAAAATATTTCTCAAGAGTATGTTTTCATGAGCATGTATGGACTTTATTGAATATTGAGTGTTTTTAAGTGCTATGTGATTTACATGTGTTTTATGAAAATTATTTTTTATTTTATTCCTTGCTTGAAGGATTTCGCATTAGTTTACAAGTTTTTCATTTAACTAGTTCGTATTCTTCATATGGTAGAGTTTTTCAAACGTACTCTATTTTCAAATCTATTTTTGAAAACCCTACCTTCCATGGGAGGTTGGATGGGAGATCATGTTCATGTATGCTTTAAAATGAAAATCTTTTAAAACTTAAACCATGATTGGGAGGTAGTTATATGAGATATACACTTGATCTTATTGTTATTTCAATTGGTATCATTGAATTCTTTCAATTGGTATCAAGATGCTATTCTTTGACATATTTTCAATTGGTACCGTAATTGATTGTCACCCCTAATTGACTTTGTTTTTGTTTTAGACAAAACGGGGGAGAATATTGTTTTTCTTGTTTTCAACCTTTTATTGATTTTTTTTGTTGTTTCGAACAAAAAGGGGGAGAAAGATTTGTTTATTTGGTTTTGTTTTTACCCCTCATCGAAGGTTGTTTCTTTATATTAAAAAGAGGAGAAGATTTTGTTTTGTTTTGATTATTTACCCCTTTGTTGATGATTGACAAAAAGGGGGAGAATTATTTGAGAAAGATCTTGAGTTTATATATGCATGTTTATGTTTTGCATATATTAAGTTTAATTTTAATTGGTATCTAGAGCATGTTTTGTAATTGGTATCTAGAGCATGTTTTGTTTTTGAACATTTCATTGGTATCTAGAGAACCTTTTTTATTGTGTATGCATATCTATGTATGCATTCATGATTAAGAGCTTTCATTGCATATCTATTGTTTATTTGTTTATGCATGAGTTAAGGGGGAGCTTCTTTGAAGCTTAACTTTAATCCATGCATATATAACTCCATGAGTTTTGTCATCATCAAAAAGGGGGAGATTGTTGGCCCAAAGGCCTTCCACCCTAGTTTTGATGATGATTAACTTATGTAGTTATGTGTACTAATAATCTTGTGATTTTAGTTTCAGATCATTAATCAAGTTATTAGTAGGTGATTAGCTTCAACAAGAAGATTTGGAAGCTTTCACATGTTGATTCAAGGGCCCGAGCGTCAAAGATCATATATAGCACTTGCTCGGTGGATCAAAGAGTTTTGGATCGAGTCGGCTTGGAGATTGCGCTCTACAAGAAGACTTCGGTACCATAGTTTAGTTTTGTGTTTAGATCCAAATTGTAAAGATTAGAATAGTATGATATGCTCAAGTTCACAACACACACGTTTCATGTTTTGAATATTGGTTTTTGGTTTTTCGGTTTTAGGTTTAACCGATCTTGGTTTTCATGAATAGTTGATCAAAACAAGTTTAATTGATATATGTATAGTTGTTCCTTTCTATACATGCATGCATAACTTTTAAACAAACTTATTTTGACTTTCCTATTCATGTATTAAAAATCCAAGTTTGATAAAATACAAGTTTTGGTTTTTGGTAAAAATGATAAGACACAAAAATAGTTCATATTGATTGATATTTGAGCCAAACTTTTTATCACATGTTTATATATCAATGCAAAATGATAAAACTATTTTTGGGTATTTTTACAAGACTTAAAAAGATTTTCTAAAATATTTTAACTTATGTTTTTCTGCCCTGTACTGTGACTGACAGGCCAGGTCGGTCGACCGCATGGGTCGACCGCACCAAGGGCCGGTCGACCCGTGAGGTCGACCGACGTGCACAGAGCCGTGCACGTCTGGCAGACACAAGGGCGGTCGACCCGGACGGTCGACCGTAACTGAGAGCAGTGCTCTCTGTTTATTTGGGTCGACCGGGCGGTCGACCGGGTTTGCCCAACGGTCACATTTTTGACCGTTGGCGGTCGATCGGGCGGCCAACCGCCAAGCCTGTCAGGCTGCCACATCAGCCTAACGGTTAGTTTTGTTTTGGGGCTATAAATATCCCCAACTCTTGGGCTGTTTTGACAAAATTTTGAGAGCTAAAATTTCCTGACTTCTTCAGTGTTTTAAACAAGTTTTCAAAAGAGTTTTAAGTGCCAAAAGATCAATCTTATTTGTTTTCAAGTGTTTTGTTATTTTCAAAGAAATTAGGTTTTTGGGAAACTAGTTTATTGTTCTTCATTTCCATATCCATTTGGTATTTTCCCAAGAGTTTTTCTTTGATCAAAACACTTATTTTCCACACTTGAGCTATATCTTCTATTCTAATCTATTAGGATCTTTTGTTTTGTGGAAAAAAGAAAAGAAAGAGATTGTTTGTGGTTGAAAGAAACCACTTGTTGAACACCCTTTGTTCTTTTTGTATCCCTCTTTGGTAGAGGTTGATTTGGGTTGTGTTTGCTCCCTCTTTGGTAGAGGTTGAGGCTTGTGGTTTGCTCCCTCTAGTGAGAGGTGGAGTTTGGTTTGTAACCCTCTTCGGTAGAGGTATTGTTGTTGTTTTGGCTTCGGGCCTATCCCTCGGTTGTGAGGCGGTGTTTGAGAGAGGAGTTCGGTACTCCTTGTGTTGTAACAAATCCTCTTCGGTAGAGGTTTCCTCGGTGGGAGATAGTAGATTGGAAATCCTACACGGTGGTGTAGGCGGGGATGTAGAGCTGGGTGCTCGAACCTCGAAACATATCTTGTTGTTAGCGTTTGATCTACTTGTCTCTCTAACTCTCTTTACATTTGTGCAAAGCATCATACTTCATTCATATCATATATTGCTTGTGTTGCCTTTCATCTTTTATATTGTTCATCCTTATATGCTTGGCTTGCTTGTGTGTGTGCCTCTCACTTATACTTAACCACAAGAGCTTCACATAGCACCTCAACCCATTCAAGGGGAATCAAGAGGAGTTAGTCCAGAGCCCTTCACGGGGAATTCGGCTACACTTGTGTGTTGTATTAAGTGTGTTGCAAAATTTGCATTAGCTTCCGCATTTAGAGCATTTAGTTTCTAGATTAGCAAGTACACCTATTCACCCCCCTCTAGGTGTGCTTTTCAGTTGAACGCTGGCTTTGATTAACCTCGCGTTTAAACTTGAACGCAGGTCTGAATTAGCCTTGCGTCTGATGTATGAGCTCTGCATTTGATGACTTGTCTCTAGTGATTTTTAGACAGTCTACACCGTGTTCCCGTATCCTAATTTTTTGGATTTTGCTGAATCCTGTGTCCGTATTGTGTCTGTGTCCGTGCATCATAGCATTTAGGTCTTGAAGAGGCCACTACAGTCTGCTACTATAGGATAATTTGTAGTGATTTTTTTTTAAAATAAACCCTACACCTATGTCAAATTGGATTTTGGTGTGATAACTAAACTAGAGCAAAAGAATAGAAGTATATTAAGAATTTTGAGAAAGTGAGGGGAGTAGCTGTGTCAACAAAATCCCGTCCAATTTAAATAATAGAAAAGTGTTTAGAGACTTGAGCAAGGGATATACCCTCTTTTTTGAAGATGCCAAATGACTTGTGTCAACAAAATCCTACTCATGTCACTGCCCTGCAATATAATCACAAAGCCCTTTAACAACCTTAGTGCAGTGTTTTAAATGTCGGATATCAGGGAAATGTCAGATGTCGTAATCGATGTCGGATTTCGGAGATATTTCGGGCCATTTAGTAAATTTCGGACGTCATGACGGATAATAAATATATATCCTAGATGTCTTAAATAATGTAATTTAAAATTTTTATCAAGGTAATACATACACAACTTATGCAAAACTACATAAATATGTTTAGGATATGTATAATTAACTTAAACATTTTGTATATATTCACTAATCCATTGTTAAAATTTCTCAATTGCTCCAACTTCCAAGACCAATCAATATATTGGGTTTTTCCCAAATGTCGGCCGACATTTCGGGAAATATCGGTCGACATATCGGATTTTTCCCGAAATGTCGGCCGACATTTTCTAAAACGCCATTTCAAATGCGGGTGGGGATGTCGTGGCGGTGAGGGCTTGAAAACGAATGTCGGCCGACATTTCGGAAATGTCGGCCGACATTAAACACTGCCTTAGTGTGATTTTTCATTCTACATAAAAAAATTTAAACCACATCCTCTTCTTTAAAATCATCGAGGCAAATTACCTTAAAATATAGAGCTTTTCATCTTCATATATGATGTTTAAAGTTTTAGACTCTAGAGTGTTAGATCTTTCTACTTCTCATGCAAGAGCCTTGGTTTTGTTAAGGGAAAAAATCATTTGCAAATTCAAAGAAATGGAAGAAATAATTACTCTATAGCAGAAATTGTTGCAGAACACAAACAAATTGACAATGGGATGAATGTGTTAGGAGTATGACTGGAATACGTCTGAAGGCAGATGAAATTTTAGAGATCAAAGAACGAACGTGCACAAGAAGTTGTGCACAATATTAGCCGATTTATACTTTGTATAGTTGACTAATGATAAGAATTAGTCAACTTATACATTAGTATAATTGACTAGGTCTTGCAAACAGATAGTTGGGTTCTCAGATTTTGTTAGAGTAGTCGACTAATAATTGGGTACAGTCGACTAATATATGTTATTAGTTGAGTTATACTAAGCTAGTCGACTAGTGTCGGGTCTGACTGTTTTCTTTTCTGGATTTGTTCTATGAGAGTTTTATGGTCTATAAATAAACCCTTAGGGTTGGCCTTCAATGTTTTCAATGAATTAGCAATTCCTAGAGGGTGTAATTCATCAAAGAGATATTCGTGTGAGAAACTTTAGCCATCAGGGTTTTGTTGTTCTTGACGATCATCAAATGGCTTGTAATCTTCTTAGCAAGAGGTGTAATGGTTTCTAGTTGTACTCCCCCAAAATTTAATAAAGTATCTCCCCTTCTCTCATGGACGTACACACTTGTATGATAGATGAACCACGTTATATTGTGTGTTGGCTTTCTATACTTCGGAATATCTTCCCCCTTCTCTTTTTTTTCTCGTTGCTCGTCTATCCTGTGTTGCTTCCGCTGTACTGCCCCAGCGATTGGTCGTGGGGGCCATCAATTTCACAACAATTGGTATCAGAGCAAGGTCAACATGAAGATGTCTGCAATTAAGTTTGATATTCAGAAGTTCGATGGGGTCATCAATTTCAACATGTAGAAGATTAGGATGACTGTCATCCTGACCCAGAGCGGGTTGAAGAAAGCACTACTCGGAAGAGAGAAAAACCTCAAGACGTGAAAGAAAAAAAACTTGACAGGAGTTGGATGAGAAATCCTTGGCTATTCAGTTTGCTTGCAGACGAAGTGCTGGATGAGTTTTCTACAGAGAAAACATCATCCTCGTTGTGAGAACGTCTTCAGGACCACTATCTGAAGAAGTCGTTGGCAAATCGATTGATTTTGAAGCAGCGTCGTTTTCTTCTTCGCATGCATGAAGGTACACCTATCAAGCAGAATTTTTCTTTATTATCAATGATTTAGATAAGATAGAGGTTAATATAAAAGATGAGAATCAAGCACTTCTATTACCGAGTTCTTTATCTTCTTCATATAAGAGTTTTAGAGAAGCTATCATCTATGGAGGCAAATCAACTATTAAGGTCAATGAGATCAAGGAACATCTGCTCAATAAGGACAAAATTGACAATCAGTTGACGGGTAAGTCTCATTATGATGATTCCGAGCAAGTTCACTTTTCAAAGGAGAAAAGTGATATTGAAAGTTCTACGAGTAACTCAAAACACAAAAATTTGGTATGTAACTGGTGTCACAAGGGACACATTAGAGCTGATTGTTGGACTCGAAAGAAGAAATAACCAGATACTAGCGTCGCTGAAGTAACTAAAGGAGATGAAGAAGTGTGACGTTCTATCTGCTACAAGCAGATCAGTCGGTAACAAAGATAAATGGATAATTGAATCTGGATGTTCACAACATAACAGTCCAATAGGAAGATGTTCTCATACACTTCGGTTCAAGGGGGAGAAGTCTTCATGGGGAATCCTACTACGAGCAAGGTGATTGGCGAAGGAACAATCCAATTTCGGTCTCATGATGGATGCATCACTACTCTTCAAGGGGTTCGTCATGTTCCCGAAACAAGTTACAATCTTCTCTCTTGGAACCTTACATGGAGAAGAGTTCAACTTTAGTTCTGAATGTGATCTTATGAAAGTTTTCAAAGATGCCCATGTGAAGTTTTAGGCCGAACGTGTCGGCGATGTTTACATATTACGAAATTCGAAGGTTAAAGTAGGTGGATTGCAGTTGTCCTCGGCTTCTAGATCAGAGGTTGTGAAACAATCAGAGACTACGATGATTTCGAGCTCGGATGTTTAGTTTTACCCCAAAAGTAAATTGGGACTAGGCAGTACCAGCGCAAAACAAGAAAGTCCAAATCGTTACTCATATGGCGGAGCAAATTCTCATAAATGCAGTGTGGATCAAGGAGATCGTTAGGGGATCAAGTTCTGGTCAGGCCTGAACTTGTTCGACCTAATCAAGTTGTGAACCCCATAAGGCGGTTATGGAGAAGAGGGAGTGAGATGGAGATGAAGTCAAGATTTGTTCATTTGTGCATTGATGTGAGCACATGGAGCATGGTGGCTATTCTCGGACTCGGACGAATTCAAGTCAAGAGGGAGATTGTTAGGATTATGACTGGAATACGCCGTGAAAGTAGACGGAGCTTCAGAGCAAATAACGGACGTGCACAAGAAGCTGTGCACAGTATTAGTCGACTTATACTTGATATAGTCGACTAATGATAAGAATTAGTCGACTTATACATTGGTATAGTCGACTAGGTCTTAAAAACAGAGAGTTGGGTTTTCAGATTTTATTAGAGTAGTCGACTAATAATTGGGTATAATCAAGTACATGTTATTAGTCAACTTATCTAAGGCCTAGTCAACTAGTGTTGGGTCTGACTGTTTCCTTTTCTGGATCTGTTTTCAGTCTTGAGTTGAATTCAAGTTTCCTTTCTTCTGAGACGGTGATTGTTCGTATTGATGAAAATTGTATAGGATTAGGAGAGTTCTATGATCTATAAATAAACTCCTTAGGGTTGGCCTTCAATGTATTTAATAAATTAGCAATTCCTAAAGGGTGTAATTCATCAAAGAGAGAGATTCGTCTGAGAAGCTTTAGCCATCAGGGTTTCGCTGTTCTTGACGGCTATCAAAGAGCTTGTAATTTTCTTAGCGAGAGGTGTAAGAGTTTCTAATTGTACTCCCCCAAAGTTTAATAAAGTTCTCCCCCTTCTTCCGTAGACGTATACACAATTTGTTTGATTGGTGGAACCACGTTAAATTGTGTGTTGGCTTTCTATACTTCGAATATCTTCCCCTTTCTCTTTTTTTTTCTCGTTGCTCCTCAATCCTGTGTTGCTTCCGCTGCGCCGCCCTAGCGATTGGTAGTGGGACCGTCAATTTCACAACAGAATGCGACCCTAGCATGCTCGAGATCTACCTCTCATTACCGATGAAGTTAATGTATCCCTGAATGAGTCATTTATTTTACTGAACAACTTTAAAGACAGGGCAGGTCGTGGGACTGTCAATTTCACAACAGAATGCGACTCTAGCATGCTCAAGATCCACCTCTCATTACATGGTTCACAGTCGCGGTCTCGGCCGCCGACTCGGCGAGCACTGAGACGGATCGGTCTCGGCGACTCGGATCGGTATCGGGGATACGCGCAAAACGCTACATAGAATCTCAAAAAATTCTGAAAAAATTACGACAAATCTTAAAAAAATGTAGACATTCACATTCATGTATCACATGTCCAAATATATCACCTAACATACTAAACATAAAGCGAAAATATAAATACACGCGTCGTCGTATAAGCATATCAAAATACATGCACAATATAGTAAATTGCACAAAATACATTCATAAATACATGCTAATGTAGTTATTTCCACACTGAATTGCGATGAGGCACAAAATCATCATAATGTCGAGTCGACCGAGTCAACTCTGGTTCTCGGCCGAGTCGGTCTCCTCTGAGTTGAGTCGACTCGTGACTCGGACTCGTCTCGGAGCGGGCCGAGACGGATACGACTCGGCCGACTCGTCTCCGACTCGGCCGAGTCTTTGAACCATGCTCATTACCAATGAAGTTATGTACCCCCGAATTAGTCATTCATTTTTACTGAACAACTTTAAAGACAGGACACAATAGTAAAACTAAAGACTTCTCCAAACATGAGCAAGGTATCAATTGATCCAATAAAATAAAATATATCTTTACTGAATAATTTAGCAACCTTAAAAGAAAATGGAGCAGTATTTTACTTTATTAACTGTAAAATAAAGTAAGCTGATGGTTTCAAGTTTTGGCCAAAACTGACACATAAATGCCGTATAAAATCGCTTTTGAAGGGGGACAGATCCAAATTAGAGGAAAATATCAATTTGGATGTTGACCCGGTACCTATAGAAGTTGTTACTTTTCTGGGAGGGAAAAAGTCCAGAGACATTAAAGCTTAACTCAGTCTCTTAACACTTCATGAGTCAAATTGAAGCGAGCACTATAAAGTTCTAACCAAAAATTTAATCAAATAAAAACCAAAAACCCCCCAAACAAATTCAGCTTTTGGGTGATACCATTTAGTGTCAGTTCTCATAAAAAACGGCTAGAAAACTGAATACACCGATCAATATTAAATAGTTATAAAAACATACACAGAAAACAATGGATATCACCCATCATAAGAAGAAATTGCCACCCGCGACAGGAAAAAGTCCCACTATCCATTGATTGGACGGATGATTGACACGGTTCATGTTGATCTTCATTTCTAAAACATACAGACTAAAGTTCTTGTTTTGCATACTAATCCATAATCTATGGGTGAGGAACGTTCTATTAATGAAAACCCGTGAAATTTGAACGAATTGAGCAGAGGCAGACACTATGAAAATCACAAGATATTTGGTGCATCTACATTTTAGGACATACAGATATATACAAAAGGCACCAACCATGTGGATGTTTTTCTGCCCCGTACCTATATAAAACATATCTGACTAAAAATATATTAATAAGCATAATATTTATAAATATTCAATATCAAAATCAAGTCACGCTTGTGACTCGACAGAGGGTGGCTCATCCCTCTGTGCCTAAGGCCTGCGTAGCTAATTAATGCATCCAATCTGCTTTTTTAGTTATGCCATTACGGGCACTAGTAGAGTTCAAAGTATCGGCCGATTCGTATCCGACTCGGCGGGCGTTGCGACATAACCGAGACGCGAGTCGCCTTCGCTTTGATTTTGTGACCGACTTGGTCGAATCAACCGAGTCTTGATACGACTCGGTTTGACTCAACCGATTCAATCGAGTCGAGGTCAAGTCGGCCCCGAGTTGGTCGGTGTGAATCCGTGATCTCAGCGAGTAAAAAGGGGAAAAGAAAAAAAACAGATGTCGATCTCGTAGCGAGCAGCGACCCCGATCTCAATCTCACAGCGAGCTGCCCGATCTCGATCTCCGCCTTGGTCTCCGTTGACGCCCTCAGTCACAGGTACTCGTCTCACTCACCCTCTTTATATGTTTAATATAAATTAGATATTTATTTTAATTTAATATTATAATATAATATAAACTAGATATTTAGTAGATATTCAGTTTAATATAAAGTAGATATAATATAAAGTAGATATTTATTTAATTTAATATAAAGTTAATTTAATTTAAATTAAGTAGATATGATTTAATTTAGTTTAAAATTTAATTTAATTTAAAGGTATTGATGTAAATTTAAAAATTCAATTTACAGATAAAGATTTAAAATTTATTTTAATTCAAATAGATCTTGATTTATTTTAATTTACTAGATCTAGTTTTTTAATAGATCTTGATTTTTAAATTTAATTTATGGATCTAATTTTTAAATTTTATTAGATATGATTTAATTTAGTTTGATTTAAGTATAAATATGAGAGACTAAGACTTATAGTTTAATTTAAGTAATTAAATAGATCTCTCTAATTTTTAAAGAAATTGATTCTTACACGTTCCTATCGAAACAGAAAGCAATCAAAAGCATGTTCTAATTGGACAGATTCAAAAAAGTTAAAAAAAACCATTTCAAAGTTCCTCTTCAATGAAGGTATTCGTCGTAGTGAAGAAAGTAAAGGTGTAAGAGAAGCAGATGATGATAATGATGATGATGAAGATGTGAAGATTTTATCCCGTTCTAGTAATGGTGATGGTGAAGATGGCGATGATGATGATAATGGTGATGGCGGTGGAGCTGATGATGACAATAATGGAGGCAATAGTGATGCTGATGGAGGGACTTATAGTCTTGAAGGTCATATGCAGAGGTTGGGTTTAACATCAAGCAAACAATATGATGTGGGATATGGCTATGACCACAAGCCACAATTTGAGAGATCTGTGAGTATTTACTTATTACAGGGATGATTACGATGATGATTTTGTGACTCATCGCAATTCAATGTGAAAATGATTACATTATGCAATTATTTATGAATGTATTTGGTGGAATTGACTATATTATGCATGTATTTTGGTATGTTTCTACCAATGACGCGTGTATTTATACTTTTACTTTATGTTTAGCGTACTAGGTGAAATGTTTTGGACATGTAATACATGAATATTGATGTCTACATTTTTTTAAATATTTGTCGTGATTTTTTCAGAATTTTTTGAGCTTTCTATGTAGCGTTTTGCGCATATCACCCGAGACCGATCTGAGATGTCGCGACTGATCCATCTCATTACCCGTCGAGTCAACGGCCGAGATCACGACTTTGAACCATGGGCACTAGGGGTGTCATCAATGAGTCAGGTTGGGCGGGTTTTGAGGTAATTCAATACCCAAACCCGAAGTATGAACCCCAGCTCAATCCACCCAAAACCCAATGGGTAAAAAAACTCCTCGATCCAAACCCTACTCACGGGTTTTCAGGCTTGTTCTGGATGGGTCGAGTAAGATGGGAAGGGTCGAGAATGGGCGGGTCACTACAAATGACCCGAGTTACAGTTAACTTTGTAACAAGAAAGATTATTATAATTTTAACAGTCACCAAAGTAAATCTGTCAAACTCCCAATCAGATTGTTTTCATATTTAAATAAATATCACTCATTACAAACATCCAAACATTTAAAATGATTATAATAATCACGGGATATTTGGTGCATCTATGTTTTAGGACATCTAAAAAAGAAAAATAAATATATTGCCATTTGGACTTAGGATCAACATGGCCTCTTAAGGCACTTGGCTCAGAATAACATGACTATTAATTAAAATGAAGAAGACTACTAGCTAAATTAAGCTACATAGGTATTGAGTTATAGATATCCTCATCTTCAATCTCCAATGCTCCAACATTAGTAAGAAAGCAAGGGGTGGCAATAAGTCTAATTGCTGATAGCAGCATCGTCTCTTATAGCTTAAACTTGATAACAAAAAAAATGATAAAAGAGAAGTGGTTGTATAGAATTCTTAGTGTCATACCGGGTTCGCCTTTTTTTTTTGGAGGGAGGGAAGGGTTAGAGTGTGATAACCAAACCCGACCCATAAATAGAATTCTTAAAAAAATTTAAACCCAAACCCATTTGGGTTTTCTGAAATATTTGCCTGAACCCTGTTAAAGCCAATCCGATTGACACCCTTAGTAAGTCTGAGAAATTTTACTAATTTACGTATCATCTCCTATAGCTTAAACCTGTCCCGGTTGACACCCCCCAATGGCCACCTAGGCACCCGCTTTAATAAAATGGCACAAGTTTTTCTTGCATACTGGTTTCAACCCGGCTATCTGAGTCTAAACCCGATGCCCATTTAGAGGGGCCCCTTAAACTATAATCTCTTGCTCTTATCCCTCTCGCCCTTCGATCCACCATCAAGTGAATGGTGAACATCCCTAAAAGCTATAGAAATGGCCAAGGAAATTCGTCAAACAGCCATAGAAGGGAGATAACAAAAAAAAGAAACGATAAACGCAACGAGAGAGCAAGAAATGAGGGAGGAGATTTATTTTCTTTTATATAACAAACTAATTCACACACCCTCTTCCCAGTAACTTCGCAAAATTTTCCCCTAATGCAAAGCCTTTCAGTTTATTAACTAGCTTAGCCTTGTTTTGTCAATTGTTATTCATATTAGGATTGCACAAGCATCCAACAGAATCCTAAGTTGAGTCTATATCCAAACCTGCCATTATTTCATGAACTCCTACATTTCCCATAAAGTTGCCATACTCTCTGAATAATCTCACCCTGTGCCTAATCCTTGATTCCTTTACATGCCTAGTCACCTTAGTTCTATTATGTTAAAAATATACAAAATGTTCCTTCACTTTCCTATTGAGATGAAGAAGCTGGGATGTCCTGAAAGAAACATTTTCTGTACCCTTAATAGATTAGGGATTCTACGACAGCTAAGTTCAGGATAAATTCTCTTTGATTGGATATTATAATTTACTAATTTGCATGAAAGGTACATAAAAATCCAAATTAGAAGGGGGACTGATCAAACTGTTACATTGGCAATATAAATTGGAGTGCTCTCAGCAGGTACAGTTCCTGAAAAAGTTGAACCCATGCTTTCCTTGATATCAAGTATCCGACTCTTAAACTGACCAAAACCTCCATAATGAAAGACTTGATTCAATCAAATACTACATTATAGTTCTGAACGGACATCCAGCTAAGTCAGAGGTTTCCTGGTAAAATAATGACAACTACAGTATCCCAGATCCATCAGAAGCAAAAAGAAGAAGGAAAAGAAACAGGAACCATCATACAACTGTCAGATTTGCAACCACCGAAGTTGGTTTAAGAAAAGAAATTTAATATTCTACACGACATGCAAATTCACATAAACAGACCTGCTTTCAAGCATATGAGAGGGGAAGGGATTTTATCCATTGCACTCTCACAATCCAGAGATTGACCAGATGCCTATACTATCTTTGAAAGATAGATTATGACAAAAGAGTCAAGTGTATGAACTATCTAAATACTGTTATAAGTCCCAGTGGAACGCATTTGATTTTTCCCTTCAAAGAAAGGAAGCCTCGTCACCATTTTTTTAAAACACCAATCTTTTCAAAAATTGCATCTTCCAGAATAGGCATCAGCAACATGAGCACTCGATGACATCACACACATGGTAAAGGTTTTTTGGCATGAAATAAGAAGAAAAAGAAAAAAAATAATGTTCAGAAGAGGGTACACCAAATCATGACCAACAGAAAAATAAACCAAATCTCATTAAGATATGAACAGGATAAAGGTAAGATAGTATCACCAAAAGTAAAGAAATTCAATAAGGGAAAAGCTGACCTGTCCAGTTTTTTCGTCAAGGTCGAAAACTTTTGTTGGACTGCTCTCAGTCCAGGCTCTTTTCTCTTCAAGGGTTAAAGTTTCCATCAATTCTTCATTAATATGAATGTCAGGTTCATACATAAAAGTAACAGTTGCAGCCGGAGACCATTTTGCGTGGTCCTTGCCAATCCCTTTCCTAGCTATTGCTCTTAGTCTCAATTCTTGTCCACGACGCAACTTTACAATTATAATGCCCCTGAAGCATATATGTATCTATCATACAGTGCAATTGGTAGACAGTTGAATAAACTAGAGGAGCCTCAATTAGAAGTGAACACAATAGTAAAGATGAAGTTAGTTGCAATAAATTGGAAAAAACATGATAAATTTCACAAGCTCATTGTCCCCCATATTAATCACAGTACATCCCAAAATAAGAACAAAATTGCATGTTTTCTAGTTAAAAAAATGCATTTAACTGGATAAGGTATTCAATGTTACCTTCAATTATGGAAGTTGTTTCACAGAGGAAGCAAAGTCTGTTTTATAAAACATTATTGTAAATACTGGAGCAAACAGCTAGTCCATCCAGAGTATGCAATGCATACACCTATCTTATAGTAATATATAATACAGACCAAGGTTCAAAATCTCGGTCGTTCCGGTTCCGACACAGACCAAGGTTCAAAATCTCGGCCGTTCCGGTTCCGACTTGGCCGAGTCGGAACCGGAACGGGGCCGAGTCGAACCGGAACAGCCGACCCCGTTCCGAGACCGGTCCACGAGTCCCTCTATTGCATTATTTTGCTTGACTCGGGGCCGACTCGGCCGAGTCACCCGAGTCGAGGACGAGTCGGCCCCGAGTCAAGGCCAAGTCAAGCCAAATTTCATATAATTTAAATTTTTACTAGAAAAGTAGAGCTAATGTTTACTTTTGTGAAAATAGAAGTTAACTTGAATTTAATTAATTTCATATAATTTACTAAATTATACATTTATTTTAATATTTTAATACTACAACGCATGTATTTATGCATTATCTCCATGTTTAGTGTGCTAGGGGATACGTTTTGTATATGTTATACGTCAATTTTAATGTCTATGTTTTTTTTTTTAAGATTTGTCTTGATTTTTTCAGAATTTTTTGAGCCTTCTATGTAGCGTTTCGCGCGTCTCGCCCAAGTCGGGGTCCGTGACGTCGCGACCGATGTGGAACGGTGCCTGCCGAGTCAGCTGCCGAGACCGCAACTTTGAACCATGAACAATATCCCCTATCCCTCTTCTACAAGTCACCAATTTCAGTTATTGTTACAGCCCATCATTTTGTAAGCAACACTAAGAAAACTGCAGTACAATGATATGGGAGAAAAATGAAAAATAGCATATAGATAATAATTTAACCTAGAAGGAAAAAAACTTAAAAGGGAATGTGGAAGTCATGAAACATGTGATAAACAACTTTTAGGAGTAATGTAGTATGCTGACCGGCGAGATACCACGCACTAAACATACCCTCTTAACCAAACTCCATATATTCTAGTGTTCGTCAGTCATAGCTATTGTATTACTATTTAACCCAACAGCAAGAAAGAACTAGTATATAAACAAAAAGCATGCAGATTAGACCAGATAGCCTATTGGGGACATCAATCTAGTGAGAAAATGAACATTGATAAAGATGTTGAAACCTAGAATGTCACGCTGTAAAAGCAATAGTCATGTTGAAGAAAAGAATATTCACGAATACTTGTAAAAACCCATAGCAACCCTGTGCACTGTGTTCAAAAACAATTGTGTACTGAATCGGTAAACATTAACCAAGTGAGTTCCATGACACTCCATCAAACAGTACGGGACTTTAACTTTTCGTACAGTGTTGGTGGAAACATATGCAAAAAAAAAGGAAAAGGAAAAGGTTCCTAAGTGAGTGATATGACAGCCAATCAGTGTTGTTGGAGACAGATGAAACATATTATGGAGAAAAAGAATTTACAGCAGAATCTCATGAACCAAAAGGATTTCCCTAGGAAGAAAGAAAGATGCAGGGGGCAGTAGAGATATTGAAGTGGTTGTGAGCTTAGATGATGACAAAAGGGAAAGTTTGAAGGAAGTCTAGAAAGGATGTGAGAATGTGAGAAGCAAAACCCAAAAGTACCAGAGTTGAAAGCTTGAAATAGTTCATAAAAGACAGAAAGCGAACACAAGATAGCGCATCAAAGAAGCTAACAGGAATAATGACACAAAGATGCATAGAAGAAGAAACGAGATAGCATCATGCAATAGCCATTCTGTAGATGGTGTTACTTAACAACTAACTATATATAGCGTTATTGCCATATCAACACCCGAAATCTTTCTAAATTCCATAATAACCTCCGAAATCTTATATTTTCAAATTGACACACCAAATCTTATAATTTGGACAAAATACTCCCATGCGCTAGCTGACATCTATTTTGTAATGGTAGAGAATACTATTCTACTACTCAAATTTGACAAAATTCTCCCTTTTTCACTCTCACTCACTCACTCAGCACCACTGGTCGCCCCACCAGTGGCAACAGCAGGCAGTAGCAACCGGCAACAGAGCTTCTGGCAGCTGCAGGAAGCCGTAGGCTGCAACAACCGCAGGCTGCAATGGTGGCACTTGTTGCTGCCGGCTGTTGCCTCCTCCTGCCACCTGCTTTTGCAGGCATCTGCCGATGCTGCAGCCTCCTGTCGGCAGCCGGAGGCAGTGGTAGCAAAAACAGAGCGAGTGGTTTGTTGAGAGGGAAATAGAGGAAAGAGATGAGGGTATAATGGTAAGTTCACATATTATTTTAGGATATTTGAATTTAAAAAGAGACTATTCCAAGAATTCTAGTTTACACAGAAAAACTAACGGTGGGGATATCTTGTCCAAACTTATAAGATCTGAGGTGTCGATTTGAAAATATGAAGATTTCACGGGTTAATGTAAAATTTAGAAAGATTTCGAGTGACGATATGGCAATAACCCCTATATATATTGTGTTCCTATGAGCCGAGGAAAAACCATGTAATCCTAGTCTGATAATTGTAAAACCATTGAAAAAATAACATTGACAAGCAATAAAGTATTGAATTTTAATGCGCAATTTTCAAAGTCAAATGGGTAATTAAGGTTAATGCAGTTCAGACGCAAGTCCAAAAGTGTGTCAAATTAGGATCTACTATTTCTATGGGATACACAGTTGAGAAGTAAACTACAGACACAAGTTACCCTACGTTTGAGAAAGAAAAAAAGATAGTGAATAATGGGCACACAAAATGAAAACGGGCTTCCATACAAGCATGAGAGCAGAAAAAACAAGTTCATTCTAAGCACTAGCAGTCTGAAACAAGAGATGAACAAGAGACATATGGCCTCTGTCCAAAAATTGCGGAAAAGGGCTAAAATGGCTTCAATTTATGCATATATAGAATAAGACAAAAGACATAAGGAATAATAGTGTAAAACGAGGTTTTCACACAGCAACAAAACCAATATTATGTGCAAATGGATGCCACTGCCAAAGAAGGCATGCATCCGAGAAAAGATTGTCACAAGTCTCCGAATTGACGTCTCACAGACACCATTAAAAATCAGTATCTTAACGACAACAGTTACACAGCAAACATTCTAGAAAAAGTGACGGACAATAACCAAGACATAGGGCCAAACATTGAAGCAAGAAATTTCAGTAGCAGAAGGTAGATTGCAGCACATAATTTGCAAGCAATATGAAGTTCTTTTCAGGTAAAAACAACAAAGGTAAGGTTGTAAAGTAGACCAATTATTTTGGAGGATGGATACTCAACTTGAGGTCTATTGCATATCATAAGATACACATCAAATTGTTAAAATTATCATCAAAGAATATTTGATGACTCATCCTAGGCAAATTTCTGAAATGGTGTTGACTTCATTTGGTGTGGTAAAAGAATTTGGCAAATTTAAACTTCTCTACTATGAAGAAATAGCTTACCTTGGATTCAACCCCTGGGGTTCTCAATCCTCCCCTGAGAATATCTTACAACTTTCTCTCTCTCCCTCTCTCATCCTAGACAAACTTCTAGAATGCTATCAAATTTCCGAGCAACAAAGAGAACAAGCAATCTTGAACTTCTCTGCAGAAGAACAAACTTATCTAGGATCCAAATCCGGGGCTTCTCGTTCCTCTAGCTTCCCCTTCACCCCTCTACCCTTTTACCATTCTACTAGGTTCCTCCCAATTTTGGAGATTAACTAATTGTTTTTAAAAATATCAAGCTTACGCAACTAAAGAACAACAGTTTGAAACTTTGAAGGTTTTTTTGCAGGCATGGGTTTTGATGGTCTGATATTGTTCCATTTAATTCTGGTGCATACCATTATCTAAGGAAACCAGATCAAAATAAGATGTATCAGGTACAAAGTACTAAAGTAGTAAATACCAATTAGAGTGTAACCAGGGCACTTATCTGAACAATAATTACGGACCCGAAAACCAAAATGTGGAAAATTTAAATAAATAATGGGGCAGAAAAGAAGAAATAGCAAATCCAGACCTTTTCCATTTACATCAAAACCTTGTAAGGAAAAGAAAAAGAGAGAGAGAGCCTCAGAAGTGACCGTTTACCTAGGATTTGGCCAAGTCTTGACTCAAGTCTGCCAGTGCACAAAATTGGTGGACTATTTTGGTCTCCTCTCTGTGTCTAGTTGTCTAGTATTTAGGGACTTTAAAGTTCGTATCTAAATAAGACTGATTCATGGTGTTGATCAAGACAAAATGGGGTGCAGAATGTATGTTCCTTAGAGTTTTCTGATAAATAATGGGGGTTTGCCCATCACTTCACTTGTTGAAGTTCAGCCTGGCAGTTTGAATCCATAAATCTGAATATTTACCATCCACGGCTTAAAGACAGATAACTAATCTCATTCAGCTGCTACCACAAATATATAATCTGATATCACATTCTCATCTCTCATATGGAAGCTCAAGTTCAAGTTTTGTTTAAGGTGAAAGTAAATGCAATCAACCGAACAAATACACAATGCAGAAAACCACAATCAATAGCCCATTATTTAATCAACTTTAAAATTCGCCCAAAATCATACAAAATAGTGTTAGTCAAAACCTATGCCTTTACAATGTACAATCTAGGGTTTAGGATTTCAGAATACCTAACAAATCAAAATAACTATAAATAACTGATGTAGAACGGGAAAGGGAAAGAAGAAAAACGGAAAGAAATTTTAGAGTTTTATGAGATAAGATAAATTTTGACTTCAACACTAAGGAGATCACTCTCCCACTCTGCACTTCACCATGCAAAGATTCAACCACAAAGCAAAATTTGCAAAAATTTTAATTCTATAAAATAATTGAACTACTGAAAATTATTAGCCTTTTATAGCCCCATACAAATAGAAGTATCTCGTCATACCCAATATGGGACTAAAATTAAGGAGAAAAATGAGCATAGCCTAAAACAAAGGAGAAAATAGCCTAAACAAAATAAAAAACCTACTGATTCCCATCAATTCTCCCCGGCTTTGAAAAATTCGCCACAGCGAATGATAACGACGTGAATGATGAATTTGAGCAAGGAAGAACTGCACAAACTCCTCAGTGGTGGGCCTCAGTCGTGGTTGCTGCAGTGGACAAACTGAAAACCGTTGTGGCCTCGTGGAAGTGAGATAACGAATCAGCTCCTCGACGCTGAACATCAGGCTGATCCTAAGATCACGGGGAATATCGAGCTCATAGGCGTTGCAACCAAACCTCCTCAAAACTTTGTATAGACCCCTGCGTCAAGTATGGAGCTTTTTCAAAGTTTTGAACCTCTGTGAGTGTACTCTAATCAGCACCTCGTCACCTATAGTGATGTTCTGCAACTGCTTGTGAGACTCTACAATATATTGATAATTATAGTTGTTGATTGTCATTTGCCTTGTATTATGATCATGTGACTCATGCAAATGTGATGTAGATGACTCAACTGTGACAATGGGTGTGATATCTAAGGAAAGAGGGAGAAGACAGAGAGAATTCCTAAACCTGAGAGTAGACCCATCAATAGGAAAATCAGGAGAAAAGTAGGATCTCATCGCTAAGTAACATGGTGTCTTGTTGTTTTTGTCAGTGATTGTCTCCTCCTTGAGTCCTTGTTATTTCTTACACTCGACTTGGGTTTGACAGGTTTTAACACTCTTTTTTCTTTAAATTTAAATTCATAAGTATTAGACCTACCCAGACTGGTTACATCCGAGTCATACAACAAAGGCCTACCTAACAAAATGCGTGCAATGTCTATGTCTAAGACATCAGACCAAACATGATTCTCGTAGCTAGACATGTGGATAGGGACCTGACAACGTTGGGTGATAAACTGAGCAGTCTTATCAACCCAATTCATGTTGTATGGGTGAGGATGTGTTTAGCCTTGAGAACCATCTTCTCAAGAGTTGTCTTGGCAATGACATTCACATTTACTCCCATCTATCATCAATTTATAATTCTTTCCCCCATATGTAATATAGGTGTGGAACACACTAGACCTACGCCAGTCTTCATTTCTAACAGCTGTGTGTGAAAACCTAACTACACCCAATTGATGCTAGAAATCCTAACGTTATCATCAGAATCAGTAGCGCTACTAGTTGGTTCATAAACTACTGTCTCGATCTCATCTTCATCGACTTTCCTAATTAGAAGGTTTCTAGAGGGATACTGTGCAGCAACGTGACAGTAGCATTAACACTTGAAACACTGACTACCCTTGGCGTTCATAGAAAACTATCATATCACATACTTGCCCTTAGGATCTCTAGTGGTGTGAGTGTTTGGGTCAGGTTACTCCCCAGCTTTAGGAATGATCCTACGCTCTTAAGAAAATCTGAGGGAGGTTTCTATGTCTTGAGTTGGCTAGCTTGTTTGCTCAAGAGTCTCTATCTTGTGAGAGTGAATGAACAAAGCTCCTTGGATGTCTGACCTCAACCCAGATCAGTACTTAGATATAACTTGGTAGGAGTCATCTTGCAACTCACGACGTAAGATTAAGTAGTCAAATTCAGTAGTGTAGTCCTGAACTGACCTGCTACCCTGGCGAAAGTTGTGCAGTTTATCTAAGAGGTATGCTTATAGGAATCGAAAGGTATTTCTCCTTAAGTTTCTTTTTCATTTTCTCTTGACTCTATGGAAGCCACATGCCGAGTGTACTCTCTCTACCGAGATCCAATAAATCTTATCTGACTCTGTAAGTCTATCCTAGCAAACTGAATCCTACTTTCCTCAGTAAATCTATACCAGTCATAGTAATCTAAGTTTATCATCTAGTCACTAAAAATCTTTGGGTCAAGGATACCATTAAATGTAGGAGGATCTATTTTAATCCTACAGATTATGTCATCTACGCCATCCCTACGTTTATTGGTGCTCTCTCCTATATTGAGTGTCATCTCTTGAGCTCTCCCCTTCGTTTTTATTTTCTAACACTTTTACTCTAAGTTTTAAGTCCTGAAACTCTTTAAAGATTAGATCTAGTTTAGCCATGTCTAGATGATTAGGAGAATAGGTTCTATCACTACAAATGAGCATACACTATCTAAAATACAAATGCAGTAAACACAATCACACGGATGCAAACGGTCACCTAAGTGTCACTATAGATGCGTGCACTATATGATCAAAAACGAATTTTTTTCTAATGGTTCCTAAAATGAATATGCACATAACGAATCTTAAAAGTGAATACACAAACAGGCAGCAATACAAGCAAATAGGAACAATAATTACAACTAACAATCACCACAGATACACAAAAGTTATGCAAAATCTCACAACAGTGGGAGATGAGTTTAGAATGTACCCAAAGATGCTTGAAAAAATACCGAAACCGAGTAGTGGCTCCAAACAAAGCTGTTAGAGGCCGGATCTGTTGCCCAAAAGCTTCAAAAGTTTCCCAGTAGCTCTGAAACTCAGCTGCGGATCTAAGCTTTCACACAAAACTCGAATCAGACTCTGAACAAGCCTGAACGAACTCCAGAAGAACTAATGTACTGATGTTGCGTTGAGTTAGCTCACCGGGTCGGCTTTAGTTCAGCCGGCCTGAATCAACCAATTTGACTCGGTTGGATCGGGTCAGCTCACTTTGAGTCAACTTAGTCCGGGTCGGGTTGGTTGAATCGGACCCTAATGGAGATCCAATTAAATCGGATCTTATCTGCTGAGATCTGATTAGATCCAATCTAATTGTTCTCGATCAAACACGGCTGATTTCAACAACGAGAAGGTGACAGCGATGGAGGCAGGGCGCTGGCGAGGAGGTCCTAAGGCGGCAAGGTAGCGATGAAGGCGGCAACAACGGCAAAGAGATCTTGCGGCGGTGAAGAATGCGGGGCACTGACGAGGAGGTCCTGCGGCAGCGGACAGCAATGAACATGGTGATGGGCAGCTACACGAGGCGTAACGACGACGAGAGGGCTGAAGGGCGACGAAGATGGCAGTGGCGGCTGATCTCTCTGAAATCGGCGACAAGATTTGCTAGAGATGATGAGAAAGATGGATCTCCGGCGAAGACGAGGAGGAAGATAGAGAGTTAGCGATCTGGGGGGGAGAGAGAGAGAGACAAGGTGGTGGTCGACGAAGATGGCTGTGGTGGTTGATCTATCTGAAATCGGCAGCAAGATTTGAAGCTTCTGCGGCGCTCGTGGCGGCTCAGTGACGCTCTTGATCAGGATCAGAAGAGGAAGACGAGGCCAGACGGTGACAAGGGCGAGGATGCGAGGCGCTGGAGGCAAGGGGATGCTGACGACGAAGTTACCATGCAGGCTGGATCTCGTGTTGATGTTCGGAGAAGATGAACAATAACCAAGACAAATTTTCAATTTCTTTTTTTATTTTGTATTTTATTTTTATTTGTTTTTATTTTATTTTATTTTTTCCTTTTTTTGTTTTGAATCTGATCTAGGTTTCAAATTTTTTTTTAAACTAAAGTAGAGAAGAAGAAGAAGGCAGAGATAAATCTAGGGTTTTGCAAAATTTGTGATGGAGACTACGCTGTTTTTTGTGGAGGAAGAAAAAAACAGGATTTAATTCTGATACCAAACTAATGTAGAATGAGAATGAGAAAGAAGAAAGGGGGAAACAAAATTTAGGGTTTTAAGGGATAAGATAAATTTTGGCTTCAACACCAAGGAGAACGCTCTCCCACTCTGTACTTCACCATGCAAAGATTCACAACCATAAAGCAAAATTTGCAATGTAAAAGTTTTAATTCTCAAAAATAATTGAACTATTGAAATAACTATAGCACTTGGCCCTTTATAACCCATACAAATAGAAATCTCTCATCATACCTGATATGGGACTAAAATAAAAGAGAAAAATGAGCCTAACCTAAAATAAAAGGAAAATAGCCTAAACAAAATAAAAAGCCCGCTGATTCCCATCAATAACATACTTCCACTTCCCCTTAAAAAAATTACAAAATTATATAATCTAGGTTAGAGTTTTAGAGTTCCAGAATACATATCTAATCAATGATAATCCTGAAAACAACTACAGATACCCAAATCTTTCAACTTCCCCTAAAATCATAAATTACAAAAATCTAGGGTTAGGGTTTAGGGTTTAATCATCAAACAAGAATCTTTACCTCTGCTCAGGCTCCTCGTAGCTGGTGGTTCCCGAGCTCATCGCCAGCACTTTGGCCGCAACATCCACCGGGATCACCCGAGGCTCGGTGCTCCTGAGGTCGGCGCTGGTGACGTCGAGCGTCTGATCGGACTCGCAGCAGACGTTGAGGTGGAACTCGACGGAGCAGAACTCGCACTGTCCGTCGCCGTCACAGGAGTCGCAGTCACGGGAGAAGCGCATGCGCATGGCGTCGTCGGAGGTGAGGGGGATGAGGCCGAGACGGTGGGCGATGAACTCGTCGTTGAGGACGGAGGAGTTGACCTCGATCTCGACGAGGTCGATGGCGACGGTGGGGACCTCGGCCAGCATGACGCGGCGGAGGGCGTTGGCCATGCTGGCGTCGGTCTCGCGGAGCTCGAACTTGCAGTAGTCGTCCTTCATCTCGCGGATCTTCACCTTTGGGAACCGCTGGTAGGAGACCGCGCCCTCCATTGGTTTTCTCTTTGGGACCGGAGCTTTGAGCTTCTCCCCTTCTCTCTCTCTCTCTCTCTGCCTAGCCTCCCTTACTCTCGGTGAGGTTTTAGTCCTGACTCCTGCAGGCGTTAAGAAGGGGCGGACATAAATGGGCCGAAGCAGCATTGTCAGTTTCTTTTCTTTGAGTTCTTAACTGGGCCCGTGCCCGTGTGGGCGCCCATCAACTTCAGGCCCATTTATCAATCTATTCACTGAATAGTATCGGGCTGCCTGAACGGGAGAAAAAAAAACAAAGTGAAACTTTTTTTCTTTCCTTTTTCTTCTTCCCTTTCTCTCTTACCTAGCGTTCTGCCGCATGGCGGTGAAAACTACCGACGCGACGGCGGTGAGAATGGGAGAGGAGGGCGGAGAGGAGGGGGAGGGGAAAGTAGAGCTAGAGAGGGAAAGAGGGGAGAGGCAGAGAGCCAGAGAGAGGGGAGGGGAGAGGGGAGCTGGTGAGCAGCGGAGCAAAGTAAGGGAGAGAGGCGGGGAGAGAGAGGGAAAAAGGAAGGACAGACAGATGAAAGGACACAATTTGTGAAAAGAATTACGAGAGAAAACCTCCCTTCGGTTGATTTTTATTAATTTAGAAACAAAGTCATGCCTACAACTTGGGCATAAAAATAGATTAAAACATGTATATTAATTATACTCACCGCACCCCAATGCCTATCGTCTGCTAGTACTCGAGCAAAATCGTAATCTAAAAAAAATAAAATAAAAAACTAAATATCCTAAAAATAAAATAATAAAATCCTAACTCACTTTCGTACGAATTACAATTGCACTTAGCATGTGTATAGCACCATATTCTCAGAATATGTACCCAGATACGTGTCCTAATTTTTTTTTGCTTGTATTATTTTATTTTTCCATATTTTTTCGGTATTTGGCCCGCATTATATGGACCGGAACCCAGCCCTATCCTGGACCCTGAGCCCAGCCCAGGCCCAGAGCCCGTCTTATTTATTATTATTGTATTATATTATATTATTTTCTTCTTTACCTCATTTTTCTTTTTTCTTTTCCTTTCCTTTTTCTTTTTCCATTTCCTTTCCTTTTTTTTTCTTTTCCTTCCCTTCTTTTCTCGTCTACAAACTTCCAACCCCTTCTCTTTTCTCCTCCTCCTTTCTTTCTTCTTCTTCTTCTTCCTTCTCCTCTCCTTCTCTCTCCATTTGGCCGACAACATCCCCTCCTCACTCTCTATCTCTCCTAAAAAATTATCTCTTTTTTCACTCTCCAACTCTCCCTCTAAAAAACTCCTCTCCTTTCTAAATTTCACTATTTCTCTCTCTTCAATCTCTCTCTCACACATATTCCTTCCTCTCTCCCCCCGTCGCCGTGGGCCCCTCCCCCACCGACGTCCCTCCGGCAAGCCTCCGCTGGCCGGCCACCATCTCCGACGCCAGACCCCCCCCCCATTTCCCCTCTCTTCCACTAACTCCTCCTTCCCCCACTACACCACCAACATTGAAACGCCCTGATCCCGTAGGTACGGAGGCGTTACCGCGACGAAAATATGCTAAGCAGTACAGACAAGAATCAGAGTACGAAAGTATGTGGTGCATTATATATTCCAACATATGAGTACAATTACAAAGTTATCACAGGACGTGACATAATATTACAAGAATATTACATCACTGATAGGCGCAAATATGAGAATACAAGAAGATATACAATTATGAATGGTTCAAAAGATGCTCACGAGTTACAAAAAAGAAAACTCGAGAGCATAAAGGGGGCCGAAAGAAAAGGATTCTAGACGGTCCGCCGATGATCCACGCTTCCATTGTGCATCTCTGATCAGCAATCGGGAGAATCCAAAAGCTCCAAGCTCCGAGATCTGAACATGCAGGTCCAGGAGATCCAGAACTCCCCAATGAATGGTGTGATAAATGCCAAGTTGCGAGTAGGGATAAGCACACATGTATCAATAAATCCGAATCAAAAGCTATAAATCACCTAGAGAGGGTGAATAGGTTATAGCTATAGGTTTATGACAAATAATGCGAAATTTAAAAATAATTACTAGGAACTAGCAATAGACAATCACAACACTAAATATACTTGCAATAAGATGAACAATTTTAGTATGCAAGAGTAGAGAGAGTTGAGTTAACAGATAAAGAGAGCAATCGCACTAATGTGTTTCGAGGTTTGAGCCACCGCTTTACGTCCCCCGCCTTCACCGCAATGAAGGATTTTCACTATTGCGATCCCGCGAAATCGACAACCCTTACAAGTTCCCGCAAGAACTCAACAGACCTGCGAGTCCCTCTCTTGGTAGCCCAACACCTACAATCAAGCTCACAAGCTCACTCGAGGC
Organism: Agave tequilana; assembly: GCA_038442645.1. Lineage (NCBI taxonomy): Eukaryota > Viridiplantae > Streptophyta > Magnoliopsida > Asparagales > Asparagaceae > Agave > Agave tequilana. Next base: position 111,728 of record JAVJIF010004603.1, read on the forward strand.
CACAACCTCCACAACTTTGAGAATACAAGAAAAGTGTGATCTTCTTCTTGATCACAAAAGCTCACTCAAACACGATCCTATAACCAAGTAAAGGAGTTGAAGCTCTTTGAGATTGTGTGGTGAAAATAGCTTATAAAGATGTAAAGGAAAGCTCAAGCTAAAATCAAGGATATGAAATTTTGGCTCAATATCAAAATTTTTCTCAAGAAAGGAATTTTGATCACTAAAACTTAATCTTGGATGATAAAAACTTGTTCTAAGCTTTTTAATGGGTTTTTCTACAGTCTCTCTATTTACAGGGGATGAAAACATGAGGAAAAAACCCAAAAGAGTCATTAGAATGTGACCCAGAAAAAGACAAACAAAAACTAGCCATTGGGGTCAAATTAGAATAAAATTGATCTATCGGTCGACCGGCTGGTCGACCGCCAATGGTCGAATTTTCGACCGTTGGGATTAGCAGTCGACCGCCAGTTCGACCGTGTAAACAAACAGAGAGCTAGGCTCTCTGACGGTCGGCCAATCGGTCGATCGTGCCCAACAGAGACTAAAGGTCTCTAAGTCGGTCGACCAGTCAGTGACCGAAGTGTACACAAAGGCACTAAAGAAAATCTTATACATATCGGTCAACCGCTTGGTCGACCGATAGAGCAATTTTGCTCTGTCAAGGTCGACCGGTCGTTCGACCGACCTATGACCGAAAACACATTTTTAAAAACATTTGAAGTCCAATACTTTTTCCCACAAAACATGTTTCGATCATAAACACAAAATAAAGTTCTTAGAACATGATAGATCAAGCGTGTGATCAGAGGTTATCACAAACTACGTAGAACTATATTTTGATAAAAATACTTTTCTAAATAGAAAATCGATTTTTTCGAAACTCGTTTTTTGAAAACGAAAAAGATAAACGTTTGAAGTCTTTTCAAAAACACTTAAAGATATGAAAGATGCGTGCGTGTGTGAATCTCAAGAGCTAAGCTAATTTCCTTAGTTTTAACAAAGCTATAAATTCTATACTAAATACATAAATCTGAAAATCTTGTATAGCTTATACTCTTTGCAAACTTGATCTTTGAGTGTGTTGAATCCCGTATGTAGGTCTTCTTGGTGCTTAGGCTCTTGGATCATCATCTTCAAGGCTTCAAAACGAAGTGAGTCTTATCTAGGAAGCCAAATGCAACAACAAGAAATCCTGAAACTTGTTTAAAGAAAATTGTTAGAAAACATAACTTCATATGTTTTGTTATCATTAAAACATAGGTAAATGACCTTTGGGCCAAGAATCTCCCCCTTTTTAATGATGACAAAACACATGGAGTTATTACAAATAAATAGGAAAGAGACTTCAAGCGAAACTCCCCCTAAACACATATATATAACACATTTATCGTTTAAGGACAATGCAACATATAAAGCATATGTATATGATGATATAAAGTAAGCTCTATGCAACACATTCATACATACAAAGAATATAGAAATACGAAAGTGTATGTACAAACGGTTTTCTCCAACCATCCCCATACCGCTAAACCTCCAAAACACGCGGTAGATGGAAGGTATACAATAGGATACACAAAGAAAATACCACATACCACACAAAGACAACAGATATATATATATCTCACACAAACATATAGGTCAAAACTAATCAACAAAAGGAGATACATATCTCACCAACAACCAACAAAATATAATATCAAAAAAGAAACAAACCATATCAAAAACTCAATGCCATAACAAAATAATGTACTACATATCCAATAATAAAGCACAACTACATGTTCCAAAATAAAACATATTACATGTTCCAAACGTACTACATGTCCAAATAAACGTACCAAATACATAAAAACATAAACCCCAAGATAACTCCAATCACTCTCCCCTTTTTTGTCAGCATTACAAAAGGGGTTCAATCTTCCTGAAAATCTGAATCTTTAGAAAGAGTTGGTGCATCAGATGGAGCTGGAAAGGGAACCCACGGATCAAACAGAAGACCCGTAAATGAAAGACGCTGTGAGTAGCCCCTCGGAAAAGGAACATGCCATGCATGCCTACTGTAACGCCCCGGTTCACCTGTAACGCCCCGGTTCCACGGATACGGGGACGTCACTGCGACGTATATACGTAGGTCAAGAAGCCCCCACGTATATACGCTAAGCATAAAAGTACAACAAGGAAACAGAGTACAACACAAAGCGTGGTGTATACATATGCCAACTATAGAAGTACAAATACAAAGTTATACAAGTTATGATAACTATTACACTTTACAAGTGTTTTTGTTTTCACAACCAAGTCCAAAAGAATATATACAAAGATATACACAAGGCGCTCACGTAAGAGATGGAGACTCGTGAGCCAAAAGGAGTACGGCACGAGGGAACTAGAGCTGGTCAGCCTGCTCACTGAAGTATGCCTGATCTTCCGTGGAAGGATCCACTTCGTTCCAGGTCTCGGAATCTGAATATGCAAATCCAAGGAATCAAGACATATAAACAATAGATAGCTGCAGCCAAGTGGCTAAGGGACGAGTACAAGTAATGGGACTATACAAGTATATCAACTAACAGATGAAAAGCATGAATAGATAAAGTCGCATAAAAGATCTACAATTAACATTTTATTATTATTACTTGTCTTACTGTGATATCTAACTATGTGACCCAGCGTCCCAGAGCACATAGGTCCATATCCCAATAAAGCAAGGGGGTTATTGGAAATCAGCGGTTGTATCGACGAACTACGTTTACAGTGGACCCCGTACATACCCGGGATAACGGCCATTGATTGTTCCGTTGCTTGGTGACGGAAGCCAGCCGCTAGGCTCAACTGGAGGGACTTATGTATGCCCTTTTCATGATGGTACCAGAAATAAAGGGAGCAAGCACTCCCCTCGGTCCCCTGGAGGCCCACAGGTTAGACCGGAACATGGGTTGCACAACACTCCTAAAAGCCACTGTAAACACGAACACATCGATATCCGCATGTCTTCCCCCGGACCCAATGTAAATTGGTCTATTTTATACAAAAGTCGAGTCTATCATGCTTGATGTAAGTGATGGCATGATAAGGTGGAGATGTATATATTAATTAACAAGTCCTAACATGAAAATACATGGTAACAAGTCATGGAGTATAAGTGGTGAGATCCAACGAGTAATATGTCATGAGGTATCGATTATGAAGCATAAACATGAACAAAGTATCACATGCATAGAGGTTAAAGTCCAAAATCAGAAAGGAAACAACTAAGTTAAATAGTCAGAATTAGTCGACTAGGTGGGAGATTAGTCGACTAATAAGGGTCTTCAGTCGACTAATAGTCCGCAGGAGTCGACTAAAGTGGTTTTTCCAGAGAGTTTGGTAGTCGACTTGGGTTGGAAAGGTAGTCGACTTGGTGAACTATAAGTCGACTAACGGGTACGCAAGTCGACTAAATCTGTGATATAAAAAGTTGGGATTAATTTCCGGGACATGTTAGTCGACTAGGGTACTATGTATAGTCGACTAGAGGTCTCTGGTCGACTAATAATTTGGGATAAGTCGACTAGAGCGAGAGTTGGTAATTTTTTGGTTCAAGGAAAATTAGTCGACTAGGGGTCAAAATGTAGTCGACTAGGGGGGTCTAGTCGACTGGTAAAAATGGGTTAGTCGACTAAAACTGTGAAAATCAGAAAAGCTACGTTTCAACTAAAGTGGGTTAGTCGACTAGTCTCTAGGTCAAGTCGACTAATCCTGGAGAAAACAGAAAACAGAACAGAATTTCAGATGGTTGTTTGTTGGCCTAAAAATGGGATTTTTATGACACAAGTGTATATGAATGATCTTCACATGTACACAAAGAAGTGATCTAGTCTTGGTGAGTAAAAATACTCACAAGGAAAGGTTATTTGAAGGTTCTACGAGTCTTGAAGGATCGTTTGCCGACGATGTCACCAACTAGGTCTTTGGCGATACCTCCGACGAAGTGAGATGCGATCCAAAACCAAGAGTGTGGTAGCTTGAGAAGAAGATGGTGAAGGCTTTGAGGTGGTTGGGAGTTAGGATTGAGATGGAGAAGTGAAAAAAGAGAAAAGAATTGTAAAGGAAAGTTTATATAGGATTTGATTTTTGTAAAGGGGATGAAATTAAAGAATTGGAGAGGGGTTTTTGTGCAAATAGGGGAGGATGGGGTTGTCTCCTTGGCCAATGGTGGCCGGCCATGGAGATGAAGAGTTAATGAAGGCATTAATGAGGAAGTGGGTGGGATTTGGATATTTTGAAAGAAGATATTTTGGGAAGTTGGTGGAAGAAAGAAGGAAAGAAAAAGAAAAAGAAAAGGAAAAGAATTTGTAAGGAAAAGATATTTTCTTAATTTTGAAAAATGAAAATATCGAAAACACTGATTCCCGGTTTTAAATCGAATGCGGAAAACATTTCGGAAAATACCGAAATCGTCGAAATTCAAGTATCTCGGAACGACTCGTAATTTTTACCAAAAATCAAGAATAATATAAGAAGACGTATAGTGAAATCCGTTGAAGAAATACTTTATAGTTTTGGAACTAAAATTCCCGGAATCAGTTAACTACCGACTCCGTTGGAATTTTCATAAATTTATAAAATTCTAAGAAAAAGAATGTAGATAGAAAATA